>NDXB01019626.1:42322-58498 GCA_002631895.1 Agapornis roseicollis
TTCTAAAAAAAAAAAAAAAAGAATAAATCAAAATTTGTAGTAGGGATTAATACAAATGTGTATTAGAAAAGTAAAGAAATCAGTGAGACAAGACTAATCATCATTTAGATTATCAGTAGAAGATGATTAAAAACCAAAGGATTGTATGACAAGTTATGTTGATGCCATATTTGTGTAGCCAAATGTTTCAGCTTTATAAATGAAAAAGCCTAAGCAGCTTACAGTTAGACAAAGTAATCATTCAAATTACAAACTTAAGAATTTCAAATTACATACTTCATGAAGTTGAGTCTATTGTAACTTAAAATACATAGGGAATGATTCACTCTAGTTGAAAAACAGCATGTAATATTTCAGCCATTATGAAATTGCTGCTTGGTTTACAAAAGTGTTAATGACATTAAACCATCTCTTTTAAGGATAAATGTTAAAGACTAGTACTATTTATAATCCAGCAGCTAGTAAGAGCATTTTCTTATATGTAAATGGTGATTTATTTGTTTTTCTTTTTGGTTTATATTAAAGTAAACAGAGTTGATCTCTCTGACTTATAATTAGATGTTTTTGATCAAGAGCACAATCCTACAAATATTTATCAAAAAGTAAAGTATTTTTTGTTCTTATTGTTTCCATTGTCAATAGGAGTTTTTCTACTGTAAAGATTAAGCTGAAGAGTAAGCTTTAGCAGGCTGTATGCCTAACAATAGAACTTGTTTTTCTAGAATGTTTTTGCAAAAAAACAGAGTGCTACACATTCCACATCTGTCGTAACTATCTCATTGAAGAACAGACCTTGGGCTGATCATCACGATTCTTTTCCCATACTTTCTATTTGTAAACTTTCACTGAAGCAATTTCAGGTTAATGTGATAGTGAATTTATTCTTACTGAAGGATTCCTTCCAGTGTCCAGCTCATGCTCAACTTCTTTGTCAGTGTCATTGTTCAGAGCACTAATTTGTTCTTAATTCTGATGGGTATTTCTGTTTCTGTCCCTCGACTGCTTCCTCTAATTGCTTAATTGCTTTACTAACTGCATGATATCTCATCCCAAAATCTTATTTTTGTGGTAAATCTAAATGGTGCGTTTGTTGGTGGTTGTTTTTTTTTTTTTGGTTTAGTTTGGTTGGTTGGTTTTGGTGGTTTTTTTTGGTTGGTTGGTTTTTGGGGTTGTTTTTTTTTTTTTTGGTTTAGTTTGGTTGGGTGGTTTTGGTGGTTTTTTTTGGTTGGTTGGTTTTTGGGGTTGTTTTTTTTTTTTTTGGTTTTTTTTGGTTGTTTGGTTTTTGGTGTTTTTTTTTTTTTTTTGTTTTTGTTTTTAAGATAACAAAACCCAAACCCAATATTTTAATAGAGCCTTTCTCACTTTTCTCATTTAGTTTTTCAGAGACGACATTGTATGTAACGCACAAGCATTTGAAGTGCTTTTATCTGTAACCTGTTTCTCTGCTTTGTCTAGCAGTAAATCACAGTATTGACATCAATGTGATACCCTGAATGCCTTAACAGTTGCTCTTAAAGTACCACAACAGTTTCATTTAGTTTTCTAAGTGCTGTCTTTGGCACACACTATAATACTAACCCATCAGGGATGGTTTTAAATTAAGATTGTCAGATACTTTAAGATTATATGACACTCCCCTGGACCATAAACTTTTCCATCAGAGAGATATGTTCTTCCATTGTCTTCATGCATGTTTGATCCTACGCATAGCCCAAATTCTGAAAAACAAAACAAAACAAAACAAAACAAATGAACATATACCTCCAAAATCCCACCAGGTTGTTGGTTTTGGGGTTTTTTGTCTTTAAGTTTACTAATAGATTCACTTGTCTAATGATTGTTGATATAAAATGCATCAGCTGTCATCAGTCTAGTTCCCAGTCATTCTTATTTATCCTAGTTTAATTATTTTAACATGAACTTTTTTAATTTCAATATTAGTTTCAATTAATAATATTGAGTCTTACGTTCCTCTTGTGGTCTGCTCTGAATGAAAGAACATTTAAGAAAGTGTAGTTTTTAAAAAAAAATACTTGAATCCATTATTTTTCAAAAAAAAAAATTCTACTAAAAGACAATTTGTTTGTAATTTCCAACAAATTAAAATATAAAAATATTTAAAAAAATATTAAAAACTGAAACAGATACATCTATCTTTGAAGCTCCTTGTCTGTCTTAGCACTAATCAAACTAAAAAATTCAATCCAAATTCTCATTCACTTAGAAGTACTTACTCTCCTGTTGCTACTCTGGATGTCTCAGGTGGTCAGTGGGGGCAAAATTTATAGATGTAGATTTTCAGCTGAGAACTAATCTTGAGTAAAAATACTGGAACAACAGACTGGTGAGGATGCAAATTTGAACTGAAATAAGAGGAAGAAAACATGAATTTTTTTAGAAGTAAAATTGTAATGAAATGTGAGGTCTGTTTGGTATCTTGTGAAGTCTTCTGTTAAACAGCTCTTATCAAAGATAGACCAGTATGATTCCTGTCATCTGGAGTTTGCTCCTTGAAAGCATCATCAGCTACATTAGTGTAAGCTGGGTAAAAATTGAATCAGGAGCCATGTGTCTGTTTGCTGACTACGTTGCATGCCCACTAGTATGCCAAATCCTATAGCAGTCAGGGACTTAATATTCTGACAAAACCATCTCTAGGCAATATCACTAGCAAGGCTCTTCGCCTTATTCCACTGTACAGGCAAAGCTGTTAGTGACTATGACTCAATTTCGTGGTAAATACTTCAACTCTAAATGTAAAGACCATCGTGAACTAGATCCTGGAAGAACTTTATGTTGGAATGACTATCAGACAACCAAGCAACATTGCTATTTTGTGACTTAGCTGCCTGTAATGCTAGAAGAATGAAAGGGTTGCTACCCAAGGAGTCTCTTTCAGGGACACACAGTCTGGTGTTGCATATTTCAGCTAAAGTACAGCATTACATACCACTGTAGTGTTGCATACATTAAGTGACTTGTCAAGTGCACTGTGTCAGTCTCCTCACTTGCTTTTCCAGCAGCCTTCCAGTATCTGAAGGGGGCCTATAGGAATGCTGGGGAGGGGCTCTTCATTAGGGACTGTAGTGACAGGACAAGGGGTAACGTGTTCAAACTTGAACAGGAGAGGTTTAGATTGGATCTAAGGAAGAAATTCTTTCCTGTTAGGGTGGTGAGGTGCTGGAATGGGTTGCCCAGGGAGGTTGTGAGTGCTCCATCCCTGGTGGTTTTCAAGGCCAAGTTGGACAAAGCTTGGGTAGCATGGTGTGTGCTCCATCCCTGGTGGTATTCAAGGCCAAGTTGGACGAAGCCTTAGGTGGCATGGTTTAGTATGCAGTGTCCCTGCTTATGGCAGGGGGGTTGGAACTAGATGATCTTAAGGTCCTTTCCAATCCTAACTATACTATGATTCTATGATCAGCACCTTGCAGCTCTACCTTCTCAACTCTTTCCTTTCTTAGGTGTGTACATGCAAAACTTGGTTGCATCAGATATGATACAAATACAGTTTTCTTTCTTAGATTTTATGGTCTTCTCTTTCTTCCTGTCACTGGAGAGGTAATTTCCTCTAAATTTGAAAAATACAGTATGGTTAAATACTAAAGAAAAAAACATTAATGGGTATGTCATAACCTTGAAGAAAAGCAACGTCACATTAACAATAGAGGACTCATTTATTATTAAAGAATTGTTTTATTTACATTTAATTAATCAGATTCAATTAATTTTAATTTAAGAAGCTACAATTTTATGTAATGGAAGTGTATTCAGTAACCCAATATTTTATCTGCTAAACAAAGCCTGCCTTCTGATTAACTCAGTTTTGTTCCTTTTTTAATTTTCCTTTTTTATTTTTTTCCCTCCAAAATTAGAAACCAACAACTACAAGGAGACCCCTTTTGTAGCTATTTTATTATTAACAGTATGTTTTAAAAAGCTTAGCAAGAATGCTTAACTAGAAGGCTGATTTTTGTTTAACATTTATTACGCTATCCATGAGTTTGATGATATCATAATTTATTTTATTTGAGATGTCTTTGCAGTTGCATCCATTAAGTAATAAAGTTTTAAAAGAGTTTTACATAGTAAGACTTCCTCAGCCATCAAATCTATTCTTCTCTACTACGAGCAATAAGTATTAAATTGTTTGCATAAATACATCTAATTTACTCTTGACTCAATAACTCCTTTTCCTTCTCTAATATTTACCTTCCTGGTATATTTATAGATTTATATTTGAATGTAACAATAATTTTGCTTGACTAAAAAAAGCCAAGCTCTTATAGTGTGATATTTCTAAATATTCTTCTTTGCTTTGGTTCCTGTTCTAGGAATCTGCCTTCTGTGAATATATCCTACTGAAGATTAACAGGATACTTATTTTAAGACAGAAGACTTTAAGGATAATGTTGCACCAATGGTAGCAGACCTTGTCCATTTAGAATAAACTGAGCTATTGACACAAAGCATTGCCTTGTGGAGTGTGTAGGTACATATCCATTGTGATATGTCATCAGCTTTAATTTAAGGTTTCCTTTCACTTTTCTCCAGCTGATTTCTCCTCAATAGTTACTAACCACAGTGCAGTATCTTGGTTTTGGCTGGCATAGAGTTAATTTTCTTCCTAGTAGCTGGTTCTCTGGTACCACTCAAATTCAGTTGGAGCCCTGCTACCAATCCCATTCTTTCTCAGAAATCTCCTATTTGTTGTTGATGAGGCCTTTCTGTCTTTTGTTGTTAACATGCCCCCAGTTTTATGTAAAATTTTTAACAAACGTGACCAAAGATCTTTCCCAACATGGAATCCTGCAGAAACCCACTTAACATTAAAACTATCCTGTCAAACTGTTATACCTGGTTTAGACAGTTTCTTACCTACTGATGAGTTTGTCTAAATCCTATTTTCTATAGTTTAATTTGTAGTTTCTTGGGTCATGCCACAGAAATTTTTGCTGAAGTCTACCACATCTACATAAATCACATTTTCCAAGAGTTATTTTATCAAAGAAAATAATTCTGTTTATGTGACATGATTTACTTCTTGTGCACCACTGTTTCATTTAATGTCTCTCTCTTTTACCTGTATGATTCTAATTATTTTCTCCCACATGTGTTCCCTGGCTTATGTACAGTTCAAGTTGTATTCCAGGTTTTATGGCTCCAAGATGCCTTTGCTTCCTCCTCATAATAAACATCTCATTTCTGATTTCTAGTCTCAGGTCATGAATGTGATATATTCTTGCTTCTGAAGTTGCAATTTCATTTGCTAACCACTCCAGTGTTCTTGGATGGGGACTGAACATGTGTATGTCAAGATTTTCCTAGTGAGATGGAAGGAAATATTCATTTATCTGCATCCTTTCATGCTCTTTATGTCCACCTGTTCTACATCATCAGTGATATTGGAAACAGCAAAATATTCATTTAGTCAAGGACCATACCCAGATTATCATTAATATCTATCCCCTTCTCTTTGCAGAGCAATCTCATTTTTTTCTCTCATCCTCTTTTTATTAATATGGCTACAAAACATTTTACTACCTGTTTTAATTTCCTCTGGAAGGTTTAATTCATCATTTGACAATTCTCTCCTTCATCTATAATTTTGACTTCCAAGACTTAGCTCTTTTCGCTGGCCAGTCTCTTTTTCCTGTTCTCAATGCTTTTTACTTTTCCCAAACACAAAGTGAATTAAAAAGGAAATAATACATTAAGGATTTTTTTTTTCCCCCACAACTTCCCCACTAAACTTTATGCAAAGTATTTGGGTACATTTTACTATCTTTGTAATATGTTTAATCAATATTATACTAACAAATATATTTTCTATCAATAATTTTAATAACCCTGTGAATGCAAATGAAACTATCTGTCATAGTACATGAAATGCAGTACCCATATATAACTGTAACAAATATGGGGATGTTAGAAACAACCATCTAATAGATGAAGATCTAGCAAACCAAAGCAGTTGAGCAAAAAGGACAACTATATAATAAGAACACTTAATATGGAAAGTCAATGCACAAAAAAGTAAGTATTCTAGTAACACAAATCTGGGTACATCTCAGGTTGCAAAATGTCTTTGAATCATTATACAAACCCACGTAGTACAGTGGTCTTACAATAAGAACTTACACCTTTTCATTATTCCAGATACCCAGATACCCAGATCACCAGTCTGAGTCTTGTGAAACAAAGTTTCTTCTGTGAAGGATGCCTTACTATTACGTCCTGCAAGACATTTCCCCACTATTCAAAAAAATTAAAATAAATGTGTGCTTTACACATAATGAACAACTTGTTTGTATACTAATAATGATAAAGGAATAACATAACTTTGATTTATGTACAAAATAATGTGTCCTGTCAAAGAAAAAATGCTTTTGATTTGAGTCTCCTGAAAACTGTGCTTTTCAGACTCCAGCATACTGACCATTTTCATCTGTGGCTTGATACCAGGAATAGTGAGCAACATATTCTGCATTACATCTATTTCCAATGAAAAATTAAAATAACTCGTTTTAGGAAGCTTTTCTCATACATGAGATTTATCATTCATGTTCCTTTCCAAATGACAGATCTAAAAAGACTGCAGCTGAGATTCAATCTGAGGGTAAACCCAGTCATACCAGGTACCTCAATATTCAGTACAGTCAAAGAAGTCAGTGGACTCAGTATGTGAAGCCTAGAGTGAGGAAGAACTGAATGGGTGCACGCACAGCCTAATTCTGTATAGGTCTAAACTGGAGTGTCTTGTGCCATTAGACTGCTATAGGGTATGTAAGATGCCTACATAGATCTGTCAGATATTTACTTTCTCCTATAGGAAATTTGGGCTTTTTGAAGCAGCTTGAAACCAGAAAGAATAAACTGGACACCAAACAGCTTTGTTAAGGTAAAATTAATTACATCACCAAAGTTAATATGGAATTGAATCCTATCTTATGTAAAGAGCAATCCTAAGAAATAACTTCTTAACATCAAGTTAGATATGTTAAAATATATTTTAGAGTGCATACATTCTGTGGCCTGGATTCCAGTAGGGATAAACTTTAATGTCCTCACTAATTTTCTTTCTGAATAGGAAAAGTTACCTTCACGTTATTGGAAGAATGAGCACAAAAAGAAGAATGTGAGAAAACTAGGCTCCATATGATGGGAAGCACAGCTTATTCTTACTATGTGTCCAAATTGCTAGGAGGTGAAGGAATTGGGAAAATTGAAGAAAGTGGGGCAAAGATCAGAAATGGGAAATGTTGCTAGTTTTTCCCTTTGTGCATTCATCCAGCTGTCAAACCTGCATATACGACTCCACCGCAACACTGAACATATATCACCTAAATATTCTTCTGGGGAGAGACTTCTAATATATTCAGTCAATATATAAACAGATCATCTGTATCCATACAGTACAGACATTCAGGCAGCTTGTTGCCTTTATGTTATTTTCATGTTATAATCCAGTAATTAAATTTTATATTTAAGGGTGTTTGAAACTGGTAAGACAACCAATTAAACTTTTTCTGAAAATGACATGTTATTTTTTTCCAAAAGGAACTTTTTTTGTAAAAGGTATTTATTTATTTATTTATTTATGCAGATCCATTGGGAAAAAAGGAAAGAAAAAATTACACAAGACCCAAACCACTCTGGTCTAAAGCACTGCTTCATTTCTCTTGGGTGAGATGCACCATTGTTACAAATGCTAAGGAGAAGCAAGTAAAAAGCAGCAGTAAAGATAGGTCAGCATGGCCCTTAAGGGGTAAAGGACTGGTGGAGGGTAATAGAGAGTTGAAAGAGAAAGAATTGCAAAAGTTGAAAACCACTGATGTAAAAATGGCACATGGATGTCGTAATTTCTTGATATACATGGTTAGGTCTGCTGGAGTCAGCTCACTGGAACAAAATTGAGATTGCTTAGTGTTTCTGAAGAATATAATTTTTTCCAAAGCCTAGTTAATTCCATAAATTTAAAATTATTTAGATTTTAAGGGTTGTTTCTATTCACTTTTTGATGAATAACTTCCTGCTGGTTCAGAGGAACTGGAATATAAGAACCTTAGAGCAATTAGGAAATGTGTTTTCAGTAGGAACTGTAGTAATTAAAAGAAATGATTGATTGTAATCTTCATAAATTGCAGATGGACTCTTCTGTTTTCAGATGAAGTTAGATATATAGAAGTAAGAAAACAATAGCAACCCCTGTGCTGAGTTTGCAACAGTTAATATTTTTAAATGTAACAAATGACAAATATAACAAAATAAAAATCATGAAACTTGCTATTGGAAAGCTAAAATTTACATTTGTTTAACTCTTTATTCCTGGTCTTCAGGTATCAAAAAGAACAAAAAATTTACTTGTCGTTCTGTCCAATTTTATGGATGCTTTGAGAAAAAAAGGCAATATAGGTACAACACAAAATGTACGAAGTATTCACAAGTTTACCTTGGTTTTGGTGTTACAGCATCTTATCAATTACTCATGACTACCTTATGGTGTTAAAATCCCTTCTGAAGAGATTTATTAGTTTGGCAAAGGTACCCAGACAAGATTATTGTTATTTCTTGTTTTCTAGTCATGCAAAATCGTTTTTCCATGCTGTTTCAGAAAACGTGGGAAGAAAAGTCAAATTCTTCAGCTGAATGAAGCAGCTGTTTGGTGTTTACTCTTAATCTCTGTTGGTGAGTAGCCTTCTCCTTCATTTACTGCTCTTATCAATATTGTCTCCTGAAAGGTAATGGAGTTCTTTTTCTCATTCACCCCAAATTTCTAATTTTTATTATAGAAATTTGTTGCAAATATATTCCCCAGGTTTTTGTAAAGTCTTTAATATTGAGGAAGATATCAATGATAAAAGTTCTTTAAAATATATTTATTTTTAAATACATTTTTGTCATTGACCTTGATAATGTTTTCTGGGCTTTATGCCACAAAGCATAAGATTAATAAGATTTTTTGAGGCTTAGAAAAGGGTCACCATTACAGATGCCTAACTGGTTGCGTTCATTTGCGATATATACCCTAAGTGTTACTTAAATTTACTAAGTTAATTTACATTTATATACTGGATTAGCTGAGTTACTTACCTTTTTTTGTTTTCAGATGCTAAGATGTTAGCTCCAAAAAGCTTTTTTGTAATACTAGGAAAAGATTTTCCCCTATCTCCTTTGGCAAGTCTCAGCATCTCATTTATTCTCAGTCTGATCAAACTTGATGACTTATTTATATTAGGTTGTTATTGTGCTTAGCGCTGTACAAAGTATGGACTCTGTTCCAAAAACCTCCACTCTAAATCAGATCCATGCAGTCCAGTTGAACACATTGTACAATTGCTTCATTAGTTCCCATTGAATGATAAAATTTCTTTCATTATTTTCTCTTTATAGCCCAAGAAATGCAAAATGTATGACTGTTTTCTAGTATTCATTCCATATCTTCCTTTCTGAAAATTGATATGAAGATTTGTTTAAACTGATAGCAGTAATTCCCTCTTCTGTGAATAAATTACACTTCCCATTTCTGAGAGGTCCTACTCTTTTCCTCCTTGCTGACCTCTTCTTCTCCATGTACTTAAAAATATTCTGATTTATCTCAAACCCTCATGCAATCTGCTTTTCATTTTCTACCCTTAATTTTCTTATCGTTTTTTTGCACTCTCTCTTAACTTCATTCTATAATCTTCTCAGTACTGCTGTATAGCTGATGTTTTATGTCTTGCATTTCCTTTTTCCTTACTTTTGATTACATTTTGGACTTTTAGCTCATCCTCATTGACTTTTTACTCCTTGTATATATACTACAAGATTACAAATGCAACCTTTGGGTATGCATTCATTTACCTCTTCACATTTTCCTTTTTTTTCTTTTTTCAGCTGTCAATATTTTTCCTTTAATGTTTCCATCATTAATTTTTCATCTGACTTGTTACATTTCTCTAAAATGACTAATCCTAAACATTTTGATTTTTTTTTACCTAGTATTATTTTGATTTTGCTTTCTAGTTTTGAAAAAAAAAATTTGGTATTTTCAATTATTTCATGAGTAGGCTTTCATGCTTCTAGTTAAATGATAAACTCAGAATTTGCTGGAATTTCTTTTTCTTTTAATGTATGCATAAAAAGAATGGGAAACCTCTCTGAGAAGAGGAATGGTATTTTGTATAACAGCAATTCCACTGCTAAAGATAAACAAATTAATACTTTTATATACTATGGAAACAGTTTTTCATTTTCTATGCTAGCCAAGGATTTCACTAAGAGAATCCTTGTATATCACATTAAGGCAACTCTGCAGTCTGTTCCTGTCTGCAGTATATTTTCTGAAGTTCGTGGACAGGTTTGCTGCCATCGAAGGGTCTACCTCTGAACTGGTAATAAGATGACAGTGGTGGCTGTGCAGCTCAGTGGCTACAGATTTTGTGAAGAAGTATTTATGATGCCTGGGAGTGATAGATGCTTGTGAATCAGGCTCTGTTAGGAAGAATGAAAAGTAAAGATGCCAGAGGGTTAGGCAGAAGAAATTACTCTGTCGTATACACAGTTAATAGGTTTTTCTGCTTCTACACAATGTTAATTTGCTGAATAGGGGTGTGATGTGTGTGTATATATATATACATACATTCTTGTGCATACGTGCATTGATATATATATTTATATACACATATATGTGTATAAATAGATGATCATGACTAGTTGATATTAATTTACAGAGCTGAACATGAGTAGGCTTTTTCAGGCTTTATGACCTCTAGTAATAAAACATCATTAGACTAACAAAAAGTAAGATGACCACTGAATTAATGAATTTTGCAAACTAGTTAAAACCAGTGTTGTAGCCAGGCCTTTGGTCCCCCTACACTCTTTCTCAGGTTGATGACTTAATTATTTGCTTCTGAGGGAAGAGTAGAGGTAGGCAGTGAGCATCTGAAATCATTGAAGCAGCAGACACTGCAATGGTTGCATTAAGGATTTCTTGTTTAGACTTCTGTCATATGAAAGATGATCCAAAATCTCTCTCTTGTGTGAGATGCACACTCAGAGTAGATTTTAGCCTTAAGTATTTATCAGATTTTCAGCAAATTGATTTGAGTGCTTTTGAACTGTACAAAATAAATGAGGCTTAAGAGTTCTGGATTAAATTTGTATTTGTATCACAGCTGCAAATGGCTTCAGTATACAAAACTATAATTTTACAGGTGGTTAATCTGTAGCATGGGCCAAGATTTTATTGCACAAAAATTAAAATTGAGAGACATCAAATACTGAAACAGATGTCACATCTGATTTATAGCTAGCTTTAAAAAAATAACATGTTGAGCTGATCTATTTCTGATTTAACATTGTTTCAGACTTTTATTAACATCAAAAACGGATATGAGTTATGTTGTACCAGTAGGACTCTCCACCTGAAAGAAATATTAAGAAGTAGAGTGTAAAACATTAACTTTGCATGAAGATACATACCAAAACTATGGTGGCAAGGTGAAAGCTTTCTTTGATACACTGTGCTGGGTAGGGGAAGGGAGGATTGAATCTGAGGAAAGGCACAAACTGGACCCTTAGTTCCAAGCAGCACAAATTGGATAAATGATTCTTATGCCTGAAATAGATTTAACTTTCTCCAAACAGCAATCTCACTCCTGAACAGGAAATGAGCTACCTACCAGGCAAGAGTAGTCTCTACCTTCTGAATATTGCAGTCAGTCAAGAACTGCTAAATGTGTCTATGTACCCTACAACTATAAAAAATTGTGAATGCAAATGCCTGCATAATAATCTTTACCTATACAGGGATTTTTAAAAGGTAGCCCTCATTTCTGAACCCTCATTATTTCTCTATATCATTGCTCTGTCATTAACATGTAATTTTAGTATTGCATAGTTTGCACTGTACTTTTATAAACTGCAGTACTTTGTTTTTCTCATGTAAAAGTCTGCAAACCTGAAGATTGCTGAGAATTGTTGCTTCAATTCTAAAATGGAGGCATTCTTAAAAGTTACTTTTAAAATGTTCTGCTGAATGATTTATATGTATATTTTTTTATTCTGATACTAACCTGAGGTTTAGCTTAGTGCTATTGTTTTCAGACAGATTTCATTTAGTGGATGTGGTTCCTTGTCATTTTCTGATTTAAGCAAAACCAAACACGTTTCAAATATGTGATATTAATTTAGGGATTTTTTTAAGAACCTCATTTTGTATAAGAAAATAAGTTATATCCAAAAGGAGCAGGGTTAGGTGAATGCTGTGGAATTCTGCAAGTCCAGCCCTGAAAAGCTGTCTTTAGATGTTAAATGAAGCAGGGAGGAAGCAAGGATCTACTACTATAATTTGCTTTTATTCCAGATTTCTGTTTTGGAAAGAGTTCTTCAACATTTCCTCAAAAGCCTGTTGTAGTTCATGTTTGTCTATAACTCATATTATGACATCTTTTACTGATTTCTCTGCTTCTCTTAGGTTTTCTTTGCTTTGGAAAAATCTAGCTGCAATGGAGTTATTGGCAAAATTTTTACTTCATTGGCATCAGGATTTCATCTTCTAGCTCATGTGCTCTAAACCAATTTATGAGCAGCTAGTAAAGCTGTTGTAAGCAAAAGTAGCCTGAGTGTTCCTTTTTTATTTTCACTGCATGTGTAAAAGGATTAATTTATTGATTTCTTTGTTCATTCATGCATCAGTATAATAAAGACTTCAGCTTGAGTTGGAATTTCTGAGAATCTCCAATTTTGTGTATTTAGAGTATGTCAGATCTATGAAGTGAAGGGAAGTTTATCTCTGACATAGCCAAGGGCCTGATGAATTTAAAAGCAGATTTAATTATTCCAGCTTCTACTTGTGCTAGATTGAAAATCAAGGGGTTGCCAAATTTTTACACTTGGTTTCAATCACCTGTGTATCTCAATCTGGACCAAAATGACCCAGTATCATCTTCATTTTGTTTTCTCTGAACTGGTCTATGTTTCTTCTTTTTACTGGAAGCAAATGCTAGACTTTTGAAAGAAAGTTCTAGAGTTAGCATACTCTAAAATGTTCATACACGTGTTGCTCAGGATGCAGTAGCACTGCAGCCCTGACATGGCTTTTTCTAATTCTCTTAATTTCATTACATGTTATGACATTTTTAATGGTTTTGGCTTTTTCTAATACTGCTTCTGAGACCTGAAGTAATGTTTTTATATAAATATCCAGTTAAAAGCCTTTAGGTTTTGTTTCTGAGCAGCAATAATCAAATCAGACCTCCTCATTATATGGAAACTTACAGGGGTTTTTCCACATGCTGCACCCATTTGACTGCCCTGAATTTCTCCTCTTACTATTCCATCCTTTGGTACTGGAAGCATTCTACATTCTGAAACTACTGTATCTTCATCTTCCTAAATAATATCTTCAGCAATCTCCATCCCTAACCCCTCCGTTTTCAGATCATTTATAGATATATAGGGCTGTCTACTCCTCTACCAAGAAACCTATAAGAATCTTTTGATTCAACATGGAAGTGACTTTTTCATTTTATTTTTTAAATATTTGTTCATGTGAGGTTTTAATTTGTTGTCCTGTAACAGCCATGGCTTATTTAGACCTGTAAAATGTCAATATGTTTTTTTAAATGCCAAATACTTCTTTAAATTGGATCCCCCTTTTCTATAGCCTGCTTACCTCTCTTCAAAGGTTTATTTAAGAATCTGAGACATGTCAGTGGGCAAGTGAATTTCTAATACAGAATATTCATGCAGGGAGTTAATTTGTTACTACAGAGCTGACTCTCCACTCTGTGAATGCTCTCTTAACTGCTGGCTAGCAGAATGTAAAAATAAAAAAATAATTTACTAACCATGCTATGTGTTATACACCAGCCAGAAAAGTGGGGTAGAGTATATTAATGTTCAAAGGACCACGATGGCAGCACGTGTGACTTTGCACCTGCATGACCAGTCAAAGCCAGGTTTCCCCAAGGGATATGGGACAGTTGTTAAAGTGGTTGCTCTTGGGGAAGCACTGAGGAGAGGGCACTGTAGAGACTAAGCAGTGAGCAGAAAGAATGGAGGAGTGTAAAAGCTGGCTGGAGAGGTATAGTGACACCTAAAATGTTTTGTGTTGTTAACTCCAGTAAATTCCCAGTGAATCCACAAGAAAAATCCATTAAAATATTGCATAGCAACCAATAGTGACTCACGCTACACTCAATCACCACCTTTCAATAAAGCACTAATGTTCCTTTTGTACCTAATGTATGTTATTTTCAGAAAAGTGATCATGTTTCCAGGCAGTCTTACCTCTGACAGGAAGTTCCGTGATTTTGCTGAGTAATAGCAGAACAGCACATCTTTGATACAGTATGCAGATGAAGCCAAAAGTTCTGCTCAAGCACAGTTCAGAAATATTATGTCCCTTCAAGCAAAGCTGAGTAGTTTTCTGTATCTTGCAAGACTTAACGAATATTCAAGGTTGTCTTTATGTACCACTTATTTTTACAATGAATGAGAAATTTGTGCTGCATGTCAAGTGCACCCCATTCTCTTTCAGGTCTACTCACTTACTGTCTCCAGCAATACAAAGGAATTAAAATATATGTTTAACTAATTCTCATATAATGTTTTAAAAAGTGCTGGATTATCATTTTAGGTTAAAAGTTCAAAAAAAAAAAATTAAAACACATTGCTTCTTAATCCCATAATAACAGCTGCAAGCATTTGCTTCTATTCATAAATTAAACCCTTTTTTTTTTTTTTAACATAAAGCCACAGGTAAACATGAATTTTAATTTAAATGGGAGTGAAATAATTCCTGAAAACAGTAAAGACAGAAAATAAAATAGCAAAGGCTACTGGACAACATGCAGTAGGCTCTTCAAGTATGCATTAGGAGGCCAACGTCTTCCTGGACCATTTGTTTTAAGGAGTAGTGTGCTTACAATAATTAGTATCTTGAACAACCCAGAAATGATTGTAGACACAGCTGTTGTTGTTTAAGGTAGCAGGCACATCAATGGCAAAGCAGTAGATATTGATTTGTGCAGTGACATCCTTCTAGCTATGTCATCTGAGTGAAAGAAACCCCCAAATTAACCAATAATAAAGTGTTAGAAGTTGTAGTAGTTGTCTCTGGGGACTTGTTCTGGTTGAGGATAGATACCTCTCCTGTTCCCACAGCCATCAATCCTTGAAGGCTTGCATGCAGGTTTACATCGGTCAAAAACAAAATGTGAAGTCCAAAGGAACAAAGTAGCAGATTGCTGGATTTTCTATATACTAAAATTTCCTCCCAGCATTCTTAGACTTGATCTAACTATTACTATGGAGCTTTTAAGATGTTACAAAATATGAACAAATTTTCTTCTTTAGGTATTTGAATACATGATATAAACATGTAGTCCAATTTCCATCAAAATCAGATGTCACAAAGTGTTAGTTGTATCAAGTTGATCTTCTTATTGCTCTGATTGTACAGTCCATTTTTGTCATGGGCCACTGGCTATATAATACATCAGCTGACTGTATGTAATAAAAGGTAACGGGCCTGGACATTGTTGATGTTAGAGCAGTAAAAAGCAGTGACCATAAATGCTTAATCCACATGAACATCAATGAGAAAGTGTGTAATTTAAGTAATAATTATATGACATATAAAATGCTAATCAAAGAAGTTGAGGTCTAATTTGGACTTAACTGTCCCATACTATGGTGGGATTTCTGTTTATTTAGTAATATAAAACCTGTTTGTAATCAAACTTCTTACAGTTCTGGAATTACCTTTTTATAAAGGTTATCCATTTTATAAAAAATTACATTACTCTATTTGTTCTTTTACTGTATTTTAAGTGGGTGGTCAAAAAAAACTTTTGACATATAAACTATGTTTTACACAAACAAGTATCAACTAAATTTAAAAATGTGAATTTATATTACTGCTTTGAGATAAAAACGCATTCTAGACCAAGCCTGAGATTAAAAACTGAAAGTAATTTTTCATATATAAGTTTTGTTACAACTGGATATAGATTCATATTTCCAAAACCACATACTTGTAAATATGGCTGAAGCAAAACAAATATTTGACAAGTATCCATTGTCTAAAAAAAAAAAAAAG
This sequence comes from Agapornis roseicollis, assembly GCA_002631895.1. Lineage (NCBI taxonomy): Eukaryota > Metazoa > Chordata > Aves > Psittaciformes > Psittacidae > Agapornis > Agapornis roseicollis. Next base: position 58,413 of record NDXB01019626.1, read on the forward strand.
GCAGCTATTTGCAGTTGTTATTTTCTATAAGTATTCACCTCACAGAATGAAATTTTGCCTACCTTTTTCCTTTTTTTTTTTACCTA
>NDXB01019626.1:66902-83528 GCA_002631895.1 Agapornis roseicollis
TTTTTAAAAAATTGTTTCTCCCCCCAAATCAAACAAAAAAAAAAAAAAAACCAAAAAAAAAAAAACAAAAAACCAAACAAACCAAAAACACCCAAAACAAGAGTCATATTCATCATGAAATGAAAAAGCATTTAGGCTGCAAAGATCTAACAGTCCTTCCAAATGGTAGCTGTTTCCTTCTTCATTGTTCTCTGTCTTTTATGGCTTTTATTAGTTATCATAGTCTCTGTGTGATAGAAAGGCTCTTGCCATTTCTTCTGAGCAGTTAGAACCACTAAAAAAATGGTGTCAGAGAGAATTCTGCACATTTTCACTGCCATAAGATTTAAGAAAACTCTCTTCTGAGTATGCTTCAGAGGCATTATTCTTCCTTGAATAGAAAACAAATGGAGAAAATTAACAAAATACTTGTGGTCATACAAGAAGGATATGCAAGTATTTTTAAATTATTCCACGGTGAAGAGCTCAGCATGTGTTTAGAAACCATCTAGAACAGCTGGTTTAGCTGTATGTAGACAGCAGTGCAGCCTAGCAGTACTCTAAGAAAGGTGTTATAGAAGCACTACATTGTTTTTTTCATTTCCATTGGCTGTAGATTAAAATAGACCATACTTGCTAGAAATAGGCTTTGAGAGAAGACGCTACTCATGTTCAAATTAATGTTTAAAGACTGTGAGAAATCCTTATCTGTGAAGGTAGATCCCTGTCTAGATCAATAGTGAGATAAAAGGTGTGTTTTTGCTGAAGTGTACTACAGATTATGCAATGCCTTTCCTAAAGTGTCTGGGACACACAACATAGGCAAAAGAAGAGTGAAGGATCTTGGCAGTCTTTTACCAGACTGGCAGATTTCTTTTTGCTAAATCTGAAAAGGAGAATAAATTTGCACTTCCCTTTTCTATGACAAGAGCCAAAAGCCAAAATCCATTCAAAGACTCAGCAGCAGTACTTTGAGTTGTCAGGGATTTTAGGTAGTTTATGTATTTGCAAATTTGGAGCTCAATTGTTTCCAATTAAAGTGACCTAGTTGCTGCATTCAGCAATTAAAGGCACATCTGCCATAGGATATTTATAATTTAGGACTGGAAGTTTACTGCATCAACTGTTTTGTGTATTGCTAGAAAGAGAATTTATAATGTGCTGTTTTTCCCAATAATTCTGTATTGAGGGAAACACTGCTTACTTCACTGAACATTTAAAATGGGTATATAAGAAATATGAAACACCAGTACAGAAGATTAATCTGAAAGTCCTAGAGCTTAAATGACTCTTGGAGCTGAATATAATTATTTATTTATTTATTTATTTATTTATTTATTTTTGTGAAAATGTGCAACTTTGATGTCAGTCCTTAAATGAGTCTGCTGAAAAATTGTTCATGTTAGAGCAACTGGAGCAGAGTAGGCAGGTATCCAGAGCATGAACAGTGAGACTAATTCAATGTACTTCGATGTTCAATGCAGACAAAAGTATTTGTGAGCATAACTTAAGCGCTCTTTTCTGCATTTTTATCTATGCTTTAGGTAGTATCTAAAGGCAAATCTCCAGTTTGGGAAATAGCTGGGTCAAATGATTAACTGACATTGTCAAGCCCTATTAACTGTAACTTCACAAACTCTTTTCACAGACCATGATTTGGGTTATGCCATGTATAATTAAAAAAAAAAAAAAAGAGATTGTGACAGTTTGTTTCCACCAGTTTGCTGCTTCTCCTTAAGTCCTTGGCCCTTAACGAAGCAAAAGGTGTGTTAATGGTCTTATTTTCACTTTCCAAAAATGCTGTAAAAAACATGGGAAAATAATTTCAATTCATACTAGAAGAAATTCTGAAATCTTTCACAAAAATATTTTTCTTGTATCTGGTATATTCTGATTTCATTTTTCTTTTTACTAGATTTTTTATGCTCACTTACTTCAATTTTTCTTACATCCTGATCAAAACTAGCAAACCTTTTGCTATCTGCACTAAGAAAAACATCAAAAAAGCCCAGTGGTGCCGTGTATGTGTAAACACACTGTGGTGATCAGCCCAAACTCACTCATTTTACATAGGCTACATGGAACTCATTGGTCTGAACAGCACTCTGTTAAATTAGCTGTACTCTGCACACTTAAAATATTCAGTGACTATTCCTTTATATAGCATCATAGAATAGTTTGGGTTGGAAAAGACCTTAAGACCATTCAGTTTCAAGTCCCCTGCTATAGGCAGGGACACCTCTCACTACACAAGGTTGCTCAAAGCCTCATCCAACCTGGCCTTGAAATATATCACTGTATAAAATGCACTAGAGTGATGAAGGTAACAATTCTACCTGTCCACTTAGTTCATCACTGAGGTAAGGAGGCATATCCATAAATTAAATCAGATTTAAGCCTCTCATCCAAAAGCAAGTTTGTCTGTTTAAGGTATGAAAATCTCTTATCTTTCCAGTTGGTATATTCTTAAAAAGCACAAGACAATATTGTTGCAAGATAAGTGTTTAAGCAACTACAGGTTGAGCAAAGAGGAGATTCAGAGCAGCCCTGAGGAGAAGGACTTGGGGGTGGTGGTTGATGAGAACATGAACATGAGCCGACAGTGTGTGCTTGCAGCCCAGAAAGCCAACCATATCCTGGGCTGCATCAAAAGGAGTGTGACCAGCAGGTCGAAGGGGGTGATCCTGCCCCTCTACTCTGCTCTTGTGAGACCTCACTTGCAGTATTGTGTGCAGTTCTGGTGTCCTCAACATAAAAGGGACATGGAGCTGTTGGAACAAGTCCAGAGAAGGCCCACGAGGATGATCAGGGGACTGGAGCATCTCCCATGTGAAGATANGAGACCTCACGTATTGTGTGCAGTTCTGGTGTCCTCAACATAAAAGGGACATGGAGCTGTTGGAACAAGTCCAGAGAAGGCCCACGAGGATGATCAGGGGACTGGAGCATCTCCCATGTGAAGATAGGCTGGGAAAGTTGGGTCTGTTCATCCTGGAGAAGAGAAGGCTGCATGGAGACCTCATAGCAGCCTTCCAGTATCTGAAGGGGGCCTATGGGCATGCTGGGGAGGGACTCCTCATCAGGGACTGTAGTGACAGGACAAGGGGTAATGGGTTCAAACTTAAAGAGGAGAGGTTTAGATTGGATCTAAGGAAGAAATTCTTTCCTGTTAGGGTGGTGAGGCACTGGAATGGGTTGCCCAAGGAAGTTGTGAGTGCTCCATCCCTGGCAGTGTTCAAGGCCAGGTTGGACGAAGCCTTGGGTGGCATGGTTTAGTGTGAGGTGTCCCTGCTTATGGTGGGGGGACTGGAACTAGATCATCTTAAGGTCCTTTCCAACCCTAACTATTCTATGATTCTAACTGCAGTCTGTAATATTATTAGTCAGTGAGAAAACTGGACATCTAAACTGCAATTTGCAAACAGCTCAAGAGTAATTTGTAGAGAGTCTTCCTGAAGTAGATATATTTTGGGATTTAAAAGAAATGAATGTTTATGGATTTATTTTTCTTCTTTTTATATTTATATATATTTATTTTTTAAGAAACTTCAAAGCTTATAGCTCTGGTTGAGTCCCTATGTTCTGATTATTTGCCTGAATGCTTTGTGAAAGACTTTCATTATGTATCACATACGATACCACAAAAAATATTATCTGGAAACCATGATTTGGTTTGGGGTTTGTCAGGTAGTTCTTAAAAGCATCAACAAAACAGTCTGTGAAATACTACAAATATCAGGTCATAATTAGGAATGGTGCGTTTGGAGTGCTAATTAATTTCAGGTAATGATTTCTCACTACACTGTAGATATAGCAGAATTTTTAGTATAATTAGACTTTGAATGCCAAGGTTATGATCAATAAGAATTAAAAAACATTTGTGAAAGCTATATTTATACAATTTATACAATTAAATTTTTCTTTTCTTCAGATATTTCAAAGCTGAAGGCATAAAAATTGTCAGGATTCTGTGCTAGCAGCATCATAAACTCTACTTTTTGTCTTGCTTTAGATAGTAATAATTTAATAATCTACATTTTCCATAAAGAATGAAATTTGTTTGTATTTAGTTTGTTTGTATTTAGTTTGGCAGGTGTCAATTTAATTAATAATCAACCAAATGACATTCTAGATTTGCTTTGGATAGCAGTTCAATGAATTCTATTGATTTTGTATTATTGGACTAGATGTTGTCATTATAACTGTGTGCCATGCTTCAGGCAGGATTTGAATTTCAGTATAAAGTGGGGTTTTGTTTAGCATGGAAATGATATAGTTCAGCAACAAGCTATTTCTTATATCCTTTTGGAAAATTTTGTAGGTTTTTTTAAAAGACATCATGCATTAAAATCATTTTAAAAAAATGCTTCTAAATGTTTCATTGGGATTTGGTTTTCTGTTGTTTGGTTGGATGGTTGGTTGTTATGGGGGGTGTTGGTAGTTTTGTTTGGGTTTTTTTCCCTTAAAGCTTTATTATATTTTCTTTAAAATATAGCTGTAATGTAATGTTAGCTAGTATTGTAACATGATGTCTGAGTTTAGATGGTTGTTTATGTATATTAACCATTATTTTCTATACAGTAAAAGCAGCACACTATTCACAGATAGGTCAGTTACAGGAATATATCCTTCACCAGTGAGCCATAGGAACCACTCTGGAAGGCAACTGCTCTCGGCATGCACAAGAATGACCATGGAGGAATTCTTCAGTATGTTCAAAACTATAGCTCTGAGAAACTGAACATCTTGTATTACATTTTACTTATATGTGGTTCCCTCAAGAGAGAGTCTTTTCTTGCGGAAGTGACAGAACGGGGAATAGCAGAGGCTTCTCTCTGCTTTGTATCCTGAAAGAAGTATTCATTTCTGTCGAAACTATCACCTCTTACAAATTTAGAAAGTTTTGTAAGGGGTATTGGAGCATTAAGCCTGCATAACTGCTAGTCAAAATAAAAGGCCACAGATCTGAATAGTGGTGTGTTCCCTATCAGTCTGACTCTTATGATTAATGAAGATTGCAAAGTCTCTTGTGAGTATGGAAGTAGCATATCAGCTATATCTGTTTGCAACAGAGTTCAGATTAGATTTAGCTCTTTCAAATGTTTACAGGAGTTTAGAAACAGATGGAGACCCAAGGCTAAAGCTAGAATTTTTTCACAGAATTGCAGAATGATTGACTTGGAGCTGACCGATGCCCTGTTCTAGCAGGGTCACCTCCAAAAGCACTCTAGAAGTGTTATTCCTTATTAAATTCTTCAGAGACCGGGAAAACTTAGGTAAAAATATTACTGCTCTGCACTGTGCCCAGACCCAACAAAAGGGATGTAAAATTGTAGAAGAAAAAGGACTTTCTTATATCTCCCTATTGTGGAAAATATGTTTACTTCAAGAAAGTGTTCTCTGGTTAGGTGGCTGTGCAAATTTCACCTGCAATTCAAAAACATGTGGCTAAAAGCCATTCGAAACACAAGTCCAAAGGTGTACTAATGTAGAAAGACCTGCTTTTCAAAACAGAGTAAAATACTTAATCAAAGTAATAACATGTAGTCCCTTTTGATGACTTTCCCCAAACTTTGCTTCATTTGAGCCTCACATACTTGACACCTTATTTTGACAATTCATCTGATAATATCAATATGTCACATTATGCAATAATAATGAAGCATGATGTATTTCAGCAGAATGAATCATCCTGATGGCATGTCAGAGCCAATGTATTTCAAATCAAAGTTCCTTAAAGCATGATGATTAAAACCTCTATTTAAAAGAACTTCCCCTGCACAGATTATTTGTATTTGCTATCTCTATCACTTCTGTTATGTTAAATTGGCTCTTTTACAACCTGTGTCTCTTGACTCAGTTTTCATTTTAAGTGAACACTCAAGAGAAAACAGAAATGTGCAAAACCTCAGAGTAAAATGGAGAACAAAACATCCTTTCTTTACTTGTGCCTATTTCCAGTTTGAAATTACACATCTAGAAGCTTAAAGTAAACTTAATTCCAATAGTAATTACATTCCTACACCTCTCTTAGTAATTAGGATGTTCTACCCTTAAAAGCTAGGGCCAGAAAAAAGAAGTCAAAGACATTTAATGAATGAATCTTCTAGAGTGAATTGCAAACTACTGATGGGATTATGGACTTTGGACAAAAATTCTATGGAGTCATTTCAAGAATTCCTGGAATAGTTTCATTTCCTCTTACTCCACGAAGTCAGAGCCTAAACAAAACTAAATATTTCTGCTGCTGCATAGTAAGAAATAGCAATACGTAACAATGTTTTAGGAAAGAAGGTGCATTCTCTTTCCAGTTTTGTTACCTGAAGAAAACTTCCTGAATATTTTATGATTTTTTCTGTTTTTTTTTTTCTTTTTGACACTCCAGACTATTTATATATCCAGTTAGAAAAATAGTAACTTGATACTATTTTCTGCTTTTTTCATATTAGAGGCCCCATGAAATGTTTTATTTCTTATTAACATGCTACTATTGCTAAAAAATACAGAAGATGTGTGCTATTTATAGAAGATGATACATTTCCTCGGCTTCAGGAGTTCTGTTGAAGTCCTGATGCTTCATTCAGTTTGATGATTAGTTTGTTTACTGAAATAGCTTAGGAGGGCCTCTGTTTGACGTCAGTGTCTTTCTTTGCTTCTTTGAGAAGGAATTTATGACCTAGTTGCAGAAATGTTTGGTTTAGAAAAAAAAAGGTGTTTGAAGGGTTATATACCTTATTAGTTGCTTTTCCACCACTGAACATTGTTACCTGTAATCCTAATGGAAGTTATATACCACATTAACAGACAAGCTGGTCACCCTGCTGAGTGGATTTCAGGCTCCTCAGAAAGTGATGCAACAGCAAAAACATGGCATCAACCAAAGTAGTTGCCAATGATCATAACAGATCCTGGAATTGGGTGAAAAAGGCAGAAATCCTTTTTCTGATTCTCTTTCTGTGGATTGTTTTTTCCCAGGACACTTCTTTGCAGTGAGAGAAACCTCCTCTGTCCACTGCCAGAGCTCAACTAAATGTTAATTGGGAACTTAATGAAAAATAAAACACTGAGCCTGTGAACTCTAATTTGAAATTCCACTGTACATGTGCAAGAAGGAGGAAGGTAAAGGAAAGTACAGAGGACAACAATGAATGCTGAATGTGAGATTATATTTTTCAATACATTTTTCTGAGCATGTGTGGGAATTCATTGAAATGCAAGCTGACAGATACCACTGAAATTCCTGCTGTAGGTGGTTATTTTTTTGGTATAGGTTTTGAACATAAATGATGTAACGTATACAGGAGCTTCAATTTCCTTTATATAGGTGGACAAACCTGGTAACTATTATCTTTACCCCTAAAAGTATGTGCATAATTAGTTAAAATCCAAGTCCTTTCAGAATAGTGACCCATCTACAAACCTTCAAGAGATAAGAATGCCTTTTTTTTTTTTTTAGTAAACCAGCGTATTGTTGAATACAAGTGCTTGCAGAAATAAAGCATATTTTTGTTATTATGCATTGTATAAGTGATGATATTCCTGTCCAATTTTATTATATGAAAAAAAAACCCTGAAAAAACCTCAGACAGCGCATATTAAAGTGAGATGTGTGTAAGTTCCTTGCATATTGACAAAATGATCAAATAATATTCATCACAAATATTCATAAAATATATCAACAAAGGCTATTAGACATCTGAATAATTACAAGTCTCCTGGAAGCAAAGCAGTGTTTGATTTATTGTATCTTCTGTATATTCTGTTAGCTGTTTCTGTACATACAGTTTGCTGCTGAAATTTTGGGGCAGATCTTCTCTTGCGCTTGCAATTGGAGATTCAGGGTACCTTTTTATTTTCATTGTATTGCTTGAGTTTTGATTTTTTTTTTTTTTGGGGGGGGGGGGGAAATCATGTTCTCTGGTTCTGTTTTTTTTAATATAATATTTTTACATGGCTATATTTGCTAGCCAACAGCTATATTTCAGTTTATCACCAGACTTCCTTCCAAATGGAAGCACTTTATAAAACAAGTGAAATCACAATANGGGGAGGGTAAATCATGTTCTCTGGTTCTGTTTTTTTTAATATAATATTTTTACATGGCTATATTTGCTAGCCAACAGCTATATTTCAGTTTATCACCAGACTTCCTTCCAAATGGAAGCACTTTATAAAACAAGTGAAATCACAATACCCAATCATTCAGAAATATTGTGCTACTTCAAATTTTTATAAGCTCTTAAATTTTGAGGTGATCAGGGTTCTGAGCTTGCATTGCAGAGAATAATTTAAAATTATTGAAGCACTTCACATATTTTTAAAACCACTTCAGCTAGGAAATGATGGGGTTCTAGAAATATGCAGCATAGAAGGGTGTAAAATTATCAGAGAGCTTAAGTGCTTCATTGTGAAAGTGATCAAGGTTCCTTGCTTGCACATTGCAAAGCAATTGAAAATTACTGGAGTGCTTCAAGTGGTTCATGTTTTTAGAAGAGTTCTGGTCTCTCCTGCTCAAATGCTCTTTAAAATTGCGAATATCTCCAATATTTTTGACTGTTGAGTATGAACCCGTTATTCTGCTTTTCCTTATTTTGGACTGTTGTGGTCTTTTAGGACCCAATATTTGCCTTTCAGAGGTCTTAAATTTAAGTAGGTCTTGAAATTTTTTAGTTTTAGACACGTGGCAGCTGTAATGAATTTAATTGTGCTATTGCTTCTGAAGAAAACAGTTTAAGAAATAGTTTTAATAATACTGGTGTCGGAAGCTGACATTTAAATTCATGGTTATGTGTTTCCTTATTTATAAAGTATTTTCATTGGTAGCTTTTTTTATTTAAAATTTTATAAGGTATACTCTTTCTGGATTTTAATTTATTTTTAATTATTTAATATTGCTTTTAATATTATTGTGTTTTTAAAAAAATAAACCAACAAAAAAACCCTTTAAAATGTCGGGTTTTATTTCCTCCTTTTGTGAGCCCTTCCTTCTATTCCACTCCTTGCTGTCTTCAAAACACACACTGCACAAACCACTAGTATATCATAATTCATTCTCTCTCAGCTCATTCTCAGTACTATGTTTCAGTAGAACTCACAGTGGGTAGAATTTTGAGCTGGATTTATTATCCACACAAGAGAACCATAACAGTTCTATATTTTAAGAAGGGGAAAAAAAAAAAAAACCCAACCTATAAAGTGCATCATTCTGCAATGCATTGTTTCTGTATGTTGAATTTATGACTGTAAGAAGGAAATCAGTTGTTTTATACAGGTATTCTATTGTGTGTGTTTAAAAATTTAATTCAGTCCCTACTGTGCCATTTGTTTTACTTAACTGTTTTCATGAACTCTGCTTATTTCAGGTCTATATTTCCTTACCTTATCCCTATTATGAACTATTCCTTCAAACCATTTGCCTTTTTCAAAAGTGCAAAGAAATTACTCTCTGCAGCATTTTTATTATTATTATTATTTTATTTTAGATTCAGCTTTAGTTGCATGGCAAATAGTTAAAACCAAAAAAGTATGTGTTTTTTATCTCACTGTTGCACATTGGAACTATATGAGTGATAAGTATTGTTTTCTGAACAATTAAGTGCTTTATTTAAAGAGGTTTTCAATATGTGCAACAGGCTGAATTTTTTTTTAACTGGAATAGTGTAATCATAGTCTTAAAAAGAAGCAACTAGAAAAGACTTGAAATCAATATTTCAGGTTTCTTATGATCTAAATGGACATATTATATTGTTTAATATAATATTGCATTCATTTTCATGTTATGGTTTTTACCTCTAAGATACTTTGAACAGCATAATTCCTAGGAACTCATGTTGCCTGCTAATTTGAACTGATTGGTTGGAAACTTAATTTATAGTGCGTGTTACCATTCGTTTGTGAGAATTTTAAATTATGAGCTGCCAGAAAGTGCTTACAATGTAAGAAAGGTTGGAAGTAAAAAAGTATCTTGTGCAGGTTATATGCTTGCTGTCATGAATAGTGCCCTTCAACCTTTGTATGACCCATGGAAAGTTAAAATAAATTAATTTTAGCTTAGAAAATCACATTAATATCGGCTATAGATAGATCTATATCAATAGTTACTACTAAACCAATATTTCTGCAATTTTGGAAAATGAAATAGCTATTACAACTGCAGTCATTGGGGTAAAGCAGATATCTATGGGGATTGAAAAGACTGAAATCTGTAAAAAATAATATAGAAATTGTTTACAGTGTTAACATTTATCAGAGACAGAATTTTGTATGTGTTGCAATAAGCCACAACTCATTGTGATAGTGCCTGGCCGCTATTTATCAACTCATTATTTTCGAGGATTAAATGTGATCAAGAGGAAAAAGGGGTTTGTACCTTAGTTCATTTTAATCAAACTGGTTTAAAAAAAGCTAAAAGCAAAGCCCTAAGCAGAGGAAATGCTTCCCTGACATGTATCTCACATATTTTGGTAAGAGTAAGGAAAATGTCTCCAACTTCTAGAAGAGATTTTCCAATGAATCATACTTGAAATGCCTAAAAAGGGGTGCTGATGCTATACTTTTCTACTGTATTACTGTTGTCTTTATGTAGCATATATATATTGATAAAAGAAACTACTATATGTAGGAAACACGTATCTGGATATGTTTGGACTGAGTGTGTGCTGCATAGCTGCAGCATTAATACCGTGCTATGGGCAGCACAGGTCAGAGTAATGACCATAGTGGTTAAAAGTGGCTGCCAAAGTAATGCAGTAGAAACCCACCAGGACTACTGAGCTCAGGCTGGCTAAATTTTCATTGCAGAATCATAGAATCATAGATTAGTTAGGGTTGGAAAGGACCTTAAGATCATCTAGTTCCAGTCCCCCCACCATAAGCAGGGACACCTCACACTAAACCATGCCACCCAAGGCTTCGTCCAACCTGGCCTTGAACACTGCCAGGGATGGAGCACTCACAACTTCCTTGGGCAACCCATTCCAGTGCCTCACCACCCTAACAGGAAAGAATTTCTTCCTTAGATCCAATCTAAACCTCTCCTCTTTAAGTTTGAACCCATTACCCTGTCACTACAGTCCCTGATGAGGAGTCCCTCCCCAGCATGCCCATAGGCCCCCTTCAGATACTGGAAGGCTGCTATGAGGTCTCCATGCAGCCTTCTCTTCTCCAGGATGAACAATTACAACTTTCTCAGCCTGTCCTCATATGAGAGGTGCTCAACCTTGTTGCCCTCCTCTGGACTTGTTCCAACAGCTCCATGTCCTTTTTATGTTGAGGACACCAGAACTGTACACAGTACTCCAAGTGAGGTCTCACAAGAGCAGAGTAGAGGGGAAGAATCACCTCCCTCAACCTGCTGCTTATCACACTTCTTTTGATGCAGCCCAGGATACAGTTGGGTTTCTGGGCTGCAAGTGCACACTGAAGCTGGCTCATATTAAGTTTCTCACCAACTAACACCCCCAAGTTCTTCTCCTCAGGGCTGCTCTCAATCTCCTCTTTGCCCAACCTGTAGCTGTACCTGGGAGTGCTCCAGCCCAGGTGTAGGACCTTGCACTTGGCATGGTTAAACTTCATGTGGTTGGCATCAGACCACCCCACAAGCGTGTCAAGGTCCCTCTGGATGGCATTCCTTCCCTCCAGCGTATCCACCGAACCACACAGCTTGGTGTCATCGGCAAACTTGCTGAGGGAGCACTCAATCCCACTGTCCATGTCAGTGACAAAGATGTTGAACAAGATCAGTCCTGACACCATTCCCTGAGGGACACCACTCATTACTGCTCTCCAGCCGGACATTGAGCCATTGACCACAGCACTTTGCATGCTGTCATGCAGCCAGTTCTTTATCCACCAAGTGGTCCATCTATCAAATTGATATCTCTCCAATTTAGAGACAAGGGAATCTGGTATTTGTTCCTCCTCTCCTTTCTTTATTTTTTTTCCTTTTTTATACTCTACATAAGTATTTACTGCTATCTGCCGTCAGATTAAGGATACTTCTCAAGGTAGACTTTGATCTCGGTGAGGATGATTATTTTTTGGCAGTGTTTACCAGCAAAAGTAATAGAGCATAATCAATGCCTAAGGGTTTTCTTTTGAACTCACTAATAACTTTAGACGTTTCATAAATTTGCTGCTGAAAACAATCTTCTTTTCACATATGTGGGCATGTATTTCTTTAATTTTTATATAGATATCAAGGTATTTAAATAGTGTAATCTAATGATTTGTTGCACTTTTGCCATCTTTTTGTTACGTTGGTAAGTTTTAGAACTGTTTGGAGGGTCTGAAGCAACAATCCCAGAAAAAAAAAATACCATCCCTATGACCTGCTTTTTGGAAAAGGGGAAATAAAGCTTTTTACTTAACTGGCACATATGCTTTCCATGTCTGATGTGTAAATTAGTTCATGAGCAAGTTTATGTACAGATCCTCATAAATTCTTCTGGGAGGCGACCAGTGTGTATGTTGAAGTTTTCCATTTGTGTATTTGGAATTTTTTATTTATTTCCTATTTTTAGTTAAAAATTTGTCACAGGTTTGATTCCCCGTACCTGCTCCCCAAATCATTCTATTATGGTTATTAAGCCACACTGTAACTGGTGGACTTGAGTAAGGAGATTCAAGTATTTGAGCATTTCTGCTAGAGGTGATGAACAGTTATGTATAGAGGCAGCCTCCTACAGAAAAGGAAGAAAAAGATATCTTGTCACACTGAGAATATTGTTTCCTTCACCTTCTTTCACAGATTCAATTAATTTGCCAACTAAGCATTATCATGAAAAAACAAGGAGTGAGAAATACAAGATGTCATTACAAGGGGAGCTTATGACAAAATTAGAGGATTCAGAAATGTTCATAGTTTTCCCACAGTTTACCAAATTCAAAAATGTTTATGTCATGGCTAATCACAGATGTCTTTTGCAGCCTGTATAAGCAGTGTTTTGTTGCCATTATACCTGTGAAACAGTAAAAAACCCTAACAAACCACCAGGTTTGGGTATATATTTTGTATTGTGTTTGATTCGGGATACTGTGATTAGACCTGATTGGTTCTTTGAACAAATAAACTACTGGCTTTAGTTATTTCTGCACATAATATACTAGGGGGCAGGTGTATTTCCCAAAATTTGTTACTGTATGTAGCTTCTTAAAGGCTGTTTACTGAAAATGTATTACACAATACTTGGAATACTGGCTAGTTGTGACTGCTCAGAAAGCATTGTTTCTGACTCCATGATTAGACAGAAGAATTTCCATCAATTCTAGAAATCTTGATTTTCTCTTAGAAATTAATAGCTATAATGTTTAACATTGTGAATTCTAAAGAAAGTACATGCTAAAATGGTCTAAACTTCTAATAGCTTATAAAATTATTTAAAGATGGGGAAGGAAACATGTTAACCAATGTTAGAGTGTTGAGCTACAACAAACTTTTAGTAAAAATCTAGAGAAGATCTGTAACTTTTGAAAATTATGTTGGCTGGTAAGCATTACAGGCACGTAAGCTTTCTTTGTGACTGGTAGATAAAATACTGTAAAGATTGAGAATTTTTTAATGTAAACTTTATTTAAAAATATTGAAAGCTTTAGTAACACTCAGTTTTCCAAGTTCTTCCTAAATCTCAGTTCTATTTACTTTTGATTTTCCTCATTATTATATATTTTTCCAGCACATAGTTATTTTTACTGCCTAATCAAGCCAGTGTTGTAGGAATTCAAAAGTTTTCCCATGAAATTTAAATATTTATAATTTTTTTTTAACCTAGAGCTTCATGATTAAAACATTGTAGGAAAAAAAAAATTAGAACTGGCAGCAAATGACAAAATGCTGGACATTAAGAAAATTCTCCTGAATAAAGATATTCAAAGTAATCCAGCTTTATCTGCACATATCTGAGGTGTTTAGCACTCACAGTAGTGATTAGACTGGGAAGTACTGATGTTTTAGAGTTTATTATATTTACATATAAGATGCTGGTACCAGCCACAAGCATGTGAGACCCTATCTGGGACACAGAAACATTGTCAGTTGGTGCCTCTCTCAAAAGGCTGAGCCAAGCAGCCTGTCTTTGATTATTCACTCTAAGACAGTATTGATACAGCTTCTGCTAATTGTAAAACACCGGTCTGCACAGCACATCATGTAAATTCTGACATAGTAAGACATATAAGAACTTACCAGATGGCATTTGAACTGTGTGCTGATGGTCATCTGCTGTGATTGGCTATTTACACAGGAATACCAAGCCAAAATGCAACCTGCACCTGACACCTACTCTCATAAATGTTGCTGTTTCTCCTGAATAACTGCTCTCAGAAGTCAGAACAGGACAGGTCCTTCCTGCGAAGCAAAAATTCTTGTAAGAGCAATTTCTGTCTCAAATAGTTCAGTTATTTTCCTACTCTGGTGGTACATGTTTTACTCTTAGTATAAATCAAACTGCTTACTCTCAGAGTCAGTGCTTTTTATTAGGTGAGTATTAGGCTCAGTTCTTTCTTTTGTATTTCTCTTTGCAAAGTAAGAGTTATAGTTAACAGTATGACTATGGTGAAGATCAGGCTATTGGCTTGCCTTTAACGAGAATTTAAAAACATTGTTTATTTTTCTAAAATGTCAGTCTCTTTGCAGTTTGGAAATCACAGCTGCTAAATCTTTTATCACATACTTTTACTCCATGTTCTGCATGCAACCGCCTCTTTCCTGCATCACTAGGGCCAGCTGCATCAAACCTCTCAGGTTAAACCTGCAGGAAACTGTCCCTTCACCTTTTCTTCATTTGGTCTTGCTTTCAGGAGACCTTTTCATCTCACAGCAGGCAACAACTACTTAGAAGAGGGATCAGAGCACTTTGAAGTCAGATCTGCTTTAATAGCATATTAGTGGATGAAGACCTGCACCAATTAGTAACCCTTTCCAAAAATACCTAGTCTTATGATCTAGAGATTTTTTTAAGTGTAGTCATCCTTTATGCACGATTGCAGGAGAGTTTGAAGCTCAAGTGATTTTAAGCAGGACAGGTGCCTTAATCCACCTGCTCAGTTGTGCAAACAGCAGTGAGACACCTTGCTTGGAAGTGCATGAAACATGCTATTTGGTTTATTTATTTGTTTCATAGTTTGGCTGGTAGCTTAGCATTGTCAGGCTTTTCCCAGTGCAGGTTCTGCACACACTGTGAGAATTTCCACCAAAGTTGTGGTGCTGTGCTCCAAGGTTATTTTTTATGTAATCACATCAGTATCTAGGGAATGTAATACTTTATATCCGTGCAGTCCTTGGCATTTTTCTATCCTGTATGCATGGGTAGCAGAGGTTTTCAGGCCTGCTCTGAGAGAGATGTTAGTCACCTTGTAAATCAGTGAAGTAGGAGGAAAACCATTGGTGTACATACCAAAGTGAACAGAGTGAAGAATGTTTTCCTAGCACCGAATGAAGATGAAATTGATCGCTAGTGGGTAGGTCCGACATGATTTGGCCAAATGCCTACCTGAAAGCACATGGTTTAAAGGATGTTGCTTCAGAACAGGTCATTTTGACCTTGCTATTGCCAGACCATTTCCTTGAGCTTTCGGTCACCCAGAGGAAATTTCGACGGCTTGGGTCTGCAGGTGCCAGATCCTGCTTGCTGCTGCATATGAGGAAAGGCAGATTAGATGTCAGCTCCCTGCTTGCTTAGGCCCCTGTCCGGAGGAATGATGGGGTCAGTGGTCAGGCTGGCAGCTGTCCATTTCAAAAGGGCAGCTTTCAAGCTTAACCTTAAAAAGGATTCTCATGGGATTTGCATCTGATCTTTAAAGGCTATGGAATCCCAATTTCAGCTTCTTAAGGATGACCCCCCCTGCCTGGGAGCTAGTACCTTTGGTATGAAGTACTGCAGGGCTCACCAGTCAGAATCCCCACCTATTTATTTGTAATTTTTCTATTTAACTAAAGAGTGGCTCAGTTTTATTTGAAAAGGAAATTGACATCTCTCGCTCTTTGTCATTGCCTTGTTAACAAGGAGGAGGAAAAGCTGCCTAATCTCAACATTATGAGAGTTGTTAGAATTGATCCCAAGTGAACTCTGGAGAGCAGAAAGTCAGATCACCTCTTTGTTTTGTTCCAGGGGGTTACCAAAAGGGAATGACAGCCTTCAAGGGACCTATTTTCCACTAGCTGAAAGACTGCATTAAGCAAGCATGTTTAGTGAGGGGTAAAGAGAGTACCAGTGGGAACAAATGCATACACCATCATAGCAGGGAAGAGGCTTGCAGGAGAGGAGGCAAATGCCTGCTGTGTAGAGATCCCTATGGAGGCCATGTGAGCCTTTCTGCATGCAATAATTCAGCACTGCAGACTGGAACCTCTGTGGCATCCTCTGGGGTTCTTGGTAGAGAGGTGCTACAGGTGGCCTCGTCTAGCCACTCCTTACCTAGCAGGTAGAAAAAGCACTCCTCATTAATCCTGCTTGCTTAGCACAAGGAACTTTGGGGGAAGAGAGGTTTCTGATGTAGCGTTTCTCCATCAATCTTGAGTATAAATTATCTGAAATTTTTTTGGCATAGTCGTATGGGTTTTGTTTTTCTGGGTGGTTTTTTTTTTTTTTTTTTTTTTTTGGTTTTTTTTTTTTTGGTTTTTTGTTTTTTTTTATTTTTTTTTGTGTAAAT
>NDXB01019626.1:83587-123868 GCA_002631895.1 Agapornis roseicollis
TTTTTTTTTTTTTTTTTTGTTGTTGGTTTTTTTTGTCTGAGTTCTTAGCATTGTTTAATTGTTGTTCGTGTAAATCTGATTGTTAAAAATATTTCTTCCAGTATCTGTACATTTCTCAGTACCACAGAACAACATTTTACTGATCTCTAAGTTATCTTTTCCATTACTGAGACTTATCCCATGTATATAAATAAAAACTTTCTGAGGGCCAGTTCCCTTTCATGTGGAAGGGTGAAACATTCCCACACCAATGAGAATGGAAATTCTCAGGGTTGTAGGAGCTGGTAATACAATATAAGATGCAAACCAGTAATATCTATCAGACTTTTCATGGCTACAAAGAGAACTGCAGTAAGGTTAAATTGGGTCACTGCTATAGACCAAAACAACCCCCAACAAACCTCCTATATTTGTTCCAGAGCAATATGTAATATACTTGTCTCAACACAGTAATTTCAGAGTGCAGTCTCACTAGGCAGAGAAATTTCTTACAAGACTGGGAAAGCTGATCTCATATACTTGGCTTCACAGAAAATTAAAAAAAGGCAAGTGTTTCCTGTGGGGTTTAGTACTCTGCTGAGGCATGCCACCACCAAACCTTGTGCCCTACCTAGTTTACCTGCATCCTCACAATTCCAGGTAGACCCAGAGGGAAGAAGCCTGCCTGCAAGGAGATGTGCTATGACTCCCAAGAGTCACTGCAGTCTGAATGAATTTTACTTCTTAAGCCAGACAAGAAAAAGCTACTTTTTTTCCTCACTGCCTGAAGCTCAGAGGGCAATCAGAAACTCATGCTGTTGGTATTTTGTCTTTACCAGACAATATGTTAGTCATGCTTATAAATGTATAGCATGTGCTCTTCAACACTATTCCTGACCATGCAGAGAAAGTTTTTCTGGGAGAGGATCTCAAGGCATGTGCTCTTTCCAATTTGCTCTTAGGGCTATATCGGGCAGGACCTTTGGCACCGTGTTCTTGTCTGAAGGGATAGCTATTGTGGATATGCAAAGAGAAAGGTGCTGGAAGCCAAGCCAGTTTCTTCAGTGCAGCATTCAGATTCAGGGACTGCTCCAAAACTTGTTGAAGCAAATCAGAAGATCCTTTCTGACTGATTCAGTTGGTTGCATCTTCAAGTGAAAACAAAGAATATTGAGGTTTTTATTTCATGAGGTTTTCAAATGACTGCTGACAGCTCCAAGTCTGACCAGTTCTCCATCAATTTAACTCTTTTATCCCCTGTCCTTAGGTATCAGAGAGACTAGTCCACTTAAAAGAAGAAAGTAGGAAACAGAAGTTTCTCTCTGCCAGGGCAACAGTGTTTGTGAGAGGAACAGACTTTTTGTGTAAGTAGGTTATTTTCAGTAATATCCAAATTTTAGTCCTTTTTTTTCTCTTCCTTTTCAGTCTCTTTTCTGTTGTTGTTATTTCTTTTTTTTGTTTTGTTTTGCTTTGGGTTTTTTTGTTTGGTTTGTTTTGTTTTTTCCCCATAGGTAATACAAAGTACTCCATACACTGGGCAACAGTACACTCTGTTTTAGTGTCCTTCAGAACTTGTAAGAAGAAATTCAAGTAGTTTATCCTACTTAAGGAAATATCAAGGGAAAATTATGAAAAGCAGCAGGAGGGCGTTAATAAGATGATGTTTTGGGTTTTTTTTTTAAATATCATGCTCTCCCAATTTTGAAGCCTCTCTTACTACTTTTACAGGTATTTAAAAGTGTTGCTCATAACCATCAACAACTGCTTAGCCCTTAAGCTGTAGCCATCTTTTCTGCGAAATGGTTTTAAATAATTATGTAGCAATTTAAATAGTTAAAAAGTGCAGGTTTTTTTTAAGCAACCAGCAGTGCCTTTTTCAGTCACAGCCTGTATCTACAACAAAGAGAATACTATGAAGGGGAACTTACTCCAAGCCAGGATTTTTATCATTTTGGGGCATTTCTTGCCAGCATTATTTAAAAGCTTTTTAAAAAACTGCTCTCTCACACCTTTGTTCTTTCTGTGCCAGGAAATGTTGTTACATATTTAATACCTTATTTTAAATGTTTCATATGTTTATGACATGAAATACATGTATAATATAATCAAGGTCCTTCAATTTCTGCTGCACCTATATCACTACACACAGCAGTCTGCTAGTTTGTGTAAGGAAATCCTTCTGACCACAGATGCTGTAAATTGAGAAATACATCTTAAAACTATTTTTAAAATGGTTTTAATTTGTTTCCATTACAAGACAAAGTAACAAAATGGCTTGGCTGGAAGAACGCTGCTTTTTTTACTCACTTTCTTCAATTTACTTTGTTTATTCTGATGGTTTTGGACCTAGCTCTTTGTAGGAATTTGAGGACACTTATAAACGAACATGATAAGGTTCACTTGTTGCCATAAGCTGGATCAATACCATTTTCTATTTTTCAAAAAAAAATCCAAACCAAATAACACAAATGGTGGTAACTTCACACCACTGAGACCAGACTCAAACAAGAACTCGTAACTGAAATCAGAAGCTCCTCATCTCTCAAACAATATTCATTTTCTAATTTTATTTGTATGAAGTCACCTTCATCTGGATACAGAATTCTTAAAGAATATGGTGCGTGAAGGTAATACAGATTAGAATTTTCTTTCATCTTAAGTTTTTTGGTCATGAGTGAAAAAACCCAAATGTTCTATGTAGAACCGGTCCTGTTTAACATTCTTTGTGGCTGACATGGACAGTGGGATTGAGTGCTCCCTCAGCAAGTTTGCCAATGACACCAAGCTGTGTGGTTCGGTGGATACGCTGGAGGGAAGGAATGCCATCCAGAGGGACCTTGACACGCTTGTGAGGTGGGCTGATGCCAACCACATGAAGTTTAACCATGCCAAGTGCAAGGTCCTACACCTGGGCTGGAGCACTCCCAGGTACAGCTACAGGTTGGGCAAAGAGGAGATTGAGAGCAGCCCTGAGGAGAAGAACTTGGGGGTGTTAGTTGGTGAGAAACTTAATATGAGCCAGCTTCAGTGTGCACTTGCAGCCCAGAAACCCAACTGTATCCTGGGCTGCATCAAAAGGAGTGTGACCAGTAGGTTAAAGGAGGTGATCCTGCCCCTCTACTCTGNGGGGGTGTTATGAGAAACTTAATATGAGCCAGCTTCAGTGTGCACTTGCAGCCCAGAAACCCAACTGTATCCTGGGCTGCATCAAAAGGAGTGTGACCAGTAGGTTAAAGGAGGTGATCCTGCCCCTCTACTCTGCTCTTGTGAGACCTCGCCTGGAGTACTGTGTGCAGTTCTGGTGTCCTCAACATAAAAAGGACATGGAGCTGTTGGAACATGTCCAGAGGAGGCCCACGAGGATGATCAGGGGACTGGAGCATCTCCTATACGAAGACAGGCTGAGAGAGTGGGGCTGTTCATCCTGGGGAAGAGAAGACTGCATGGAGACCTCATAGCAGCCTTCCAGTATCTGAAGGGGACCTATAGGGATGCTGCAGAGGGACTTTTCATTAGGGACTGTAGTGACAGGATAAGGGGTAACGGGTTCAAACTTAAAGAGGAGAGGTTTAGATTGGATATAAGGAAGAAATTCTTTCCTGTTAGGGTGGTGAGATGGTGGAATGGGTTGGCCAGGGAGATAGTGAGTGCTCCATCCCTGGCAGTGTTCAAGGCCAGATTGGATGAAGCCTTATGTGACAGGGTTTAGTGTGAGGTGTCCCTGCTTCTGGCAGGGGAGTTGGAACTAGATGATCTTAAGGTCCTTTCCAACCCTAACTATTCTATGATTCTGTAATTCTAAATAAGCTCTTATTGTAGTGTGCATGTGGTAGGGGAGATTTTATTATTTTTTAAGTTAAAACATTGCAGGAAGTCTTCCTTCATAAGGATTGATCTGTCCAAAGGTTGGGTTTCATTTCTTGGTTTATTTATTTTTTTCTTTGGGGGGAGTGAGGGGGAAGCGGTTTGGGTTTGTTTTGGTTTGTTTTGGGTTTCTTTTTCAGGGAGAGCTCTCAACAAGCAAATATGGGTGTTTTTTTTCTTTTGTTCCAACATTTCGTTCTAGAACATTCATGGGATACTGTAGAGTGCAAATTCCTGGTTACATGGATCTCCTGACATTATGTCAGTAGCTCATTGATTATTCCTCACTGTAAAACACTCAGTCCTGACAAAAGACAAAGTGGTTATGAACAAAACCTGAAACACTTACTGGGATTTGTAGAGAGGGGAAAAAAATAAGTTTCTGACAGGTTTTTTTGGTCTCTCTCTTTTTTTTTTTTTCATTAGATGATTTTGTAATTGCTAATACTTCAACTTGTGTTTTTCATCGCATTAGCAGGCAGAGATTCCTTGAAGTCTTCATAAAACAGTGTAGCATGCTTTGCAATTCTGAACACTAGTTAACTCTTCTCATAAGTGTCAATGTACTGCAAGGTAAAATCTGTAATGTTCCAGTTTCCATCCTGTTCTCTTTTTGTTGTTGCTTGTTTACTTTAGTTTCGTCATATAAATATTTGTGTGCATACTGGTTTATTGTGTTGCTCTAAACACATGTGAATCTAATTACCAATGTGTTTAATTTGAATTTAGTGTTACATGGTTTTTAATCATGCTCCAAGTCACTTTTAATGGTTACAAGAAAAGTATTTCTGGAACACATGCTTCTCAGACTATAAGATGCAGTGTTCCCAGCAATAGTCAAGATTATTAAATTTATTAGCAAATGAATGTTGTGCAAATACTTTTGGATTGGATCCCAATGTTAATTAGCAGAAGAAAAAGCCAAGAGGTTAAAACTTAAACTTGGATTTTATTAGGTTTTGTTGAATTTTAAATGCATCTAAACAAATCATACATCTTCCCCTCCCCAAAAGCACACCCAAAGTATGCATATTGCATCCTTTGAGTTGTCTGAAAAATATATTTTTTGTATATTGGTTTTCTAGAACTGGTCTCACAGTAATAGTGTTTTGTTTTATTTGCAAAACACATATAAGGGCTGGAAAAGTGCAATTGTAGGATTTACAGAAAAGCAATGACTTCTGCCCTTTGAAGCAGCAGAGATAATGACAGTAAGATTTTCCCATAGTATTTTTTCAGTCTGTTTTGCATTTGTCTTTGAAAGACTGCTTACAAAGATGAAAAATTCATTGAATTATCTAACATACATAATTTTTTGATATCTTCATTAGATATAGTGTATCTTACCTATAGATATAGGTAAGACATAAAACATTTTGTGCTCACAGTAGTAAGAATTGTTAAATTAATATTTTTATCCAAGGCATTGCGCAATTGCAACCACATTGATTTAAATGGTGCTGAAATAAGGTAGCACCTGTGAAAAAGGAAGCCCCTTAGGTGTTCAAATAGAGATCCAAGTGTAAAATGTATTCTGATTAATTTAACGTTTTATGGTTTTTGTAGTTCAGACTGAAACAAATATTGACTGGTCATATATATATATGTATACACAATTACTAAATGTTTTGCTTTCACATGAAATTCAGGAAGAGACATACAAAGCTAATTTTTCCCACTAAAAAAATGTTCTTAATTTATTAAACCATTCTCATTTCTTGTCAGTTGAAGGAAACTTACTATAACAGTGTAAATATGTGAGCCAGTGAATCAAAGAACAAAAAAGGGGAAAAAAATATTAGTAACTGGAATAATTGCAGCTATCAACACTTGTAAAACTAATTCTTTTTTGTGATGTTTCCAGATTCTTACATGTGATTCCATTGGTATGTCACTTTCATCACCATGCTCTTATGTAGTGTGACTCAACATTGTTATCATTCAGTGTTTCAGTGTTTGTTGTGTGGAATTTATTTAGCTGTTTATGCTGCTGTCTGATTTTCTGTGTTTCCTTTCAAGTGATTCATTCTTTTGTCTTACATGAAGTAGATTTGCAAGTCATCCTTTACCTGTGTAGGCTGCAACTTGACTGAAATGCTTGATGTTGACATCTTGATTTTTCCCATGTTAACTTCCTCTTGTTTCTGTTGGAGCAATATCTGAGAGACCAAGTTACATTTGAATACGTAAACAGCTAGATATGTATTCCATAAAATGTTACACATTCTTCTAAGGCATTCATGATGTATATTGTTTTCATATTAATTTTTACAGTTTGTGATTTTTATATGCTTGCCATTTTGAAAAATCTTACAATCACTTTCATAGAAGCCTCAGAAAATTTGCTCTGTACTAATTTCTGTTTGTGACAGTGGCTGGTAGCAAATAATTCACAAGTAAAAGAGAAAGGGTGAGCATGGGGGGATATCTTTCTAGATCCAGCAACTAGTCCCCTAGGGTCAGTCTTTGCATTTTACCCAGAGTGTTTATAGTTCTGGACAGCTTTTTCCACAAATTAGTACTTTTTTAGCCTATTTATTACCTCTGCTTCAAAATACTCCTAGGCAGTAATTTCTGCCTTTTAATGACACATTACATTAAGTATTTCATTTTGTTTTAAATCTCTTTTTCTCCTAGTTTTCATCAGCTCTTTTCTCATTCTTTTGGTATGAGAGTTAATTGCTCCCTATATGATTTCTCCAAATGATTTTATGGGCCTTTCTTCTATCTTACTGCAGATCTCTATTTTCCCAGATTACGTTTACTTATAGAAATGCTGTGCCTTGATTTTGAGTGTTCATTTTTCTCTCTTTCCCCATTTTTCTATTTCTATCTTCTCCTTCACAATTATTATATATATAATTATTATGTTATCAGTAAGAAAGGAATTCAATGTCAATTTTAATAAAGAAGATTTCATAATCTTTTTGGAGAAATTTCTGAAAAATTTCTCTCTGATTCTAGTGTAATTTCTAGCTTTAAAAAAAAAGTTCAATATATCCTTCTTTACTGGATTATCTCTGGCCATTACCACATTCTCTCTATGTAGACCACTTGTCAGGTCAGGCATCAAACTAAGAACTAAACAAACAAAAGAAGTAAGACAGGTTTGGTTCTTTTCTCGTTCAGCACATGTGGATTTTGAACTGAGGATAACTGGTGTTATACTGAAGCTTTTCTTCTGCAAAACAAGTATTAATGAAAGCTTTGAATTGGTCAGCAATGAGATTACATTTGCTCAAATGGATACATAACTTTTTACTTGTGAGTGATGCAGAACTTGGTATCTGAAGGAAGAAAGCATCTAGCCTAAAACATGATCTGTGAGGATTTCTGTAAATAAAAGACAACTAGATGATAGTGTACCTTTTTTTTTCTGCCTCCCTTAATCACAATAAATCTTAGATGCTTTCACTCTGATGTACTTTTGAATTGTTATTGAAAAAAAAGTCATCTGTAGTACATTTTTTTATTTTTTCATGTCAGAAACAAAAATGAGTAGAGTGTTTTCACTGCACTATTTAAAAAATTACTAATGCTTTTTTTAAAAAAAAATAAAAAAAAAACCCAACAAACAACCAAACAAACACAAACAGCTAAAAATATGTAACTTTTAAATGGTAGAAGAAGTTGAAGTATTTTACAGAGCTGTTTAGAAGCAAGAGTGACTTTGTAATTGTTCACACCAAGACATTTGGCCTTGCAATATCACTGCTTACCACCATCATAGAAAACATTAGATATGGTTAGCTGCAGGTATCCATGCCAGATGATATCCTAGTAAAGTCCTTTATATATTTCATCTTATAATTGTATTTGCAAGTTAATGTTTGAAGTGTCAGTCTTTGTAAAATTAGCTCATCTTGTTATGATTTAGAGCTTTGATGTGAGTGAAAGGCTTCAATTGCAATGCACAGTCACATCTGAGAGTAAACTGCATAGACAAAGAGCCTTACAAGACTAGTAAATCAAATACTCTGAACTGTCTATGTGGATTATGAGGTACTATTTGCATAACTTTGAAGTATTTATACTGATGAAA
The DNA here is from genome assembly GCA_002631895.1 of Agapornis roseicollis. Lineage (NCBI taxonomy): Eukaryota > Metazoa > Chordata > Aves > Psittaciformes > Psittacidae > Agapornis > Agapornis roseicollis. Next base: position 91,473 of record NDXB01019626.1, read on the forward strand.
TTACAATAATTAAAATCATTGCTGTGTCAATTGCTAGATGCCACAAGGCATAGCAATTACTAGCATGCAAATCAGACTTTGTGTAAGCATTTTAAAGAATAATTACCTTATTTGATTCAGATGTGCCTGAAAGGCATTAAGAATCATTTGAGCTATTTCGCCTTCAACAATTTTTAGGTCTCAGATAATATTGTTTTTATTATTATTGTTGACGATAATGCCTTTGTGTGGGCATATGTCTATATGCTTCTGGTTTAGGTTTAAAGTGAAATCTAGTGGTAAAACTTGCTGAAGCAGTTAGGAGGGATTTATTTTATATTAGTTTGTTCTAAATCTCTGTCTACAAATTATTTTATTTTGCATAAGAACGAATACAAGCACACAGTCTCTTAGGTTTTTGTTACAGCTTGTTAAATCCTGTATTATAGGAGTGGTATATAAATTATTTCTTAGAGGAAAAAAGATCTTTTTTTTTTGTTTTCTTTGGATTGATGACATACAATTTGTATTTCCACAACATGAATTTGAAATCCATAATCTCAAGGAAAACAGACTCTAAAGAGCTGTATGTTCACATCATTGTAGTTAAATATTTCCAGGAAATGTAATGCTGATTGATAATAAAATTATTTCAAGCTACCCAAATTTCAGAGCCATTTTTGGTGGTAAAGATGCACTCTGGAGTGAACAGTAGTGGATGTTCGACAGATGGGTTCTTTGGCAAAACAAATAGCAGACAGTGAAACGGGCTCCTTCTGAAACAAAAACCATAGCAGCAGTGCAAAGTCAGCTCAACAAGTACTCCAAATCATTCAGGGCTTAGGTCTAGTCAATGTAGAGTTTTCCTAGAAAAGGTCCTGCCTGCCAATGCGTATCCCCAAGTACATGATATGCCCTGATGTACAGTGGTTTCTAATATGAAAATTGGGAGAGAAGAACATTATCTTCCCTCCTGGCTTTGTTTTCCAAGTAATCTCAATCCCAGTGTACAGAGCAGTACCTTTTGCTGCTAACCCCTCTAATTGTTTAGCTAACAATAGCTAAGAATTTGGCATATGTACAGAGGCATATGAAAGGCTGGACTATTCTTTATCACTTTTATCCTTAATTTTGCAAGGATTAGGTAGAACAACAATTTCAAAGAACAAATTCTACTGTATGAAGAAATGCCTACATTATCACAGCATCATGTTTGTTAACATAAATGATTTTTAAAACATCTAAAATTTCTCCTGATGATAAAGGTACATATAGTTAGAAGAGGGGAGAAAAGTAAATCAGTTTCCTAAGTATGATAGGAGCCCCAATACAGGATGCTATTTCAGTGGACTGTTGAGGAATGCTGAGTGCCATAAAGAATCTACTGTGGCTACTCCACATCTTTCTTTGCATGGTAGTGTCTATTTTACCACTACCATTTCTTGTAAAGTTTCAACCATGCTTTTCAGTACTTGTTGTCATAGAATATGCTCTGTCCTCTCACGTGAGAAGAGGTTTGTGATTCCTATGAACCTCCAGAACCATGTAAACTTTTAAAAGACTCCAACTTCAGATCTCAACTTCTATAGTGACAGATGAAAAGAAGCCTCTGTGTTCTGACAGTTCTCCTTATCTCTGTAAATAATACTACCATAGGTCCTGACTGTATGGACATGTTTCTGGGGACCCTGTACCTTTTGTCTGGATTGAAGGGGATAGACTGTGAGATTAATTCTGTCAGGAACAACCTGACTTCATAGCTTGGCTGGCTGACTAACAACTAGAGCACCTAACTACGTGGTAGTCTGTTCTTCAGCAGGGTTGTGACACTCCAAACTATGTGACAGCTGGATCTTCTCCTTGACACTCTTTTTGGCATTATCAAGGAAAGATCATGCTTTGTTCTAGGGCCCTAAGGAAGAAATACCCTTATAGGATTTTTAGTTTTGTTTGTTTCCCATTACCTCTGTGTAAGAAAAAATCATTCATATCATAACATGAATAATATGAAAAGGAAGTATTATTTTATGAACACTTTAAATTACACTTATGTTCATTAAGCTCCACCAAACTTCAGAGAGGCAATCAAATTCTAACATGTATTTCAGTTTGTAAACAGCCATTAAAATATTGTGTTCAAAAAGACTATTTTTCTCCTTCTTTCCTGTAGTATCTTTTATGCATAGCTTTATTATTGTATCTTCTAAATAGAAATCTATACCTCTGTAGTCAATACTTATTTAATAACCTTATGCTTCTTTTCCACTTGTTGTGCCACAAAGTTGTTGCTATTGCAACTACCCTGAAGCTCTGAAGTGGGGGATAGTACTGTTTTAAGTTTCTACCTAATTAGCAGCATAGTTCCCAGCTAGTCCTGAGTCACAAGGTCTGGGTTACAGCCTTATAGTCTGTGTTCAAATATCACCCAGTGTTTAGTGAGCCAAAGCTCAGGCTTAAAAACTCTCACTAACTGAGCCCTGTGAAGGGGTTGGTTCTAACTCTGGGAGCTGAAACAAGTTTCATTTAATATTTCTTCATTTTTTTTTTAACTCACCATTTTTTTCTTGTCTACTGTTTCTGAAGTAGTGTAGTTTTTTTTGAAGATGCTTTTCCTTCTTCATATTTAAACCATCTTTGACTGGATTTGGAGGCATCTCTCACTGTGGTGATTTTTGAAATATTTATACCTGAATATACCCAGATATACCTACACATGTGCTACTCCATTTATTTTTTACAAAGGCAGTTCTTTCACCTTCCAGATCCACTTCCCTCCCATATAAGCCTAGTGCCATCATCATTCATCATGTTCACATAATGGGTTGGAAGAAGAGGTATACTTGCTCTTCTTAAATGAACTGCTACTGTTATTACAGAGGTGTGATTGCTGCTGTTATAATGTATTGTAACCATCCAATGTGAAATGCATTTTGTGATGGCTAATAAGTACGTTACCAGCCTTTATGTTTGCATTATTAGGATTTAGTTAGAAACCCACTACTTTCAGAAGAGACAATCACCTACACCAAATCATTTCCAGTCTGACCCTTATGTGCAAGGGCATGAGTATAACTCATCCTAGTTTTTCCTCTATCAGGATCATAAATGGTCATGCTTTAGCTGTCATTAACACAGCTTTAACGGGCTACTGAAGTGGCCATCATTGGCAGCAGCTGTCACACTACAGCTACACTTTTCCTCATGGTTTTTAAATTCTGGCTAAAGTTCATCTAAGCCACTACTGCATCCATGAAGACCATTTGTAATCTATATCCCTTTCCAGTTCTCTTCCTTATTGGTCTTGTTGAAGACCCAAACAAACAATGAAAAAATAAAGTAAAATAAATAAATAAAATAAAAAATACTTTCTTCATTTATTTAGCTCATCAGAAGTGGTGTTCTTTAGGAAAACCAGGCTCTTTTTGATGTCTAAAATAAGCTATCACGTGTACTGACATTTTTTGCAAATTTTACTTCCTATTCATTATTTAATTTCAGGGAAAATTCTGGACTGTTTAAAGTTTTTTTAAGCAATTAACATTATTTCTTGTGTTTTCCTAAAAAAAAACAAAAACCACCCAAGTGAACAGTAGCTCTTTAATTATTACTGCTGTACATTATTTATGGTCCCAGTGTTGTTGAGACTTCTTATCTATCCAGAGAAAACAAATTAAAAGGAAAACTGTGAAAATCAGTAGAGCTCTGGTGCTTATACAAGCAATATAATCATTACTCAGTTACTAATGCACTTGGTGTTCAGTATTTAGCTCCACCTAAAAAGAGGGTATAAGGCTGGGTACACTAGTATGTTCATGAAACCTTAAAACAGGAAGTATTGCTCATTGGTCAAGAGGTCCCAGTAAAGGCCTGTACAGGGTCATGCGTTACACTGCTTTGTGCTATGTGGAATGAACGGAGATTAATATTGATTTCTGAAGGCAAAAATCATTTAATGTTATTGGTATGTTGTTAAACCATGCTGTGATGGAAGAAAGAGAACAGAGGAGAGAGCAGGAAGGAAGGGTTGTTGATTGCTGTCCAATTGGCTGCAAATGTTCCTCCACATCTCCTTCTCTTGCTCCAACTCCTTGCCTCTAGTATTTTAGCTAAGGGTAAGGTGGCCTATTTGAAACCATAGATTAGCTTGAGTAGGTAAAAAATGGGGGAAAATGTGTAATTCTATATGGTGTTTTTTCCTTTTTTGTTTCAGTGAGGCTACATTGACTAGAAACTGGAGCAGCCTATCTGATATCACACAGATGAGGCTTCACTAAGAATAGTAGTGTTTATCCATGTGCTTTGAGGAATCCCTCCTCCAAAATAGAAAACATGTGAAAGCGTTGAATTTGGTAATATGAATTTATTTACTTTGAAGGAATATATCTCAAGTAGAGCAAATGATGAAATTTGGTGAACATCACATGAATTACAAGTGCCTTATAAAGTTGGTAAGTCTGGCTGCTATGGCTGCATTAAATCTTTCCAGTTTTCTTCTCCAAACAATAAAAAAAATAAACAAATTATAAGAATAGGTTGATCCAACTTACCAGTTTGTTTGAGGTATGCTTTGAAATGTATTGATCTTGGGGATTGTCTGAAACTGATGAAATCTGTGATTGCTTTCTCTCTCATTTGAGGAACTTCTAAATGTCTTTTTTATTCTTAAAGTTTAGTATCAGTAACTTTATTAAAATTAGAAATTAAAAAAATACAGGGCCGTGGGGATTGCTTAACATATGACAATTTCCAAAAGCTTGTACTGTGCTACTCCAGCATTCCTCATGTTGCTTCTGTCATTTCATGAGATTGTGTTTGTTTGTGTTTTGTTCTTGGGATTTTTTTGTGGGGTTCTTTTTGTTTTGTTTTGTTTCTTTTTTTTGTTTGTTTGTTTTTTGTTGTTTTGGTTTGGGTTTTTTGTTTGTTTGTTTGTTTTGGGTTTGGGGAGGGTTGGTTTTGGTTTTGTTTTTTAAATTCTAGGCATTAGCAAATAAAGGCTTTAATTATTTTTCTGTGCTTTTTTCCCCCCACCTAAGTCTTCACAATTTAGTTGCAACACTCTCACTGACTTAAGCTGTGTTAAGTATACAAATACATTGAAGGAAACTATTCTCAAAGGCTGGGGCCTAACCAAAGAGTTAATGGGGCACTGCTATTTCCCTCAGATCAGAAGATAAAGGTACGCTACCCTCTATCCATAAAAATCTACCTAAACAGAGGTAAAAATTGTATGTACAGCATAGGCAAGATAAGGTATTACAATTATTTTTCTTATTATTATTTATCCATGCATTTATTTATTTACATGAAAGAACTTCCCATTGTCATAAGTAACTACTGACTTATTGGTGGGGGTTTTTGGTTTGTTTAGGGTTTTTTTAGGGTTATTTTAACTTTCTTAAATAAAGAAAATACACATAGGAAACTTCTGCAGTCTCAGAGTGCAAAGAGTAAAACCCCACTACTTCTCATTGTGTTTAAATGGAAAAATGGCTCAAACCCAGCTGTTTCACCACTGGATTGCTGAAGGTTTCTGCAGTTCGTACAGTTGATTGTTGTATTTGGCCCCTCTGCAAATACACTGAGTTTCTTAAGTGGCTAAAATGGCTCTACTCCCTTGTGTAGTATACACAGTAGCTGGAGGGATTGTTCTTCTTGGAAAATTGTGAGTGTTGGCTCTAACTTCCTTTTAAAAATATGTGGAACAGAAGGATTTACACCTCTTAATTAGAACTTTTCTCCCTTTATGCTAAAAAGTCTACATTCCTTCTAGGTGTGCTGAGTTTTAAAATGAGATAACTAGGAACTATGTGAAAATTGACAGACAGCAGCAGAGGAGGTGATGAATAGAAGTTGAGATAAACACAAGACTTTATGCTTATGACTTTATGTATCAAATGAAAAAGTTGAGAGCTGGCAGGTATAGTTTAGTGGAAAGCTATATTTGTTCATTTACTAGACCTACAGCATTGAGTATTAGCCTGAGGTGACCACTTATCCTGGAAACTTAAGAACCAGATCTGTATTAACAATGCAGCTACAGCTCATAAAATTAAGCAAATATTTCCTCAACCAGAAACATTTCCAGCTCATGTATGGAATAGATGTTGCAATTGTCTATCCTGTGGATGGAGGAAAAGAATTTAAAAACTCACTGTAGTTTGCACATAGTCCTCATTAAGCTACTCTAGTGGTATAATATTCAAAAATAATTTTAGGAAAATCTGGCCAGAAAGAAAAAATACTTTTTTTTAATAACTTTTAGAAAAGCAGCCATATTCACCAGTATACAGATTTTCTTCTTTTTCTTTTGTCTCATAATATTCCAAATCCCATGTTTACTCATGTCTCCCAACAGCCAAGTTGCTCATAAGAGTCTTACTTAAGTATATATTCCATATGAATATATCCACATTTTTTCTGTGGATACAAACATCCTTCATCATAACAGGATGCTTACATTACCTTACTTATGTATTACTTTAAATGTATAGTTTAAATTAGTGTCTATTTTATTAAATACTGGACACGCATGCAAGCATATACCATCAGTCTATCCATCAATTTCCAGTAGAAGATATTAAACAAAATGCAAAAGAGTAGGAAGGCTGGAAATCTGAAATCTCTTCTAATATTTGTGAAAATAAAAATAATAAGTTTTTTTCTGGAAATTGGTTGGGATCATAGCGGAATTTTTAGGATATGTCATGAAAATTACGGTGAATAGTAAAATGTATGAAGGAATTCACTTTCCATGGCATATGAGGAAGAAATGTGAAGAAGGACTGAAAGACCTTTACTGGCAGGTGAGTCCATTGTGTAGCTTTTCCTGTGCTCCCTGGCAGGCAAGACAGAGGAAATGAGAAAGACTATCCTGGTTACAGCAAAGGGATTAGACCTAATGTGTGGTTTCCACTCTACATAGATCTGGCTTAAGGGAGAGTTGTGTGGTACCATATCTAACAAAGAAAGCATGTTTATGAGACATTTATCATGAAAGAGCTCTGTGGCTGGAAAGTTCCTTGAAGAAAGAAGAGGAGTTAGAAGTCTTAAGGACAGATTGATTAAATTTAACATGATGGTTGAAAGCAACGTAGAAAAGGCAAAGAGAAAATATAACTATTCTTAAAAGTAGTAAAAGTAGAAGAAAATGGAGTGAAAGAGAATAAGAACTCAAAAACTTTGGTGAAAGTACTGTCAATAGACTTGAGTATACTGAAGATGGCTTTAGTAATCATAGAAAGTTGAAAAGTGACCAAAGCTCTATGCCTATAGCAGAAAAAGTGAATGAGGTAATGACAGTGTCTCCTACTTTGTCTTCAGCAATATGGAAGATTTTAAACAAGTCTTGAAAGAAAAAGCTTTTCAAAATATGATAAAATTGAATAAAATGGAGCATAGGATTGTCATGTCAAGCTAATCTGTTTTTTCAAAAACAAAATGTTCTTTAGGCAAAAGAAGTGAAGCGTATCAAATTGTCTTTAGCAAAACATCTGGAGTACTGCTGCAAGAAAAGTTATAAATTTAGAAGGGATATGGGAATTAATGCAAAAAACAATTTAAGATCTGTTAGTTTAAAGGGTGCAGTGAAGTTATTAATTGGGTTTTTCAGAAGCCTGTCTGATTTCAATAAATATTTTGTTATATGCCTGCAAAAAATAGTGTGCCAAGGAAATTGTGGGCTACTGAATGTTGGCTGGCCATGCCAACAGAAAGGCACAGAATATAATGAAGAACTGGATAATATGATGTTGATGTGATGTGATATATCTATATTGCAAGTAGTAGAATAGGATTAAATTTATGAAGTACAAAATTATACCCATAAAGATGAACTATAAACCGAGTATTGCAGTTTAAACCCAGCCAGTAATTAAGTGCCATACAGATGCTTCTTCACCCCCACCATTTCCCTCTCCCCAGACCAAATGGGGAGGAAAATAGAAAGAAGGTAAAACCCATGGGTTGAGATAAGAACAGTTTAATAACTAAGTACAATATAATACTAATGCTACTACTAAGAACAATAATGATAAGGGAAATAACAAAGAGAGAGATATAAAACCAAAAGGGGAAAAAAAAACAAACAAACAAACAATAAACAAGGGTGGGGCACAATACAATTGCTCACCACCCGCTGACTGATACCCAACCTGACAGGAGCTGCAATCCAGTCCCTTCTAGTTTATATACTGGGCATGATGTGCTGTGGTATGGAATACCTCTTTGGCCAATTTGGGTCAGGTGTTCTGTCTCTGCTCCATCCCAGCTTCTTGTGCCCCTCTTCACTGACATAGCATGAGACTGAAAAGTCCTTGATCAGGTTAAGTACCTGGGTAAGTAGCAACAACTAAAACATTGGTGTGTTATTAGCACTGTTCTCAGACTAAATCCAAAACACAGCACTGTACCAGATACTAGGAAGAAAATTAACTCTAGCCAAAACCACAACACTGAGTTACTAAGAAATTAGAGAGGGAGAGAGAGAGAGAGAGAGACTGGATGTGGAAGTTGAACACTGGGTGACAGCAACTTTTCAAGTTGTGAAAAAGACATATAAAAATGTGTCAGCTAATGAATTTTTAGTAAAGAAAAACAAATTTTTACAAAATAATAGAAAGAAATATAGCTTTATTAAGGGATCAGTTTTCAGAGAAATCACATATACATGTATCCTGCTATCATGATGGCCTAAACCTTTAATGTGTTCTGAATGGCATATTTCTGTTAGACAACAGGAAGAGGCTATAAAATGTGTTGTGAAAGCTCCACTGATTCATTGATGCCAATATCATTATTGGATTTATGTTGATTCCAATCATGAATATTTTGAACAGGAAAATTAAGAATAAACTTCTAATGTTCAAGGGAGTAAAGGTTTTTATGAGGAAAAGAAAGAGAGAAAAAAAGAAAAAATAGTTACAGATTCTAAAATGGAAGATCAGTTTACAGAAAGAATTGTATGAGCTGTGCATCTATGATAGGCAGTCTGCATAACTAGATGGTTTCTGTTGTATATTTTTCCTTTAAGAGTCTGGTGATATACACTTATGAATACATTTTGAGGCACTGAAAAAAATGACAAAAGGAACTTTTTTTAATGTGAAGGATTTTATGTGCTCTTTTTATGCTGCCTTATCAAATTTGGCATAAGTACAAATACATATTGTCTTTCCAAAGTGACTTTTTTGACATTCAAATACAAAAATTGTCTTTATGGTTCTGACAATTATAGTTAATTGTCAAAAGATGGGAACAAGGTTAAAGAGGTAATAGATTCCAAGGCATCAATTTCTATTATATGTTATGTTTGCATATTTGATTTACTGACGCCTACAGGACTGCATCGCAGAGTGTAACTTGGCACACAATGTACATAATTATAAGTCTAACTATTTAAATAGCTAAATAAAACTTTTCAATGTATATATATTTTCAGAGCTTTTTCTTTTGTCTTCTGCTAATAATCTGTGAGATTTACAATTTTAGGGATTCTATACCCTTAGCCCATCAGTTACGCATGATTAAAACCTAAGTTCTTTGTTCTAAGAAAGGCTCTTCTTTTTCTTTTTTCAGACTCTACTATTCTGATAGCAGCTGTTATTTCTATCCTCTTTCTCAGAAGAAAATGCTTATAGAAAACATAGAAGGTAGAATCAATAAAATTAAAATTTTTTTTATCCAAAAATGGTATGAACAGAAAAAAGAGTTTGTATGGCATGATATGTGCTATGGGAATAACCTGTCTGTCTGTAAAAATTTATACTATGGGTTAGATTTTCTTTCTCAAATGTGGGCATGCAGTAATCTGAATATTACTCTTGGGAGTTAAAAATCAGGAAAAGAAAACTAATTCATAAAAAGGAAAGAAACATCAAATATATGCAACATGAAAACCTCTAAGAGAAATGTTAAATTTTCTTTATTCATTTACTTTTTGTGACTTTAATTTTATTTGCTTGCTTAGTATAGATTGAGGGCAGCGACAAAGACCAAAGACTATATCAGCAAAGAGAATGTCATTCTTCAAAATGTAGTAGAAAGAATTAAAAATTTTGTTGGAAAAGATTGTGATTTTCTTTGGCAAGTGTTTTTATAAAGAGTTTGCGTTATGTATCTGATCACAGAATCACAGAATCCTAAGGGTTGGAAGGGACCTCGAGAGATCATCTAGTCCAACCCCCCTGCGAGAGCAGGGTAACCTAGAGTACATCACATAGGAACTTGTCCAGGCGGGCCTTGAATATCTCTAATGCAGGAGACTCCACAACCCCCCTGGGCAGCCTGTTCCAGTGCTCTGTCACTCTCACAGGAAAGAAGTTTCTCCTGATGTTCACATGGAACCTCCTATGCTCCAGTTTACACCCATTGCCCCTTGCTCTATCACTGAACATCACTGAAAAGAACCTAGCTCCATCATCCTGACACTCACCCTTTACATATTTGTAAACATTGATGAGGTCACCCCTCAGTCTTCTCCTCTTCAAGCTAAAGAGACCCAGCTCCCTCAGCCTCTCCTCACAAGGGAGACGTTCCACTCCCTTAATCATCTTTGTGGCTCTGGGCTGGACTCTTTCAAGCAATTCCTTGTCCTTCTTGAACTGAGGGGCCCAGAACTGGACACAAGATTCCAGATGCAGCCTCACCAATGCAGAGTAGAAGGGGAGGAGAACCTCTCTTGACCTACTAACCACAGCCTTTCTAATGCACCCGAGGATGCCATTGGCCTTCTTGGCCACAAGGGCACATTGCTGGCTCATGGTCATCCTCCCATCCACCAGGACCCCCAGGTCCCTTTCCCCTTCACTACTTTCCAACAGGTCAACCCCCAACCTGTACTGGTACATGAGGTTGTTCTTCCCCAGATGCAAGACTCTACACTTGCCCTTGTTGAACTTCATCAAGTTTCTCCCTGCTCAACTCTCCAGCCTGTCCAGGTCTCGCTGAATGGCAACACAGCCTCCTGGTGTGTCAGCCACTCCTCCCAGTTTAGTATCATCAGTGAACTTGCTGAGGGTACACTCAGTTCCCTCATCCAGGTCGTTGATGAAAATATTAAACAGCACCGGTCCCAGCATTGACCCCTGAGGGACTCCACTAGTCACAGACCTCCAGCTAGATTCTGCCCCATTGACCACAGCTCTTTGCCTTCTTCCTTTCAACCAGTTCTCGATCCACCTCACTACCTGATCATCAAGCCCACACTTCCTTAGCTTATCTATGAGGATGCTGTGGGAGACAGTATCAAATGCCTTAATTGAAATCAAGAAAAACTACATCCACTGCTCTCCTATCATCCAATCACCTAGTTACTTCCTCATAGAAGGCTATAAGGTTGGTCAAACATGGCTTCCCCTTGGTAATACATGTTGGCTGCTCTTAATGATCCCCTCATCCTTGATATGTCTAGAGACAGTGTCAAGAATAAGTTGTTCCACCACCTTTCCAGGGATGGAGGTAAGGCTGACCGGTCTATAATTACCCAGGTCCTCCTTCTTGCCCTTCTTATAGACTGGTGTGACATTTGCCATCCTCCAATCCTCATGCACCTCTCCCGTTTCCCACGACTTACCAAAGATGATTGAGAGCGGCCTATCAGTGACCTCCGCCAGGTCCCTCAGCACTAGTGGGTTTATTCTATCCGGACCCATCTATTTATAGATGTCCAGATTGCTTAACTGATCCCTAACCCGATCCTCATCTACCAAAGCAAACTCCTCCTTTACCCTGACTCCCTCTGGGACTCTAGGAATTTGGGGCCCCTGGGGAGAGTCCACAGAAGTAAAGACAGAGGCAAAGAAGGCATTCAGCACCTCCGCCTTCTTTATATTCTCTGTCTTCAGGGCACCCAACTCATTCAGCAGTGGGCCTATATTACCTCTTGTGTTAGTTTTACCCACTATGTATTTGAAGAAGCCTTTTCTTAATATCCTTATTATCCTTAACCCAACTTGCAAGATTAAGTTCCAAGGAGGCCTTAGCTGTCCTAATTGCCTCCCTACATCCTCTAACAACCGAATATTAGCTTGAAGATGTCTTTGTACAACATCATTGATCAGGATCTTTTTGGCTTTTTAAATAGCACCACAAGCAGCTGTTGAAACATTTAATTTGGAAAGGTATATCTGTGCAATTTTTGTCAAGTAATTTGCTATTGAGAAATGTAGATTATGCTTAATAGGACCCCTCTTTCTGGATCAGCTAAACTGATCTAGATAAGGAGAGTCTGTGGGCTTCATCAGAAATATCAAAGCTTACTCACATGAAGAAATATTTGTTGTAGTTAGTTTAAGACAAAGGCTCCATGTACGTGTGACAGGAAGCCATTTCTCTGTGGCTGTTCTACTCCTGTCTGAAAAATCAAGACTTAGTAGAACCTAAAAAGCTAATCTTCCCAAGTAAAAAATGGTTTGTCTTATATACACGTAGCAAACCAGAGAATTTTAAAGCCATTTGCAGATCTAGAACAACTTCCGATTGTAGTTGAGTTTAATTTATTGTAAAATTGATTAAGCATTATACCTTTAAAGATGCATGTTGTATAAATGTTTAATGCTTCTAATGTTAGCAAAACCTGGCCAATATCATACACTGCATATTTCAAATTACTTATTTCTCTTAGGTCAACTTTTTGTGTATTTTCCTGTATCAAGCTCTTATTCTCTCAAGAGAAATATTTGTGATTGATTATATAGGATATTTGCTATTCATGTCTGGTCCATGGTCAGTTTTTGTACACACGTTTAAACTTATAGCAGCTTTTAGACTATTTTCAATATGACATGTGCATTCAATTAGCTTCAAAAGGCTGCCACAAAAGCAATAACTGGAGAAATGTAGTTTAAATATATCTGGTATGTTGTGTTTCTTTATAAAAAGTAGAATAGTATCGCAAGAAGTTTCTGAGATTTCATTTCAAGTTTTAAGTTTCTACAAGCATAGAAAAGAGATTGTTGGGAGTTCATGATAGTGGTGGGTGGAAGGGCCCCACTTATTAAATTGGTGGAACAAGCATCATTAGGACAGTATGAGTATGTGCTCTCTCTCTAACTTTGGAATCACTGGTGCCATACACTATGAATTTGTAGAAAATTATTTGTACTGGCTGCTGTCAGCAAAGGAAAAATACAGCCAAAAATAAAACTCGGTGTGGTGTCAGACACAGAAATACTTGAGGCAGTTCACTTTTACATAGGCCAACTTCTAAGATATTATTGTTTGTCCTACACTTAACCTTCTTTAACAAAATGCTATGTAAGTCAAGGCATATAAAACAATATTGTATTATTAAGGCAAAATTTACTTCTCTTTTATGAAAAGTACATTTATTCTTAAATGTATTGTATCTACTTGCTTACTCATGGGAAAGATAATTTCTACTAATTTACAGATATTTGTTAATTCTATTGTGATTACATAGTTGTTTTATTTCCAGAATACCTTTCTATTTTATGTGAATTTTTACACTCTATTTAAACTATGTACAGCTGTTAAAAATTAACAGTTAAATAATTAACAACTTCAGAACTCTTAAATATTTCCTTTTATCTTATTAGTGTTGGTGGTACTTTTCATGGTACTTTCCATGCAAACTAGATGCATGTAGTATTTTATTGTCAAAACAATGTTTCAAGTAGTAAAATGGCAAGGGAATACTGACTGAGCCATTAATAAAACACACCGGCTTTTAGCTGGCAAAGCAGCCTTCTTTCCATCAAATATGTCTCAGCCTTTAATAAAGAAACTCAAGTGGTATAGGTGAAAAATTACTTTTCTCACCCGGTCATCTGTCTGTCATGTATTATTCAGGTCACCAATGTTTGTCCTGAACTGTATCATTCTGTAGTTGTGTCAGGTATGAAATATGTTCAGTGTAATTCCATCAGACTTCACAAAGTTGATTAGAACAGATCACCTTTTGGCATGGACACAAGTTATCTCAGCAGATTGAGTGAAAAAGACTTATTTATCTTTGCCTGATAATAAAGAAAGAGATGAGCAAATTTATCCATTAATTTGAAAAGAGACTCATACTTTGTGTGAAAACAAATTGAAGGCAGTAATTCTATTTATAATATTCTAATACATAAATGTTTCTTTAAAAATGTATGTTTGTGTTTGAAACCAGAAAATGTAAACCTTGAGCCATATGCACTATATAACAATCTTTTAAATGATTCTTTTTCTTTTTTTTTTTTTTCCTCCTGAGCAAAATCATCAGAAACAATTAAATTGGTGTGCCTTTATTTTTGCTAGGTCATAAGGTTATAATGAAGCTTTATTTCTTTACAATCCAAATGTTGGTGAAGGTCTAAATAGAATATAAATATAATATGACACATATTTTGGTCATGAGGATTTTAGTATGATTGTGATACGATATGATATTTGTCAGAAATTTCTATGAGACAATTCTGTTTCGCAACAAGTGACTGGACATCCATTCTGCAATAATTTGGCAAAACAATTATTTTTTTTTTTTTTAGCGTTGTGTACTTCCTGTTATGAAGAACAGCTCTGTGTGGCTATTGAGAGGGCATTAATGATCTAAGCAACCTTTTTAGAAAATGTGATAAGTCAATGCAATCCCATCTGCAATACCCTTTTAAACTGAGACTATCCATGCCTGGTGCACAGTTCCTGTAGATATTCAAGTTGAGGTTTATGTTTCCTTAAGCACTGCATCTCAGACACAGAAAATTCATGATTGGCTGTCAAACGGGCCAGGACTGTCCTGTTTTCCTGTTAGCTGTTATACTGCTTGAAATGTAGTACTTCACTTGTGGAGAATGCAGATTCCAGGAATTTATTTTATTCTGCATTAACAGAAGTGCACTGTAACAGAGACGGCAAAACAAGTCGTGTGGGATTTGCCAATAACATCTGTAAGGTCACTGAGTCTCCACTGCAGGTTCATCTATTTCCTGAGTGTCCTCCTTGTGCAATGGTGGACATTGAAGCAAAGCTGGGCCTCAATGCTTCCAGTTCCTTTTTCTTAGAAAATGCTGTCTTAAACTACTGCCTCTCAAAACGGATGGAAGACAATGAATCCTGAGAGAGGGGGGCTTAAGACACAAACCCAAATTTTGTGATTTCTACTGGGTTCCCACTTGGCTAGGGTCTGTGTTTTCCCTTTTTGGCATTCAGTGGATGGGCAGGGGCTAGTTTCTTAAATCAGGGCTTTGAAACAATTCACTGTGTCATAACATGAATACACACCTTATTTTATTGATCCAAGCTTTACTGGTTTAATGGCTCCACCCAAGAAAGTTTTGACTTTGTGTTTTTTAACAATGTAGTACCAATATATCACAATTTGAGCAGTTATCACCTTTCTTCAGGAAGGCTGGTGAGATACCTTATGTAAAAGTGAAATTATAGATTTTATTTAGTAAATTACTTGGTAGCACATGCTAACAAGAAAGGATGAGAGGTAAGTTTTTGAAGCATTTTCCCAAAGATATCTGTCTCTCTAATAACCCAGGAGGGATACAAAACATCTAATTTCAGTATTTTAAACAAAATGTACATCTGAGGTTTAAAGCAGGGTATCTGACTGTCCCTCTCAAACACCTTCAGAATTTTCAAGCTGGGTTCATGATTGTAACCAGCTTTTTTCCTTTTACAGTGTGAAGTGTTTCAGAAGAGTAAAGTGCACAAAACGTGTTGTTATTCTTTTAATGTTTTATTAGGGCAATCTCCTTGCAAGAAACTGCTCTAAGCTATCCCAGATTGTACTGAATATAACTCAGACTCACTTCCGTTGGAAACCTGGATCTATTAAGCTACCAATTTTTTGTTAAAACCTTATGTTAAAAATATTTTTATTTTATGTGAAATAGTTAAACTCATCTTTGAATTTTCATTTTGAATCCTTACAATGAAGTTTAATAACAGCAGCACATGCTGGTATTTTGCTTTGAATAAATAGAACCCAAATTTAATATATCAAGACAAAACCTTATATTTTGTCAAAGAATAAAGAAAAAAATCCTCATTACCATTTTCCCCGAGGTTAAAATATAAGAAAGATAATTTTAATAATAATTTCTAATAGTAAAAAAATTAAAGCATAATCTTTCTATTTCAAAATATTGACATTGAACAGTACTTTACTAAACTCTTAAATATTTGAGCAATTTTCTGTATGTTTTTTTCAAGCCATTGTATTGTTCAGTCTCTCAGCTCTTCAGAAACCTCTGAGAGGCCTTTTTTTTCCAGTCTTTCTCCATCCATTAATCTGTGTCTTTCCTGCTCCAACTTGATAAAGAGCTATACAGACTAAGCCAGTTAATGGATGCAGTGAGTCACATTCTGCCTTCAGATACAAAGCTCAGTTCCTATTGAATCTACAAAAATTAGAACCAGTGGAAATTTTGGTTGTGTGTGGAATTTGGCCTACATCATTTAAGGAGATCATGTAATTCATTAATGTCTGCACAGTTTGTGCTAGGGAAGGAACATTAAAGCTCCATGTAAATACTTAGCACAATGTGTTTGCCACTGTTGAAGGTGCAGGCAGAATATGCAGCATACTAACAATTGGTTTAAAAACCAACGTTGCAACTTTTATTGAAACAGAGTAGTTTAAACTGCAGTGTTATTTGACAGATAATAGTCTTTGCAGACATAAGTAACCATAAAACCCAAGGGTACCAATCACGTGCTTCATATCCCATGAAGATTTGATCTCCAAATTGTACCAATACCAGGGAGAAACATAATTTCTCAAGGGTGCCAGGGTATCTGCTTCTGCTCTATTCATTTTGTGAGGAATGCTGTGACATTTTGTGGTTTGTTAATGTCAGATACTGGAATAAAAACATCAAATGAGTAATTTTCCTTTTAATTTTTTTGGGTTTTTTAAGGGGATAAAAAAGAAAAATCTGCTTCTACATTTACTAAGAAAATGTGGTTTACATATAAACATGCAGTAATACAGAGATTCAGTTGAGAGACCAAATGAAGGATCCCAGAGTCTGGTTTTTTATTTAAATTTTGAATAATTCTTTTCACAAATTCTTTGCAGTCATTGCTTCTTAGGGATGGCAGTACTGACGTAAGAGAGATAAAGACTTTAGTAGGTAGGTGATTCAAAACAGTGCACCTGAAATGTTCCTGTGGACTTAGTTTGATTAGAGTTTCTCTAATTCCCAAACATGGATATTTTTACATGGATTTGGGAACAGGTTGTATGGTGTTATACAGCAACAGGGTATGGTAGTAATTTCTGTGTCATAGCTTTCATGCCAGAATATCAACTAAATATAAACCATCCCTTGTAATAAAATCCTATTTAATGAAATACAGAGGTTATACTGTTTTGGGTGCATATAACCAGATTAATTCCCTGTGCACTTTGCTAAATTTTCCTGCCCCCTTTTTTCTTTTTTTCAACATCTGTGATGGAATTCAGACCCAGATTAAGTCATCTAAGATCAGGTGTCTGAGTGTGAAATATTCTTCAAGAGGGTAAAAAGGACAATCTGAGGAGCTAAAGGTTAGTCCCCTTTACCTCAGTAAAGGTGATGAAGCAACTAATTCTTGATACCATCTCTAAACCTATATAGAAAAAGAAGATGACTGGGAGTATTCAGCATGGATTTATGAAGGGGAAGTCAGGTTTAACCAGTGTTCTACAGTGAGGTGATTAACTTGGTGGACAACAGGCAAGCAGCGGGTTTTCTTGACTGATTTTAGTAAAGCCTTTGACCCTGTCTCCAATAACATCCTTATAGACAGTATGACAAATCACAGGTAAGATGAGTAGATAATGATGTAGATTGAAAACTGTCTTAACAGCCTGGTCCAGAAGATTAACATAAATAGCATGAAGTCCAGTTGGAGGCAAGTAACTAGTAGTGTACTCCAGGGATTGATGCTGAAGCCAATACTGTTTAATGTCTTCATTAATGACCTGGACAATGGGACAGACAACCTTCAGCAACTTCACATACAGTACAAAACAGTGAGAAAGTGCCAAAACAGTAAAAGTTGTGCTGCTACTTAGAGGGATATCAGCAGGCTGAAGAACTGAGCTTAGGGCAATCTCATGAATTTCAACAAGGGGAAATGCAAAGTCCTGCACCTGGAGAGTCCCAAGCACCCACACAAGACCAGATGGAAAGGAGCTCTACAGAGATGGACATTGGAGTCCTGGTAAACAACAAGCTGGCCTTAAGATGCCACTGTACCTTGCAGCAAAAAAGGCCAACAGCATACAAGGATGCATTTTGAAGAGCATTCCCAGAAAGTCAAGGAAAGTTAACCTTCCCCTCTACTCAGCACTGGTGAGATACATCTCTAGTACTGTGTTCAGTTCTGGACTCTTCAGTACAAGAAGTATATGGGCTTCCTGGAGTGAGTCTAGTAAAACTTTATAAATATGGTTAAGGGACAGAAGTCCTTTTCAAATGAGAAGAAGTGAGACTATTCAGCTTGAAGAACAGATGGCTAAGGGGAATCTTATTAATGCTTACAGATACCTGATGGGAAATGAAAATGAGGCAGCGGGCTTTTATCTGTAGAGCCCAATAATAGGACAAGAGGCAGTGGTCACAATTGAAAATGTAGAATATTCCATCTAAATGCAACAAAAATAATTCTACTGTAAAGGTGGTCAAATACTAGAATATACTGCCCCAACAGGTTGTGGAATTTCCATCTGTGGAGGTATTAAAAATTAACCTCGACATGATTCTGTGCAAGCTGCATTAGATCCCCCTGCTTGAGCAAGAGTATTTGACTAGGTAATTTCAGGAGGTACCTTCCAACCTCAACAATTCTGTAATTCTGTGATATTCTTTAACTAGTTGAGATATTTAGCTCACTGACATCTGAGAAGCTGAATTGCTATTTGAACTCAATTGAATACATGTAGCTACCTTGTGCCATTTCACAAGTGCTAGGGTATCTCTGATATACACAGCTAAGTGATATGGCTAAGCATATATGCAAATCTTACACTATTCTGGAGTTCTATATAGACTCTTGCATGTTACTTTAGGGCACCACTCCAACTGTATTGACCAGATCTCATGACTGAAGCATGACCTTGGATACTTAATTCAACACAGAGCTCTAAACTTAGGTTTTGCAGATTGTGATGGCTAAAATCCCTGTACTGGATAGCCCCTTCTCATCTTAACTAAACCAAAATGATAAAAGGAAATTGGCACACAGTTTTTGAGGACAAAATGGAATTTTGCAGAGATTTAACCATGCTGAGTTTTTCTATCTAAAACCGTCTGCTCAGTGAGAATTCTGTCTGCATTCATGTGACTCTGCCAGATATGTCAGTAGGTTGTTCAAGGGTAGACATCTTTAAAAACAGTCAGCTTTGAAAAAACATGAATCAACATTTATCTTCAAACAGAATTAGAGTGGAGTTAAACTGATATCAAAGAAGTTAGGAAGTTTGCCTTGTCATGATGTGAAAGATAGTCAGTCATACAGTAATGTTTCAGCAAGCAAGTTTGTAGCTAGTGTTTTGAAGATCAATGTACTTAAACAATATATGGATTTTTTTTTTTGTATTTACGTAATAATAATGAATTGCTTATATTTTCTGTAAATGTATTTAAAATATAACTTTTATGTTCATGGTTTTTAAGTGTCAGCTCTCTTTCTGGGTTTTCTTCATTAATAAATGTGCTATAGGCTCAAAATTAAATTTGAAATAAATATTTTTTTATACAAGAAATAATAATTGTTTACAATACTGGAAAATAAATTTATATAGGTAGGTAGGATCTCATACTGAATTTAAATGAATATTTTTCATAAAAATTACAATTCTCAGATCTAGCTCCCATTCTTTGCTTCTGTGAACATTGATTTGTAGAATTAAGTTTATCTAGACAGAATTAAGGCTGATATGGTACAACATGGCAAAGTAAACCCCAATCAAATGGCTTAAATTTTCAGGCTGCATTAAACATGTACCAAGTCCACAAGCTATACAAGATTTCTCATCACACTGCCTCTAAAAGTCACCCAGAGATACTAAGTCAGGAAAATATATTGCCACAGTAACTTCTAGTTGTGCTTTAAGAGTTTGCTTTAATAATGAGAAGTATCTGGTTTTGTAGAGAAAAGGAAAAAGAGTTTTCAGAGTTTCTCAACTAAGCAGCTGTTGGCATACATTTTCAAAGTTTGAAGAGGACATGGACTGGTTCAGTGAGATTGTGCAGCTCATAATTTTACAGAAATAACACAGCACAAATCATTACGCTGTCATGTTTAATAAATGAGAAACACCACATGATGAATATGCTTTGTTACATTGTAATGAAATGCTTCTATCTGTGCGAATACAAATATGTGCATTTGCTAATGGTCAGAATATAACATATTGTCTGGAACATTCTTCATTAAGGGTCTTATCCACCAAGAATTTGCAGCTCCCACTGAGATCAAAGAATTCCAAATTTTCTTGATTCCTTTCAAGCTGTTCCCTTGAGTTCAACACATTAAGATGACCTTTTGTATACTCAACGATGACTTCCTTGTTTGTTTGGTTTCTTTAAGGAAGTTGTTTCTTCATGCTTTTCCTGAAGAAGCCTGCAGGGACCCAGTTTAATTTTCTTCAAGGAATGTCAGTAACTAGTTTTTTTTAGATTTATTTGGTATTACCAAAGCATATTGTGGTAAAATGTATAATGCATAATGAATTACAAGGATGTAAAACTTAATGCCATCTGGGTTTTTGTAGCACCCCATGGAACTTACAAAATAATTATTTGCTCCCATGTGGCTGTAATATTTTAAGTAGTAATGTTTCAGATGAGGGGTTATTTTTCCTAAGCACATTTAGAAGCAGAATTTTTCTTTTAGAAATTTAATCCTGACATCTTTTTATTTCATAAAAATCTGCATTTTTAATAAGTTTTTTAGAAATTCTTCAGAATGGTGTAAGGGGAAAGCAGATCTCTTTTAAAGAGATGAAACATTTCATCAGGAAATCTAGAGGTCATCAGGTCCATAAGATAATTCTGAATTCTCTTTTATGAGACTCTTCTGAATAGCAGAACTGCTTTATATAATTCCATACTTCTTATAAAATGAACAAGTAAGAAATATTCTTTCCATATTATTTCATTCTGTGCATTTTTCCATCTCCATTCTGGTTTAGTTTAACTATTCTTCTGTCATTTTGCATATGTAACAGTATTATATAATACTATTGATGAGGTGTTAGGTACTAAGGCTGTGGTGTTTACTTATTGAAAAAAAAAAACCCAGTATCTCTAATACTACCCACTGTATCAAGTT
The DNA here is from genome assembly GCA_002631895.1 of Agapornis roseicollis. Classification (NCBI taxonomy): domain Eukaryota; kingdom Metazoa; phylum Chordata; class Aves; order Psittaciformes; family Psittacidae; genus Agapornis; species Agapornis roseicollis. Next base: position 112,722 of record NDXB01019626.1, read on the forward strand.
TACTTTGAAGAAGTGTTTTCAAAGTAATTTCACAAGCGTCTATTTGTATTCTGGACACTGCACACCATGATTCAGTGTGTGTATATTTTCAGAACTGATATTGCTTCATTGTAGCTATAGTAATGTTAAACTGAAATAAGATATGCATGTAGTATAGTTATGAAAATACCTGTCTAGTAAATAGTGCTCTTATTGCGTTCCTAAATGTGCGTATGGTTTTCACTGTTATGGTTGTATAAGATAGCTTGAGTGTGTCCCATTTTCACCCCATAAATTAAACCTAGCCAGGGTCAACTGTAAGTTATGTTTATTTTTTTCTCATTGAAAGTATTTGCTTTTTACATTTATGTTTTGGTTTTTTTTTTTCCTTTGGAGCTGCCACTCTTTTATGTATTTCTCCCTTCTTTTGAAAGATGCACACCCTCTGTCACATAACTGGAAACATTCCTACAATGTATGCAATTTCATGTGTGTGTGTTACCACAGTCCACATTCTTTTAAAATAACCATGTCTCAAGTTAAGTAAACTTTTGATATCTCAGACAGTAATGGAGTGTATGCATGCCACCACAGATATGTGTGCCACCACAGGCCAGGAATAGGTTATTAATCAGGAAGCAGGAAAGAGAGAAAGAGAGAGAGAGAGAGAGAGAGGATCTATTCCATACTGGCAGTTGCTGTGACTGGCACTGCACAAAAAGACCTCTGTCTCTCAACCTTCAAGAAAAAAAAAAAACAAACGTAATTGTGTGCTATTCAGCTTGATGTCTGTTTTCTCTTAGCTTATGAGAAAATAGAAACTGAGATGATGTTAAAAAAAAAAGAAAGAGAAAACAAAAGCCAGAGACTGCTTCAGTAAAACAATTCAAATATGTCTCATTTAATTTCTTCATCTAGCAGTGTTGAAATATATCACCTGTGCTTGCTTATGAGGATCCTTCAGGGTCATTTTTAATAGAAAAGTATCTTTTTACTTGCTTGAGTATCTGGACTTTGTTAAAGTCCAGTGATTAAAAAAAAAAAAACAATGGGCATAATGAATTTTCAGTGTTATTTAGTTGATGTCTCCTAACATCTCCTATTTTAATAATTTTTGTAATAAAAGTAAAGCACTCAATTTGGCGATAATTGTGGTTTAAATCTTTTGCTCTGAAGAGACAAAGATTCTCTTTTCCAAAGCTTCTTTTCAGAATGTGTTCTTCCTTTGCAGAGCAGCTGCTGGAAGTTTTCCTAGACTTTTGTCTTAATATTAAACTGAGAAAAAGATGCCATAGCTTCACCCCATTTCTTCTCTCACATAATGAAGACTCTGAAACATCACTAGGCTTTCTACCTACTATTAAAATTTTTATTTATTACAAAATTTTCCTATTCAGTTATTATCATCATACACAGGCAAAAGATGTGTCAAGTGTTCCACACAATGGTACTCTCAATAGACATTTAAGATCATGGACTGTGGAGTTACTAGACTGCCTATGATCTTTATCTTGTATTCACTCTTCAAGATATGTATTGAAAAGCATTTTAGCTCAGCTAAAAATACAACCTGTTTTTCATTTGCAATTGTTCAATAAAGAAACACTTTGGAATATCAGACTACTAGTTAAGGATTACTTTAGCTAACCAGAAACCTTTTTTCTTAAGATTTTTAATATCCAATCCTACTAGTACATGTTAAGATAACATAGAAAGCAGGAAAATTCTTATTGCAATCCGTGGAATAGTTTACAGTTATTATGTCTGTTTCCAAAATTCATATGAGAGGCAGTGGTGAGAATTGAACTGTAACTGATACAGCTGGACTGGAAAATATTGCAGAATACTGCTTCAAACATTTTCAAATATATTGCAGTGTACACAGTATAATTTGCTAGACAATCATTTGGTTTTAACAAATCTGCATGAGTCACATGACAGTATCTGAAAACTTGGGGACTGGGGAAAGAATTAAAATAGGAATGACTATGGATTTTCTATGAAATTCCATGAGCTTGCTAAGTTTCACCTCAGAAAACCAGTGTTTGCATTATGTGCTGATTAATTGCCTTCTAGTATTCCGTTTTAATGAATTTTCACAAAATAGCTGGAGAAAGAGCAATGCAAATGGAAATAAAAGTATTTGCAAAGGCAGTTGATGTTTTTCATAAATAAGCTGTTTGGCACACAATGGCTGTACTCAGGAAGAATACAAATTAGCAATTCTCTATTGTATTGATCCTTCAAACTAAGTCATATGTACCACAGTTAAACACTTTTGTGTGTTTTAAAGCTGTCATTGATAAGTTTGAGCAAAGTAAAATAGTCCTTAAGGGAAGCTGCCTAATAACAGGTAGACTTGCAGTCAGAGTTCAGTGTCTTTTCCTCATCATTAATTCAGTAGGAAGCCTTTATAGGTAGGAAATGAGGGTCTCATTTGTACTTGCTACTGGAGAGCTGCCATTCTTAGAGTGGGCTTCATTGTCAGGACTAGCCATGCACAGCCAGTGTATTGCTATGAAGCCCTTTTCCCTGGGTATTGGTTGAATTACTGGTAGATGAGAGAAGTTCCAAGCTGATACAGCACTTCAACAGACTGATTTTGCCTGTTGTGACCTATTATACTTTATTTCACAGCATCTGGTCCATAAAATATTTCCTGTCTATATTTTTCTTTTCTCAGATTGGCTAGAAAGCACAAGCTTATTTTGTGTTTATTTTCTGTGTGAATGATCCATATGTGCAAATGCACGTGTGCATGAATTTAAGATGCATTGATTTCTTGAGTACTTTAAAGGTGTCTTTACTAAAAGCAACTGGTTACAGTTACATTATCAAGAATATTAATAAGAAAAAGATATCTATAAAAAATAATAATAATTTTAAGAGAATGTGTAAAAGCATGGCTTTAAGTTCATTTTCTGGTTGTTCAGTGCAACATTGAAAACAGAACCCTGAACAAAACCCTGCACAAAATATAGTACGAAGCTTCACATGAGATTTGATAAATTCACAGAATCTATCAAATAAAGCTTTGGGTTGGAAGGGACCTTTAAAGATCATGTAGTTCCCACCCCACCTCCACATCTGCCATGGGCAAGAAAACCTTCCAGTAGGCCAGGTTGCTTAAAGCCCCGTCCAACCTGACCTTGAACGCTGTCAGGGATGGGTCATCCACAGCTTCTCTGGGTGATCTGTTCTGTGTCTCACCACCTTCATTGTGAAAAAATGTCTTCCTTATCTCTAATCTTAATCTGCCATCCTATATCTTAAAAACATTACCCCTTTTCCTGTCAATGACATGCCCTGGTACAAAAACCTCTCTCCATCTTACAAGTCCCTTTTATATATTAAAGACCACACTAAGGTCTTCCCAGAGTCCTCTCTTTTCTAGTCTGAACAAGCCCAACTCTTTCAGACTTTCTTCATAGGTGTTCCAGCAATCAGTTAATTTTCATGGCCCTCCCTTGCATTTACACTAACAGGTCCATGTCTTTCTTGTGCTGGGAACCACAGAACTAGAGGCAGTACTCCAAATGGGTCTTACAAGAGCTGAATAGAGGGCAAAAATCACCTCTCTCAACCTGTTGGCCATTCTTTCAATGCAGACCAGCATACAATTGTCTTCTATGCTGCAGGCACACATTCCTGGCTTATAACTAATATTTCATCTACCAGTGAATATCTACCAATATCCCAAATATCTCTACCAACATCTCCAATCTCCCCAGTTCTTCTCTGTAAGGCTTCTCTCAATCCATTCATCACCCAGCCTGTACATCAGCCTGCCCTGACACAAGTACAGGACTTTACACCTGGTCTTGTTGAACTTGAGGTTCACCTGGGCCCATTCTTCAAGCCTGTCAGGGTCCCTCAGGATGGCATCTGTTCCCTCAAACATATCAGCTATACCACTCAGCTTCATGTCATCCACAAACTTGCTGAGAGGGCACTCAATCTTACTATGTCTTTAATGAAGATATTGAACAGTAATGGTCCAAATATGGACCCCTGAGGAGCAGCACTTGTTACAGACCTCTATTTGGAATTAAGCCATTGACTACAACTCTTTGCATGCATCCATCCAGCCAATATTTTATCCATCAAATAGCCCATGCCCATCCATCAAACCCATACCTCTCCAGTTTAGTAATGTTGTGTGGGACTGTATCAAAAACCTTACAAAATACAAGGTAGATGTTGTAGTTCAGTTGCTCTTTCTTTACCCACCAATGCAGTCATTCAATTGTAGAAGGGCACCAGATTAGTGAGGCAGAATTTGCACTTTGTGAAGCCATGCTGGCTGTCATCCATATGCCTTGACATTGCTTCCATGATCTTACTGGGCAAGAGGTGAGTCTGACTGGTCAGTAGTTCCTAAAGACCTTCTTTTTATGCTTTTTTAAAAATGGGTATGATGTTTCTTTTTTCCAGTCACTGGGGACTTCACCTAACTGATTCTTATGTTCTTCAGAATTTTAAAGAAATACATCACATATAAATGAGGAACTAAATAGAACAAAGCAGTTACTTTTGTATATATTGAATAAATTATAACAAAGCATGGTGGAAAATGTTGACAAGATATATTAGTTGACATTCACTACTGTTGTGGTTTAAGCCCAGTTGGCAACTCAGCCACATAGCTGCTGCTCACTTCCCCACCTTCCTCCCCCCTGCTCCTGGAGGGATGGGGAGGAGAATCAAAAGAATGTAAATCCCACAGGTTGAGATAAAAACAGTCCAGTAACTAAGGTATAACACAAACCACTACCGCTACCACCAATAATAACAATGATAAGAAAATTACAAGGGAAGAGAATACAACAGCTCACCATCCACCAACTGATACACAGCCTGACCTGAGCAGTGATCTAACCCTTCTGGGTAACTGCCCCCAGTTTATATAGTGGGCATGATGTGCTGTGGTATGGAATACCTCTGGTTAGTTTGGGCCAGGTGCCCTGTCTCTGCTTCCTCCCAGCCTCCCCTTCTCCCTGGCAGAGCATGAGACTCAGGAAGTCCTTGGTCAGACTAAACATTACTGAGTAACAACTAAAAACATTGGTGTTATCAGCACTGTTCCCAAGCCAAAAAGTCAAAACCACAGCACTGCACCAGCTACTAAGAAAGAGAAAAATGACTGCTATTGCTGAACCCAGGACAACTACAAATAATTTAGTGTGTGTGATACACTATCAGGTTTGGCATGTGCCAATGATGTTACTTTTGAAAATGTAATTTTATATTGGTGTTTGAGAGAAGGAGTCTTGAAGAATACTCTTTGTGTAGAGCAAAAACTTGTGTGTATCACAATCTATAATTACCTTGCTGCTGGTTTGCTATCTTCAGCTAAAGAAAAATAATTGCTGATTAAACAACTTGGTTATCCAGAGACTCGATAATATGGCATATCTCCATAGAATTGTGCTTATATGCAACTGCAGAGCACTGTTATAGAGGGAATAGTTATATTATTTGAACAGTATTTTATATATCTTTTTGGTGATTTCAGAAATCTTGTGTTTTCCTTTCATGCCATGTGTGTCTGCATGTGACCTGTGATAAGCTTTGCGGTTGGTTTCCTTACATTTCCATGTAACTACATGTAGATCATTAATACAATGGAGCAAACGACTGAAATTTGCCTGCTGTACGAGGCCCTGATTGTTATAAACATGTAGGAATAATAATAATTCCATTATTTTCCTTCAAAAATAAAAACCACATTAGACAACATTAGCACTTTTATTTAAATAAACCTGTGGCACCACTCAACTGCTTGCTCACTTGTCTCCTAGTGGGATGAGGGGAGGCTTAGAAAAGTAAAAATGAGAAAAAATGTGGGTTAAGATAAAGACATTTCAACAGGTAAAGCAAAAAAATGCATAAAAGCAAAGCAAAATAAAGAATTAATTAACTGCTTCCCAAATATTTAGCTGTTTTAAGGGAAGCAAGGCTTCATCATGTCTAATTGTTCCTTGGGAAGACAAACACTGTAACTCCAAATGTGCCCCCTTCCTTCTTCTTCCCTCAGCTTTTATTACTGAGAACAATGTCAAATGGAGTGGGTATCCCATGGGCCAGTTGGAGTCAGCTGTCCCAGCTGTGTCTGCTCCTGACTCCTTGTGTACCCCCAGCCTGCTTGCTGGTGGGGTGGCTGAGGAACACAAAAGGCCTTGGCTCTGTGTAAGCACTGCTCAACAATAACAAAACCAAAAATATGTTATTGTGCTGGTTGTGGCTGGGATAGAGTTAATTTTCCTCATAGCAGCTGGTGTGGGGCTTTGTTTCAGATTTGTGCTGGAAACAGTGTTGATAATTTAGGGATGTCAAAACAACTGACCCACCACTCCTTACAGGTTATTTCACACAGAGAAAATAATAAACAGAAGCAGGGACTCCAGATGCTAAATCTGATTCAGGGATCAGACTACTGCGAAGGAAATTTGGGAAAAGCTGGAGACGACTCAATCAGAATTTCTAGCTACCTTTTGGCAGAGTTACTACTCTCTTTTTGGTAAACTCTTTAACATCTGCCATGAGAAAATATTAGGACCTCCAACTGGGATTATTTTTTCGTTTGTGCTCTTGTTATCAATGTACTGGAAAGTGGTCCAAAATAATGGCAAGATACATTCTTTAGGTGATACTTTGTACATCTACTACATTTAAAAACCTGCCTTCCCCCCTCCTCTCCCCTCCCCATCGCACCCAATAGTTATTCTTTATTTATTTAGGAGTGTTGGGGTTTTCTTAGCTTTATGTTTCTGACTTTTTTTCTCTCTCCAGCAGGGGAAGCAATTCCAAAGTCTTTCTACCATTTCAGTGTGTTTGGTTTTTTATTGTGCCTCCAGGCAGAATTTTCCTAAGATTGTAAGTCCAGCCTATTCAAGTGGCTGATTGACTGCAGGGCCTGGAGGTTGAGGAATTTCTGGCAGCAAGTCAACTTGCACGAATAAAAGCTACTTTTTTTTTTTTTTTCCAACACCACCAGTTCCCATTACATGGCCACCACAAAGTCCCCAAAAGATAAAATCAGCTAAGGAAAGCAGTCACACTTCTCACTTACTCTGGAAGCTAATTTTGCAGATTTTTGCAAAATGCATTTTCAGAAATAACGTTGAGTCTGGAACTGAGACATTACCCTTGACTTCCTCCCCCTCCACTCTCAAGCCCCACCCAGCTCCTTCATACAGAGATTACTCAAAGCAAGCCATGGGGCATAAAGGCAATATAGGAGTCAAACTGCCACAAGAAAACGTTGTACTAATGTGGATTCAGTTTAAGCATTTCAGAAGAGTATCATTTGCAAAACAAGTACTAAAAGGCGTCAGAGAGTGCATTTGCATGCTAGTTTGAAACAAAGCTTTCCTTATGGTCCAAGACATTCTTACATCCCAATAGATTTCTGTGGTTTCTGTTTTCTCCTTTCCAAACTTTAAGAATTTTCACATTTTGGGATAAAAGGCAGGCACAAGCTAGTGCGTTTTTCACATAGCTCAATCTTTCTTTAGAAATCATGATGGCCTTTTATCAGTGAAAATAAACAAATGAGGTTTTATAAATTAACGTCTTCAAAACACATATGTGACCACTGTTTGAAGGCCAAATCAAACTCTTGGCAATAATAATAGCTTTTAGAAAATAAATATGACAATTTTTCTCTTCTGTCTCTCCAAACAGAAAACCTCTTTGTGGAAGTAATTTCAACCACTGAATATTATTACTGAATTATCAATTTGTGTTATCATGTTTTAAATATACTTTTCCATTTATGTCAAGACTTTTAAGGCATGCAGAAGACAATGTAATGTTTCTGGTATGCATGGAATTTTGTATCTGTTACTTTCACAGTAAATAAAATGTCAGTATTGGGTACATGCTAGGTCTACAAGAACCAAATCATCCTGTTTCTCTTAACAAGTAAGCTCTACCATTCTGGTTAAACAAAGATATCATGGATATTGGTCTGTAGCAAATATTTAGGGAAAGCACATAAGAAGCAAGATGGTTCCAGAATTACCCTTGCCTTAGTAGAACCTCCTCACTTCTGGTGACCATTCATTTAGAGGTAGAGTTTTCAGAGCTGATTTAACTGCATTATTACATTTACTCTTCACCCATGTACCCATCTCCATGACTTTGCAAAACATTTGCCTGCATATATTTATATGGGCTTCTTCAAGTCTCAGTCATAAGACTTTCCAGTACTTACTTATTATTACAGACTGTGACCTGATTCATTTAAACTGTACTTTCTTTATGTGATATTTAATAATGGTTAGTACATTTCCATCAGGAGTTGTGAAGCACACAAGGTGTTTCTCTGCTTTTGTACTTGCCAGTCACTTATAAGAAATACATCATCACCCTTTGGGAATTATGGCCAAAGAATTAAGGTTAGTAGTTAAGCTGTAAATGATAGCATTTGGAATTTGTAAAAGGAAAAACAATTCACGTGGAGCAGGAAGATAATACCTTTTCTGCAAAATTTTTATTATTTTACACATCTTTATTAAAAGCAGAATACTTTGGAAACAAAGGGTATCTTCCCAATGTGATTAGCAATTTTCTGAGTTCAGAAGTAAGAGAGAAGAAGAGTACTAAGACATACTGTTTTATATGCAGTGGTTAGGATATAGTGCCTGGGAATCATAGGATTTGATCAGGAGAATCAGAATAACCCGAATCTCAGTTATTTCATAATTGGAATACTTAATTGGGTATCTGTGGGTATAGAGCAGTGTACAGAGAAAGGAAAGATGATAAAAAGCCACTATTATCTTCTTAACTTGCCTGACAAAACAGAGCATTCAATACGGAAATATTAAAATTAGCTATTCTGCTCCTTTTCTTGTATAGCAGATTATTTAGGAAGAATTTTGCTGGCAAGGATCACAGATTTCAACTTTCCATACACTATTAATTGTCAGCATGAAATGATCTGATACATATATATATACAATTTAAACCTAAATTTTGTCTTTAAAAAGAGGCGTTATTCTATATCTTATGCTCTCTACAATATCAGCTGTCCATACAAACTGCTATTATGTCAAATGCTAATATGTTAGGCATAAAAATAACCCTAAATTAAAATTAAAGTTTAAGGAGAAAATGTGGTGCATCACATTTTTTTCTATCTTAATTTTCAGAGTTTAAAAGTCTGTATTGTAAAAATACCTTTCATATTCTTGTTTTCAGACATTTAGGTAATTCTACTCTCTAAATATTTCAGGGACAGAAAACAGCACTAAGTATTGATGCATCTGGGAAATAAATTTTAAACAGCCTCCAGATATAACAGCATTTTTTTTTTCCTGCTCCCACCTTTTGGTTCAAAGGCCATAGAAATGGTATGAGTGACAAAATGTCTTCAGATGCCCTTCAGTACCACTACATCAAAAAGCTTATTCAATCACTTATCCTTCTTCCATTTTATTTGTACTTATTTATTTTAATATGCATAGGTTGAAAATTAAATATTGTGTATGACAGCGTGCAATGGCAGTCCTGATACTTGACTGTACTGGATGGGAGTTTTATCAGGAAATCACAAGTGTGACTTTAGTTGCATTAATGATTTCAGATTGTACTTTATGGAGTGATTCTGAAAAGTAGTCTGAAGTGATTTTTAGTCATGGGTACTATTTATAATTCCATCTATGGAACCAAAAGTAAAATAAAATGCATATTACTTATTCCTGAATCCAACTGGTCTTGGGAAAAAAATGCATTCAATAAATGGCTGGAAGTGGAGTTTCCTGAGAGATCAGTTTCAAGTATAATCACAGTAACTTAGTTAGTTAATGCAAGTTAAGACTTAAAGACTTAATGAAGGCTTAGAAATCCCATAACTGGGGATTATATTCCTCTTCTGCCAGTGAATTTATTTTGCTCATTGATTATTTTCCTATTTCTGTTGTGCTTGTGGAAGTTTGTAAAGATGAGTATTTACTGGCGTAGTATCCCAATGTATTTTATTTTCAGATTAAAGCCTTTAATTGTAAGAATTGAATACAATGTACACTGATTCAAGCTATGTCATTATTAACTTATTTGAAGACATGCATTATAAATTCTGGAATATAAAACAACACCACGCAAAATGGCATATAATCTCAAATTGCTGTATTCTCTCTTGTACATGTATCAGCTCTGTTAAACAGCCATTAGCCATTGCAACACCCCCATTATTTTCCATGGGACTACTCCAATAAGCAAAGATTATTCACATCATAGACTCGATGGGATTTTTAAACCTGCTGAAAAACATTTTAGCCATTTTGAAGTTTCTAAGAAATGTCTGGACTGCTGTTTGTATACTTGTAATATATATGAAGCTGTCCATGTACAGACTTTTGTACTGTAGAATCTGACTAATTTTAATTCTGTAAAATAGCATTTTAAATGTTTAAGATTTTGGACATAGATGAATGTAAACGAGATCAGAATCTGACACTTTTTTATCTTGTATGACCTTTGTCTGGTGCTTTTAGGGAGGTTTGAAGTGTTTTCTAAGAGAATGGGAGTGATTTAATCTGTGGTTTATGTTGTAGAAAGTTCTCAGACTGTGAAGAATGCTGTCACACATCCACATACCTGCAGCTGAGCTGGCTGGATAGGTTTACTGCCTCACCAGCTATGCCAGCTGAAGTGTTTGCGTTATAATACATTTTTATCCAAACGTGATGGGCAAGCACAGAGGATGTGATTTATGGCAGGGGGTTGGAACTAGATGATCTTAAGGTCCTTTCTAACTGTAACTATTCTATGATTCTATTCTATGATTTTATGACATAACCATAGGATGACTAGACAAGAAGAGCAAATGAGTGTAAAAGCCAATAAAGTAACCAGAAGTACTTTTCTGCCCATGTTTCAGACAAAGAGTTGTGTTAAAGAACAGACATATCATGTTATTTTACTGATCAAGTTGGGCAAAAAATAAGAAATTATGGGAGTACTTTTATCTTTAGTGTAGGATGAAAGTTTTACATAAGGCAATACCTTCTTGTTATTTAATTGTTGATGAATATCATGTACTAGGTCACACAAAAATTCAAAGTAAGGTTAGCCAATGAAGTCAGACAACTCTTTCCCCTCCCCCCCCCCCCCCCCCCCCCCCCCCCACCCCAGGTCTTCACCTTTAAAAACCCCAACCT
>NDXB01019626.1:123964-142396 GCA_002631895.1 Agapornis roseicollis
CCAGCCCATCTCTCTGCAAGGTGTATGAATCTGTAAAAACCTCAGGTTTACACTAATACTGGCATCTGTTATCTTCTTACACTAAGAGGGTATTTGATTGGGTTGAATATCTCTGTTCAACATTTTCAAATGTGCTTTCAAAGAAACTAATCCATTGGAAACTTAATGCACTACAGGAATTATATATGTCAGATCTTCCCTTTGTTTCATACCTAGAAAAATGAAAGGAATATTGGTGGTGGTGAGTTGTGGGATTTGGGTTTTTTTTTGGTTTTGTTTCTTTGGGGGGAGGGCGTGGTACACAAGCCAAACCCGGAAGGAGTAATAATGGATGTGAAATAAAATATTTTCTGGGTTAAAAATAATTTTAATTAATTTCTCTTCAAGTTTTCTTATTTCTTCTGTTCACAGTGTGGTATTTTTTCAGATGATGCTCGCTAGGGAGACTACTTTTGATTACAGCATAACATAAACATGTATAAATGTAACACAAGCACGAAGCTAGACTGTATTAACATTCTTGAGACAGTTTCTCCCTTCTTTCTATTTTGTCTCTGACTGGCATTTTAGTATATCAGCTGTTGCATCCTGTCTTAAAATCAGAATCAGAGCCTTTAGAAATAATGCCTAGTAATATAGGATCCAAGGTCTTATTGAGTCTTTTAGGCAAAGAATGGCAACAAGTAAAACAGCCACAACCACAGAAAATTTTACCCCCTAGCTCTACTAATGTTCATGAAAATTTAACCTCAGAGAGAATGTTGGGTTCATATATAGATATGTGTATATATACATATATTTATGATAAGTTACAGTTGTTTCAATTTGGTTTGTACCCTATGGTGTTTAGAATACTATGACATTTAATGCAACTTGAATTTCCTGGGTTTATAACATCACTGAATGTTGAAGATAAGGATAAAACATAGAATTTTACTCCATTCTAATTCTGAATAGTCTAATCTAGCCCAGTAATATGAGTTCCCCTTTCACAATATATTTTTGTTTATCAGATATGCATGGATATGATTCCAAGTTGCTAACCTAAGAAAATAATTTTCTGTCTAAAGTTAAGTTAGCTAATGTTGGAAATTCTAAAATAGCTCTGTTTATTATTTGAATTTATTCTGTTGTGGTTTTTTTCCATTAACTTGCTTTTAGATTAAAAAGCTGAATATCCATTCTTGTGGATATGCTGAAAATACTGTTTGTTGTGAAGATCGCCCCTTAGAAAAAGTAATTTATAATATGGATTAGCATTTCAGAAAATAACTAATGAAAGACTGAAGCTCAGGGGCTGGGTAACAGCCCATGCAATAGATGGAGTCTTACCCATGGTGTCAGGTTAAAGTATTGTCACCTTGAGTTGTAAATTTACCATGTAGAAGTTCTTATTAAACATTACTTAAAGAATCTCCCTAAAACAGAAATCTACCTATCTGGTAAAAAGGTCATGAGAAACTAGGTATTACTGCAGAGTTATGTGCCTTTGATCTTTGTCATCCATTCTAACCATCCTCAACTCTTTCCTATTTGACACATAGGTTTTTCACCTGAGACTGAGCTTCATTAAAAAAAAAAAAAAGAAGCTGTAGAGCCACAAATCAGCAATTGCTATAGAATCATAGAATCATTTAGGTTGAAAAAGACCTTAAGATCAGTCACTCCAACCATTAACCTAACATTACGTAACATTACTTTAGTCTACCACTAAACTATTTTCCTCAGCACCACATCTGCATGTCTTTCAGATGCCACTAGGAATGGTGACTCAGCCACTTCCCTGGGCAGCCTGTTCCAATGCTTGAGAACCCTTTTGGTGAAGAAATTTTTCTCAATATCCAATACTCATCCAGGGCCTTCCCTGGTGCAAATTGAGGCCATTTCCTCTTGTACATATGCGATACCTATTATAAAAAAAAAGTTGGAAACCCATGACAAATGCTCCAAATTAATTAAATTTTATTTTAAAATGTTCTAATGCACTCTAATACAGGTTATATGTTACCAAACTGATGTGCACATCTGCTGCATAATTTAGGTCTTAAATGTTGAAATTGCAAAACCTTATTTCACACCATTACTTTGAATGTCCAACCCTTTACATACTGAATCCTGTAAGACTTTTCAGAAGTCATGTGAATGAACTTTTTCAAACATTCTGGCCTCTAGTTTGTTAAATTCATACAGCTGAGAGAAGGAAAATATTCTGATTCTCTCAGTGAACTTGTAAATACACATAGTATTTAACTTGAAATTACAGTATCTCTTGTGGGATCCTAGTAGTTTGTTTTCTGTGGACAATTTTCTAAGGACTAATTAAAAACTTAAAGGCAAGAATGTACCTTTCTCTGTTTTCTCATTAATTCTGCAACTGCTTTTATTTAATTTGGTACAGATGAAGGTCTGAGTTTGTGCCTTTTCCATCACACCTGTTGGACACTGTTGGAGAAAACACACAGGCTTTATACTAAGTTATAAACTTTAGCTACTGACTTTCATGGAACATTTGGTGCAAAGAAGTGGATCGCTCATCAGTGGAGGTCAACATTTTTGCCTGAAGTATACAACACACTGGGGAGGAAGCAGAAAATGGTTATGTGATTCTCCCCACTAAAAATTCTCCCACACCCCCAACAGGAAACAGACAATTAATGCATTTTTAAATGCCAGCAAGTAAATGCAAATTTTGTGCAGCACCACTTCTAGGATTTTGAACTGTTGTTGTTGCCAACTTAAGTAGCAGCTGATTTATATTTATGAACTGTACTTCGAAGAAACACTGACTAGGGGCAGTGGTAAGGTCTGAGCCCCTGGCCTAGAAATATGTCCAAAGGTTCTAAAAAAGCAGTGATTTTCAGCCAGCTGCTCAGTGCCCCATGAACTATTCTTGGCAGTATTCCTGCTGGCTCATAACTCTATAATGCTTGCCTTCACAGCTTGTTTCACCTTTATTGGATCATGGATAACAAACCTGTATTCATTTTGCTCTTTTTTTTTTTTATTTTTTTTTTATTTTTTTTGACCCTTCCTCTATTGTACCACTTTACTGGGGAATAGGTGCCGCAGTATTAGGAATTATTTTTTCTCCTACTGATGTCTCAGAGATACTTTTAGAATTACTTTCACAGTTACACAATATCTCTTTTGAAAATGAAGTTGTGAGTGGATTACAAGTGCTTTTTAATATGTTTATAAATTACATTTAACTACCAGAGAAATTACTCAGACTTACAGGTAGAAAATGTGAAGTATTCAATAAAATTAAACTGAATTCAGAAATACAAATAGTGTTTTAATGCAATTACACACACAACCCATGAAAAGCTGTTTTTCAGTTATGACAGGTAGCTTAATTTACATAACTTGCGAAGAGTGTGTAGCAAAAAAAAGAGATATTAAAATATCTAAATTCTTCTCTGAAGATTATTATTTCCCTAATCAAAGTATCACCTTACTGCAGAAATACTACTTAAGTATTTATATGCAATAGAACTGTTTAAATTATTTTTTATTTTATGCTTTTTTTACTTACAGCATTACAGCCTTTTGGTCCACCTCTAAGTCCCATTTGTAGTAGACGCATTGAATGAATGTAGAGAGCAGACAGTCTTCTACATGTCTAACATACACTACAAAAAAAGAGCATGGGAACAGAGATAAAGTTTCATTGGAAATAAGGAGTCAAGTTATTTTTAGGGTTATTATTTTTATTTTATATATTTTTTTTCACAGTAAACAATATAACCCTAGCTATATTTATGGAATTTAATTTGGCACCTTAGTGGTACTATACCACCATTATTGCACTGTGAATCTTCACAAAACTTGATCTATTTGCTGTGCTGCATAACCAATTGATTATGCATTTCACTACTGATTCCCAAATTCAGCTTTCACCAGAAAAATATGTACTGGAATGCAAGTTTCTTAAAGGGCAGCATAGATTCCGTTTTAAGAAATATGGGTATGAGAAAATTGCCCCTTCATAATCATAAAAGGAGTTTTACATAGGTCTTATGAAGGATTTGTGCAGTTTCCTTATGTTCAAACAGATAATGTGGTTACATTTCTCAAGTCAAAATCAAATTTAATTCAGAAAGAAACTGAAAGGAGATCTTTCATAGCCTGGCATCTGGACCCTGTGATTACCTTCCAAAGACGAGGAGAAACGGAATGAAGTCATGCATAAATTGAACTCCACTTCAAAAAAAAGTATAAATCATATTTTTTGTCAAATAGAAATAAAACATTCTTAAAAGGAATGTTTGGGACTGTCTTGGTGTTCTGTGAGCCCTTTTTCATGGTAAGAGTCTCAAAAAAGAAAAAAAATAAAAAAAAGAAGCAAAGCTATGTGTTTGACCAAGCAGAAAGTAATGGAATATGAAATGTGGAATATAACTATTTGGTATGATTACCTTTATAATGATTTGCAGTGATAAGTAGTACTGTTCAGCAGATATCTATTTTTAATGCCGGGTTAAATTTTTAGAAGATTTAAAAATTTGGTTTTAGTAATCAGAATTGGAAAATAATGATGTTCAAATTTAATTGTTTGACTAGTTCTAGCTCAGAAGGGAGCAGAAGGTAGAAATTTGAAAACTGGTTTGTTCAGATTTATTGGGGCATGCATGTATAGATTTTTGAATTTATGTAGTTATATGTGTACACTGGAGGGATCCAGCCAATACAAGATAATTACACACATTATTTGTGGTGTCAATTATTGGGTGCACATATACCCCTACATATGCATATATCAGTTAGTATTTGCAAGTACCAACTTACATACAGATATATAAGTTAGTACTTGCATATTCATCCTATTGTTCTAACGAGCAGAAAGACCGTAATCACCATTTATTATTGGGTTTTATCCATGGCAGCTGCTACTTGCTTTCTTTTGCTGTTGCTGTCCTTGTTGTATTTTTTGCTCTCTGTAGTCTAATAGTAAAAAGGAAAAGTTAAGTTCAAAGTAATCTGATGTGAGTGACTGACGATTTTTGAAGCCAGATTTACAAGGTTATAAATTCTTCCAATAACATACATTTTTTTGTTTCATTTAGTTGTGAGATATATTGTCCTATATACAATTTGGTGACCATTTACAAAATAGACTCACTGCTCAAATAGAATCTTTCCAAAAGCAAAAAATTTATAAAGGGGACTGTCTGGTTTTAAACTGATCTAGAAAAGAAGGTTCATACCTCTTCACATAAACATCCATTTATGAAAGGATGTCACTACTCAGAGGTTGAAAACACTACATTGATCATTTAGTTGTCATGTCTGAGAGCAAGGGACAGGTAAATAACGTCCTTTTGCAAAAGAGACTAGTTTTAACTAACTTACCACACGTCCCACTTCCCTGAGGCATTCTTTGAGAAAATAATGAATAAAAAGATTCTGAATTCTCCACTGTGTTTTACAAAGTAACTGCAAATATCATATTTTATATTTTTATCTTCCAAACACAATTAGATTGAGCATTTTAAATGACATAAGTAAAAAAAATACAAACAACTTTTCAGAATAGCATCTGTTGGGTTTAAAGTTACATTTTTATTAGTAGTTACATTTTTTATTAGTAGTTACATTTTTATTTCACATATATTTTATAAATTTAAGAATAAATGGTGGTCTCTTGTTTGTCTTCATGGTGCATGGCTAACTAGAAAAAGAACTGTAAATCTGATGCATCCAATTTACAGAAGCTAAAGAAAAGCTCTTAAAAATCAGGTTTATAAATTTTAGCTTAAATGTTAATAGAGATTTGAAGCCTAAATGATTAATTAGCAAGTCATGTTTAAACTGATAAATATTTCCCTTTTTGTCTTCTGAATAGTTTTAGATTTTCTATTGTTTTCTTCATGTGTTGGTTTGCTCAAGTCACAGAAGAACACAAAAGGTGAAAACGTAAAGAAACTTTAGCCATTCTGCTTCTTTCCTTAATTTGACTTCGTTTGGTCCATTTCTTTGGTAAGAAATAAAGACCTTTACTCTGCTTCCTTTCTCCCAGCATGCAAAGTATCTAGAGGTGGTTACTAGTTATTTGTTATGTAAGAAAGTAAAGGAGGGACTGGGGAATGTAGGTACTAAATTTGTCTTTATTCAAAAAAATGTTTCAACCCAAAGGGGTAGAAAACACCAGTTGTGTTTCTCTTGTGCACCATAATGTTATTCTCAATTTTAAATTGCAAAATTCTACTGGCCTTAGTAGAAAAGCATGTATTTGCCTGTTGTGTTACCTGCGTAGGACAAAAGCTTCCCAGAACATAATATTAACACTCACCTTGAAAATGAGAAAAGGTTTTATTTAGTCCATCAGTTAGCATATACTTATCACTTTCATTCCCTAAATATATATGATGAAGGGGTGTTGGAATTAGATGATTTTAAAGTCCTTTCCAACCCTAATAATTATATGATTCTATGAGTTGGTCTGCTGTACACATCATCTCTTGCTATTTATATCAGAGATTGTTTTGGTAAGGCCATTGCTGTGCTTCCATACATGCTGGACCAGACTGGCTGAATTTGAATGAATGGGCGAATGCAGACATTTACAAACACACAGTCATTTGCAGTTCACTTTTTAAATTACTTCTCCTGTAAGACTGCTTAGGGGATTCTTTAAAATCAAGAATATGATCACATCAGAGCACAATCATTGTAAATTTAATGAAAACCAAGTGATTATTTATGACAGTAGGTTACAAGTTCAAATGGTTTTTCAGTATTTAGTGAGAGGATGATTCATAACAGTCTCTGGAGTTGATGTGGAAATGCATGTGTAAAAATTCCTTTTTGTTACACAGTGATGTCTTTGTATAAAGCATGCAATACCAGTGTTCAAAGTAAAGTATCATCCTATATATCTACTGTATGCTTCCCTTGTGATAGATTCCAGTAATGTTCATCATTATGCACCAGTATTATATGTTGGTTTATAGTCTAGGTTGCTCAAACTTGGGTGCTCTCTTTTTTGCTACTTCCACCCAGGAAAATGAGAAGGACTGGTTCTTTGCTGTGTGCTTCAGAATTGAAAACCTCATTGGGTTAACAGGGTTACCGTTCCCAACCCAACTGTCAATCTCAGTCACTTGGAGCATCAGGTTTCTCAGGTCAACGCATAGCTTGTTAAGCCATTTCAACAGTCAAGAAGTAGTAGATGTTTAGTTAAAATCTTTAAAATCATTATGCTGTGCAACTTTCATTACATGTTATCTGTTTCCTTACATTCCTTCTTAATATCACTGCCCTCTAACAGAATACATTGCTCTAAGAATGATTAGAAATACCCTTTACTCTCCCCACTGCAACCAATTGACCTCCAAACAGCAACAAGAGACATCTGGAAAATAACCTCTCTCAAATTTAAACTGTTATTGTAAGTGACTTCTTCCTGGAGCTGGGAGTCACAGTAAAAGGTCAGTGCATTGATACAGGGTATATTAGTGAACTGCACCTCATGTTAGCCCAAAATCTGTAGCGCTTGAGGTAAAAGGAGTGATAAAATGGCTATAGAAACTTTCCTATCGGTATACTCGTTATGTGGGAAGGATGCTTTTGTGATAATACAGGGAATCAAAGTAGTTATTCACAGATTCATTTTTGGTCTAACAATCAATTAATGACCCCAGGTCACAGAACTCTATTTTTTAATACCTCCTTATCTCTAAGCAGCTCAGGATAGTGATGGCCTCTTGGTCTTTTTCTTTCCTTCTTTTTTTTTTTTTTTTTGAAATATGTCAAGTGTCAAGGAATTTTTTTTTTGAGATTTGAAAAAAGCTCTGCGTCTTCTACAAGAACAGGAATGCTTTGATTAATTTTTATATGTTTTCATTGACAACAGTATAAAAATTATTGCTTATAGTAAAGTGTCTAAAATGTTTTCAGGCAGCTTGGTAACTAGGAAAATAATTTGCCACACAGGTATTGCTCAGAGCTGGAGTTTGCTTAAGAGTCCAGCAGGCGGTGTCAGCAGAAAAACACTTTAACATAAGATGTAGATTTGCCATATCTACTACATGCTGTTTCTCCAGGAATTCTTTTACTTCAAATTTTATTCTTTTAAAATATTACTTATTTGCATTGCTTTGAGTACCTGCACCCTCTAGGCCAGGGGTTCTTGTTACCAAAACATTTTTAATTTGGTGAATCAAAATTGTGTTTGTGATATGGCTGGAGTGTTGGAAAAAAACCTCAAAATAGATAGGCCAAAGACTTTTGAAAATGAGAACCAGACTACAAATTGAAGCTGATACCTAATGAGCCACTTTTATAGTAAGGAAAGGACAGATATCTCTCATCCTAACTCTGTTTTGAAGACACACAGCCAGCCAAATGCAAATGATTTTCCAGTCAATTAACAGTGCTTCTTAACTGACTGTATTTTGGTCTGATGTGCCACAGCTGTTCCAGTAGCCTTGATGATAATGTTGACTTGCACATTTGTTGATAGGTGATAGAACCCTCTAAATATAAAACTATGTTTGACTGTAATTCTGAATTTTAAGCAAAAGCATTTGCATTTATAGACTGAGAGGAATGGCACATTAATAATTTTATTGATTAACTTCTTTATGATCATTCTTTTGCTCTCTGTTCCCCTGAGTAATACCTACATCTATTGAGGCTCTTCACCCTGAAGGCAACTGTCACAGGGAAGACAGTCATGTTACAGTTACATACTAAATGGCTGGATGCATTCTATTCTTTTGAGGAAAAAATAAAGAATCTCTTCCAGAAGTGAAACTGTGATGTGAAAAATAACATGACAATATCTTATTCCCATTCCTCATGATTCTGGAATTCAGAAAAAAAAAAAAATAAAAATAGAAGGACATAGCCTAGTGGTTTTAATCTATTAATCAGGAAAATCTTTATAATGAATGACTAAATGAAAATTTCATGTTAATGTGTACACTGTAGCTTCTATACATACGTTATTCAGCATTTCATTATTCAAAAAAGCCAAATACAGAATTGCTATAAAAATACCAAAGTACTAAGAGGAACTGCATTAGAAAAGATAGGTCTAGCTAAAAATTTATTCATAGCACTAAAAAAGGTCCCTTGGTTAAGCATGTTAAAAGTTCAAACTCACAGATAGTGTCCATCTGCTAAATTCCTCACTTTTTGCCTAGGATGCCAACTATTTAATATATCTGATGTGATAGATGATATATACAAAATAATTATTTGAACATTATTATAACAAAACTTTCAGATATGTTGCTAATTTCTAAATAAGACATACTTATATATATATTTATTTAATTTTGAAAAATGCAATTCTTAGTCTCTAACTGCTAAGAAGCTATGAATGTCAAGTACTACAATTGCAACTTATTTGTAATCTTTACAGGCTAGCAGAAAACAGGAGACTTAAAGTAGGTTTTTAAAAAAATATCTAGTGGTACTTCATTCTACCATTCTACTGAGAAGGAGAAAAATTGACTGCTGCTGCTAAACCCAGGACACAGTATCTGAAGGGGGCCTACAGGGATGCTGGGGAGGGACTCTTCATTAGGGACTGTAATGACAGGACAAGGGGTAACGGGTTCAAACTTAAAGAGGAGAGGTTTAGATTGGATCTAAGGAAGAAATTCTTTACTGTTAGGGTGGTGAGGCATTGGAATGGGTTGGCCAGGGAAGCTGTGAATGCTCCATCCCTGGCAGTATTTAAGGCCAGGTTGGACATGGTTTAGTGTGGGGTGTCCCTGCTTATGGCACGGGGGTTGGAACTAGATGATCTTAAGGTCCTTTCCAACCCTAACTATTCTATGATTCTATGATTCATTCTTACAGCTAACAAACCCATGGCTAGACAAGTTATGTTGGAAAAAGAGCGCTCTTTTGCTATTGTGGATGCCCCTTTAAACCATTTAGAGTCCTATTAAGAGATGAGTAGAACATAAAAATAACCAGAATGGGCTTTTGGGCATCCTTACCAAAAGTTTTGCATTTTTGCATGCCTGAACTTCACAAACTGTACTAAGAGAACAGAAAACCAGAGCTGCATCAAATTCTTTGCCTTTCAAAGACTGAAAATTATACTGTGAATCAATTACCTTGTATGAAATGAATATGTATTTCAAAATACATGATGAGGTCTTTTTTGTCTTATCCTCATAATTTATAAATACAAAAAAGAAAAAATTCCATAGTACTACTATGGGACAGCCTATCTCTTTCAGTGTGCTTTGAGCCTTGAGCCATATTTAGATAACAAATTTGAACTTGCTTGACATAAAATTGTAGCTTAAATAGGATATAATGTTTTAAACACATTTTCCAAAAGTCTTCATTACATATCATTGCAGCTCAAATCTCATGCTTAAAAAGAGTTTTGGAAACTTTGTCATCTGACCAAACAAACCATGTTTGAAATTGTTATCACTACTGCATTTGTAAGTGAGCTCAAAGCTCAGTGCAGACAACCTGACAGGCAGCTTCTTGGAACTATTGTGTCTTAGTAACCTTAAACATGGCTTTTCCTTTTGAATACTTCAGTAGCTGAGATAAAGTGGAAGCATTTTGGCAGCCCCACAGTCTTTGATCTAGTCTGTGGGAAAAATACTGCTGAAATACTCCTAATCCTGAACTATATAGACCATGCTACTATGAGAGTTATCTGTCCTTTTCCTCCTTCTCCTTCCCACAGTTACCAAAACAGTCCCATTTGAACTGCAGACTTCATAAAGCAAATTTGAAAAATTATCTAAATATCTTTAAAAATCTTAAAATGCCACAGAGGCTACCATAGAAATAAAAGAATAAATAATGTTGTCTTGTACTTCTTGTAAATATGCTACATCTGACTCAGCAAATGCTGTGAAGTTGTCCTGAAAATATGTCAGTATTTCCATTAACATTTCAGAGTGTCCATTAATTTTACAAAACTAATACTAACATAAATATACTTCTCCCTGTCTTGGTTGTTGCAGAGTGTGAAGGACAGTTCCCACCTCATGAATATCACCTACCTCTGAGTTTCACTGTTTTTGATGTTGTCTGCCTGATTTCCAAGTGTAAAGGACATTAAAAGAAGAGAAAGTCTTGAGAGTAATAAAGTGTTACTGTAAGGAATAAATTGGAAAATTGTGAGAAAGCCACTGATTGAAGCTATTACTTCAGCCAGTATGGCTGTGTCTGTTATTCTTAGAGTACCAGGATAAAAAATATGGTCACCAGAAGAAAAAGTTTGACCTTTTTAGAGGATGACATGTAGCTGAAATAAAGTTCATGAGAGATGATGAAGTCTTGAAGGATGCATACTGCTTAATTATACAAGTAATCCAGCTTCTTTTTCAGCAATAGACTGCGAGATCAGGATAAGGATGTCAGGATCTTCTGACAGCTCACAGAGAAAACAGCCTTAAAGTTAACAATTGAAATTTGATCTCTTGATTGGAAAGCAGCAGATTGGAACCTAGAGATCTGACGTGAGGGAAGCCTGAGTTTCTTTCCCAAATGATATTTAACAGATTATGTCTTTGATTCAGAGGGACCCTGAAAAGAGATTAAAAAGAATTAACAGTGACAATGTTTTTTAATGCAGACTTACCATAGAAATTGACTGGCTCCATTGAGAGGCTGAATTGATCGTATCAGAAGGTAAGGTAAAAGAAGTTAGGTCCTTCATTCACATATTCTCTGCGACAGCTTGATTCCTGAAAACTAATGCATTTTCATACACAGTTTTTATCAAAACTTCCTTTCTCCAGTCACCTGAATATACATTTTTGTCACATTATTTTCTGACAGTGGCCAATAAAGGAAAAAGATGATGTCCCACCTACTTCTTGGTTGTCAGGGAAGGATCTACTGAGTGCAGCAGCAGCCAGACCTCTAACCAGTGAACTTCTCTCTCTGTTTTGCCATATGAAGAAAAGTAGGAAGAGAAATCTAGCACCAGTAATGCCACTAACATCACTGCTGGAGCATTCACTGCTGCTGCCATGAGTACTATGGATCCATTAACCCTGATTCCTACATCATGACCATTTCCTAGACTGTTGTGAGCTGTCCCCACTGCAGGATTTGAGGCCTATGAAGTCCACTCACTCCACACCATTTGATGCAATACTACTCCTACCTCACTCAGAAAGATGTTTCTCATTGCCCACAGATTGCCCACCACACACTGTTGTGAGAAGGACTTTGAGCTTCAGGAATAAACTGTAGTGTCCCTTAAGTTTCTACAGCAGTCCTGTTTATTACTACCGCTGCTTTTCTTTTCCCCAGCTACCCATGTGCCTCTTCCTTACTGTCCTGTATTCTCCCTTTCCTCTCCCTTTGCAGTTGTACATGTTCTGTCTTCCCAAGTTCATCCCTTCTATGTTCCTCCTGCATTTGGATACAGACACATTTAAGTTCCTGGGAAAATGATAGATCAGGTCCATAATAACAGATGTCATTTGCAGGCACACGAACGATGACTTATGGGAAAAATCAATGTATGTTTACCAAGAGTAAACCAACCAGATTGTCTTCTAACATGAAACAGCTTGCTTAGCAGATTAAGGGAAACCTGTACATAGAATTTAGAATCATAGAATCATTTATATTGGAAAAGACCCTTGAGATCATTGAATCCAATCATTAACCTAACACTGTCACATCCACAACTAAACCATGTCCCTTAGCACCACGTTTTTGTCAAGTCTTTAATTTACCTTGATTTTATGAAGTTGTACACTGCATCCTACAGCATTTTTGTGGACAAGCTGATAAGATATGGACTGTAGAGATGTGCCACAAGATGGGTGGAAAGCTTGCTAAACTGCTGAGCTCAAAGCGTTAATGGCTTAAGGTCAAATGGCAACCTATTATAATTGGAGTTCCTTGTAGGGTGATAGTAGATTCAATATATTTACAGATGATGTCTTCAACTGGACTGAATGCACTTTCACCAAGTTTGCATATAAGAACAAAACTGTGAGAAGAGCCATCAGAGAGATAGGCCAGAAAACTGAGCCAACAAGAACTGCATGAGGCTTAAGAAAGATAAATGTGAAGTCCTGGACCTGAAAGAGAAAAATACCAAGCAGCCAAACTTGTGGGGGTCTGTCTATAGTGTAGCCCTACTGAAAAGGACCTGGGGGTCCCAGGAGACAGCAAGCTGAATGCGCATCAGCAAAATGCCCTTGCAGCAATGAAGGCAAACCACATCCTCAGTTTCACAAGAGCAAGAGTTTGGCCAGGGATGATCAAGGGATGTAATTATTCCAGTGTACTCAGCACTTCTTACGCTCCCTAGAATATTATATGCTTCTAAAGAGAAACTGGACCTGTTGGACCCAGTCCAGAGAATAGACATGAACATGATCAGAGGGTCGGAGCACCTGTCCTATGAAGATAGGATGAGAAAGATGGAGTTCTTCAGATTAACTGGGAAGACCTTATAGCAGCCTTCCAGTACCTAAAGGGGCCTACAAGAAAGCTGGAGAAGGACTTTTTTGAAGAGCAAGTAGTGACAGTGCAAGGGGTAATGGCTTTAAATTGAAAGAGGGTAGATTTAGATTAGATAAAAGGATAAAATTCTTTATTGTGAAGGTGATGAGACACTGGAACAGGCTACCCAGAGAAGTTGCGTATGTTTGATCCTTGGAATTGTACAAGGCCAGGTACTGGCCTTGTACAAGGTATCTGGATTTGTTTAGCCTATAGAAGAGAAGGCTGAGGAAAAATCAGTCTGAAAATCTAAGGTTCTGCCTTCAAGAGAACTTTGGAACAAATGTTCTCCAGAGGTCCCTTCTAACCTAGTCTTTTATGTGATTCTATAATTTTCTCAGTTCCTTCTTCTGTTTTCCCATTATTCCCAGGCTTGTTTCTCTATTCCAGCCAAGTCACAATGTGTCCTGAACAGCCTTCAGTTTCTGTTTCCTCTTAAAACCTGCCTTCAACTCCACTCCTTATTCACTTCTTCATGGAAATTCTTCTATTATGAATACCTGACATCCATTTACATGATGAGAGCTTACCAGCATAGTGTCATCTCTAACAGGAGGCAGGCTTAGGGAGGGAGCCCTGATCTTGATTTTTGTGTTTCTACCAATGGAAAAGACAGTCCTTTTTTGCCTCTCCCTTAGCTTGGAAAAAACACTAGGCAGGAGGAACCAGAGAACTCAGCAGGGTACCCTGTGGGCACTTGGTTTCAATCTAACTTCACAGAATCTATTTAGTGCAGAAGATTAGGACAAGCTCATCTTGGATAAAGAATATTTCAGATCCACCTGTCATTTATCTGTTACTTTGTTAGCTCTATTCTGTTGTCTCTGAGCTGACAACATCAATGTTACCATTGCATGTACTCTGCCAGAGGTCATGTGGCTGGTTCTAGAAGAACCAAATTGTGAATACTGTTGAAGTATACCATTGCTGTCCTTGTGATACAAGACTTGGATGGCTGACAGGGTAAAGAAGCCTGTTAATTCATTTGTTCAGAAGCTGAATTCCGTATGGTTTAGATGGCATTGGCATGCCCAGCCTGGTACTTGAGGTTGTGTACTGGTAAACACTCTTGCCTGCTTCTCTGTGTGTGCCACAATCTTGACCCAATTCCTCCTTGACTGCTATTTGAAAAGGACTGAAGTCCAGTGTATCTGAGTTGTATGGGGGTGGGTAAGCCTGGAGTGATTCTTTCGCCTTTAAAGAACATCACTGATCATCTTATAGGTACTACTGTCCTTTCTTTCATACTATCTTGGCATCAGTCTTCCCATGATGCTGGTCAGACTTCAGAAGTATGCATCAAAAGGAACATGACAAGCAGGTCAAAAGGGGTCATCCCGCCCCTCTACTCTGCTCTCGTAAGACCTCACTTGGAGTATTGTGTACAGTTCTGGTGTCCTCAACATAAAAAGGACATGGAGCTGTTGGAACAAGACCAGAGGAGGGCCACGAGGAATGATCAGGGGACTGCAGCATCTCCCATACGGAGACAGGCTGAGAAAGTTGGGACTGTTTAGCCTGGAGAAGAAAAGGCTGCATGGTGGCCTCATGGTAGCCTTCCAGTATCTGAAGGGGGTCTATAAGGATGCTGGGGAGGGACTCTTCATTAGGGACTGCAGTGACAGGACAAGAGCTAATGGGTTCAAACTTAAACAGGGGAGGTTTAGATTGGATATAAGGAAGAAATTCTTTACTGTTAGGGTGGTGAGATGGTGGAATGGGTTGGCCAGGGAAGTTGTGAGTGCTCCATCCCTGGTGGTGTTTAAGGCCAGGTTGGATGAAGCCTTGGGTGGTATGGTTTAGTTTGAGGTCTCCCTGCTTATGGCTGGGGGGTTGGAACTAGATGATCTTAAGGTCCTTTCCAACCCTAACTATTCTATGTTTCTATGATTCTATTCTATGATTCTTTACTGTCAGGGTGTTTAGCCGCTAGGGTGGGTTGCCCAGAGAAGTTGCGAATGCTCCATCCTTAGTGGTGTCCAAGGCCACTTTGGACAGAGCCCTGGGTGACATAGTTTAATGTGAGATGTCCCTGCCCATGGCAGTGGGGTTGGAATTAGATGATGCTAAGGTCCTTTCCAACCCTAACTATTCTATGATTCTATGATCTAGGTTGTTATGTATGAACTGACAGTAGTTGTAAATATGTGAATAGGCCTGCAATCTTTGTGCAAGGCTTTTAAGAATAGCTGATCAAGAAGGCTCTTTGAAGAGAAGACTGCGTGGAGACCTCTTAGCAGCCTTCCAGTATCTGAAGGGGGCCTATAGGCATGCTGCAGAGGGACTCTTCACTAGGGACTGTAGTGACAGAACAAGGGGTAACGGGTTCAAACTTAAAGAGGAGAGGTTTAGATTGGATATAAGGAAGAAATTCTTTCCTGTTAGGGTGGTGAGATGCTGGAATGGGTTGCCCAGGGAGGTTGTGAGTGTTCCATCCCTGGCAGTGTTCAAGGCCAGATTGGATAAAGCTTTGGGTGACATGGTTTAGTGTGAGGTGTCCCTGCTTATGGCAGGGGGATTGGAAGTAGATGATCTTAAGGTCCCTTCCAACCCTNAAAGCTTTGGGTGACATGGTTTAGTGTGAGGTGTCCCTGCTTATGGCAGGGGGATTGGAAGTAGATGATCTTAAGGTCCCTTCCAACCCTAACTATTCTATGATTCTATGATGCTATGATTCTATGTGAATAGGTAGTTATTTGTATGACCATAGCCTTTCTCTTTCTTTAGCCTAAGTAGAAGTTATGCACATAAACCCACTAAGACTGCCACTGAAGGCAAAAGGCCAGGTACTTACCAGGATTTCAAGTGTCTAATCCAGCCAAGAAATCTCAGCCAGGGTGGAGAAAACTGACCTTCAGCCTTGTCCTTTTTCCTCCCAGGCAACGGAAGAGAATCCCCCTGTTGCTATTCCCAGACAGATATAGACTAAAGGGTTAGGAGAACACTATATATTTATGCCTGTCTTTGTCTTTGTAAAATACTCGTGAGTTTCAGGTTTATTAGTTTTAAAGACTATGTAAATTATAACATTTACAAAATATATTATTGTATCAAAACATCTTCAAATTACTTTTTATTTAATATAAGGAAATAACTGTTTTATCAAATTATCCTCTCTATACCAACCTGTGGTACAGATGTTCAAACTCATATTTTTTCTGTTCATTGTCTCATCTACTAGCTTGAAATATCTGAAATAGTTGCACAAGCAATAGAGAGAAAGCTTCCCTTGTGTGTTATATATTTGCTTCATGTTTACCATTAAATTTAGGCAAAAATAAGTAAAAAAATAAATCCCTTAACATTAATCTATGTTCTTCTGATCTTGCCAGCAAATTTAGATGCTAAATTTTCATCTGCAAAATAAGGCTGAAATAGAAGTAGCAGTTCAGTTTATGAAGACTGGATAGGTACAGTATATGAAATTTTACAGTTTTTTGGACATAATAGGTACTAGGTATAGTGTTGATTCAATGAAAACTCTGCTATCATGAAAAATGATCTTAGAGACAACTAGTAATCCAGAAGTTCACCCAAAAGAAAAACTTATAAAAGGCATTTGAACTAACAGTGCCTTAGATCACTTTCCAGTGAATATTGTATTAAATTCAAAGCTTCCATGGTCTCTGAGATTGACTGAAATTTCCTGAGAGACTGCTTTTTGCTGCATGGTCATAAGCATTTGCACAGCTGCTAAAGGTTTCTGGCAGCTGCCCACAACTATGGAACAACATCTGGAGTAAATCTAAATGACCATAAATTTCAGTACCTTCAGAACATAACAGTGAAATCTACTTCTCTCACCTGGAAGTATCAAAGCCAAAAAATAAGCCAATCAATTCCTGCGGTCAGGAGGGATGAAAAGAGAAAAACAGAAGTTTTTTGTCTTCTCTTGAGCAGATATGTAAGATGCTTTAATACTCTGATAAAAGGACAGAATATAAACTTAGACAACTAAAGCCTAATCTGGGAAATAGAAGGAAAGCCAAAGGAGCTAATTCAGTTCCAGGGATTCAGAAAATAAAACCTCACTTGATTTAACTCTGAAGGACAAAATTGGGAATTTGCACCTTCTTTTACAGACCATCTTTATTCACAATATACAGCATCTTTTCTTAAGGAGAACCCTGTCTCTTAAAAAATAGTACTAGATAATTATCACACTTTTAATTGCACAGTTAAATAAGCTCAATAAACAGTGGTATGGTTTGCTGTTCAGCTCACTGTTGAATAGCTGAAAATTGGGAAATAATTGAAATTTAAATTTCTAAAGGGAATTTAAACCCTGCATCTATGAAATATATAATTTTATATATTTCATGAGACTTTTTTAATGAGGTTGACATTATATTGTCATGAGCAGCTCAAGAGAGGATGCCTTCAACACCTGAGCAGGGGGAAGCTAGGGGTTCAGGAGCCTCAACTCAGAGCGGCAAGAGCCACTGAGGGAGCCTCAAATCCTCAACAGCACCTGTCCAGGAGCCGGCAGCTCAGCTCACACGAGGAGCTGACTTACCGGGGGCAGAGCCAGCAGGAGCGGCACCAGCCCTGACTGGGTAAAAACCTGCCCCAGGGAGTGCTGCGGCCGGGAGGGTGGAACATCAATTCGGGCACGATGGTGACCCCTTATGACCAGGGCCCAGTCTGGGAGCTTTGCTCTGGTTGCCCCGGCAGTGGCAGCGTAGGCACCCAGGCAGAGCTGATAAGAGGGGAGGCTGCAGGGCAGAGCTCAGGGTGTAGAGAGTGCCTGCACTGTTCTGGTGAGGGGAGGGTGCACAGTGGGCAGGGCTGCACCCGGTGCTCACTGGTGCAGGTCCTCCTGCAGCAGGGGCTGAGCTGCGGGACACTGTCAATGGGCTGCAAGATGTCAGGACTGCTTGCTCCAGGCCCAAACTGTGCAGGGGCCTCAAGTCTCCTATAGCTCATGGAGGAAAGAAGGAGGCTGTTAACCCGGGAAGCTGGGAAACAGAA
>NDXB01019629.1:1262-29989 GCA_002631895.1 Agapornis roseicollis
CCCCCCCCCCGCACTCCTCCCGGTGCTGGAGCCGGGCTCCCCAGCTCCGTCCCGCCGGGCCAGAGCATCAGCCAAGCTCTTTCTCTGCAGCATCTCCCCAGGGCAGACCGTAAACCGCCGGGGTGATGCTGCTGGAAGGAGTCGCTCCCTCCCCTGGGGCAGCGCTTGGCAGCTCCCCCCAATGCTTTGGTTTGGCGAGCCCGGGTTTGCACCCGGGCTTTAAGGCAGCGTTTGCAGCCGTGCCTTGTCCCATGGAGAGGGTCAGAGCCCCAGGGTGGCTCCCCCCGCTTTGGAACAGGGGCTGTGCCTGCTGCAGCCATGCCTTTGACTGGTTGCCATGGTCAAACCCAGTTCTGAGTTGTGCTGCATGAACCCGGTATTACTGGGTTGGTTTTTTTTTTTCCCATGAATTGGGAATTCCTGAAATCAGAAATGCTGAATCACCGACTTGATTTGATGGAAAAAGTGGAGCTGAGAAATCCCGTGTTATTCCAGCTTCCTCCTCTGTGATTACCGCAAGGCGCAGGGGCAAAGGAAGCAATAAAAGTTTTATAGACCCAGCTTTCAAGAAAAGAATATAGTTTTTTTTTCCTGAGTTTGTGTTGAGGGAAGCCAGGGTGAAAGCTGGGACAGGTTTAGGCTGCAGAGGAGGCTGCACCTCCAGTGTGGACACTAAAGCCCTTCATTTGGAGTTTATTTTCTCCCTGCTGAGCGCCAAAGCTGGACTTGTGAAGGTGGAAGACTCACTAAATTGCTTATTGTAGTGCTTAAAAGCGGTGATCCTCCTTGTGCAAACGATTTAGAGCAGTCTCGAGCAGAAGGTTCCCCAAACTTTGCTCTTTCACAACCAGTTTCTGCCCTGTCTGCACTTTTTGGTCAACTTCCAGTATCATTTTCATCTGCGAAAGAGAGGCCTAAGATGGCCTCACACCTCGGTTCCTTTCCTCATCAGTGATGAGCAGTGACACACATTCGTTTGGGAGTTTGTGGTTTTGGTGGCAGACGCTATCTGCAGGGTGATCTTGCAGTGTGAGAAGCTGTTGGGTTTGAAATGTGCATCTCGAGGAGGAGGAGGCTGCAGCGGTCCTTGTCTGTCCCGGTGCCAAGTGGCCCATTCAAGCGCCAGCTCCGGTCAGAGGCATTTGGATTTGTCACCAGTAAACAGCAGGCGAGCCCGATGTTTTGAAAACAGGATGCTTGGGCTCCACGTTATTAAAGAAAAACGGAAAGAGAAACAGTAGAGATAGGAAGAAAGCAAATGGGCTCGGCATGCTCCCAAGCGCCGAGCAGTATAAACAGTGACCTATCTCCCTGACCTCCGCTCCGCCGAGTTCCTGGCCCCATGCCACCCAAGCCAAACTACGTCATTTGCGACTGATAGTAGGCATGGCACAGCTGTTGCAAGTGTGACTCGAATTTCCTGTCTCCTTCCTGACAGACGTAGTTTAGAAAACCCAGAGTTGCAACAACAGCGAGGCAGAGGGGGAGGATGGCGGCATACGTGTTTGCAGGGGGATTCTCAGAAGTCCTGCACCAGAAAGGAATCGCTGAAGGGGGAAGGAGGATGCCATGGGGGATGCATCCTGGCTCTAAGCGGATGGGTTTTGGAAAGCATGGGTTCAAACATGTGCTTGTGCTTTTTTGGAAGGTGTGAGCTAATTACAGGAGGAGTGAGGAAATGAGGAGCTGATCTGGCTGTGAGCTAACAGCCTGGTTGCACTGACATCAGTGTGAGCCAGGGAGAGCAGCACTGCTTCCACAGTGGGACCCTGCAGTGCCAGAGCAGGGATCAGACATAAACTGGCAGAGAGTGGAACTCTGTGCCCTGGATGTGTTGGCAGCATCCATGAGTCCTGATGCATTTACCAGAGCAGAATCCCTGCTACAGAGCAAGTGCTCATGCACAATGCCTTAACTTCCTAACTAACAGCCTAGAAAACTCCCTGCTTGCGGGGAATGCCACCGACATGAAGGGAATTGATTTCCTAACACTATCTTTTGCTGTGAGCAGAGTATGGCAATGCAGTTTGCCGTGAAACAGAATGCAGAACGTGAATGCAGAAAGCTCAGAGGCACTCAGCGCTGCCTGTAGAAGCAGGCAGCACATATTTACATCATTATAACACATATAGGCTTTTTTCCCCCTGCATTTATCTCCCTCTCCAGCTTCCAGCTCAGGCAACTGCTGTGGCTCTGAAGGATTTGTGAGTCATGAGCCTGCTGATAAAAGACAGGGGATTTTCTCTCTTGGTGGCCACCCTGTAATGCTGCATTTGACATGGGCAGCTGTCCGCAGCCCCGCTTGTCCTGCAGGACCCCTCGGCTCTATTACCTAATTTGGGATCTGGGGGAGGACAGGATCATCCATCCCTGGGGTCATTAAAAGGAGCAAGCATTTTTCCCAGCTGAAGCCGGCCTGGCCAGCTCCAAGGTTTTAGAACTTACTATAGATACGAAAGATGGAGCAAATGTGTTTTATCTCAACATCTGCCTGCTGGTCCGTGCAGGATAGAGCCCAGATCACAGGTAAAATAGGTACGTTGAACAGACCTAAGCAACACCTTTCCACCCCCTTAAATTCAGCCTTATTCAGAGTTTTTTACAGTCCATTGAGTAAGTAAATGGGCAGATAACGTAATTTGTGGTCTGTGGGGATGTTTTGATTCTGAGTAGGCAGAGGTGTTGTCGTCAGGGTGCCTGCCCTGTGCTCTCAGAACTTTCAACACCCAGACCCGTTCCCTGCCACCACTGCAGACTCAATCCTTAAGCTCTCTTCTTTCAGCTCGTAGAGATGTTACTCCCAAGTGCTTGGGTTGGGATAACCCAACCCAAACCTTGCCACCCAAGGCTGTTTCGGGGCAGCGGCTGAGGGCACGCTGGGGCTCCACGCTCCTATCTTGGTTGCTTGTGGGCCAGAAGCTGTTAAGATAAACACAACTGATGTCATTTTGCTTGTTTTTCCAAGGGCATTTTGGTCAGAAAGAGGAGCGAGGCCGCACCTAGCCTTCAGGAGCCAGTGGCTAAATAAACATCTGGACACTAATGTAAACTCCTCGATGGAGTGGTGGAGGTCGAGTGCGGTGTGGGGCCGAGTGCCAGCGGCGTATGTGCTGCGCCGCACAGCCTCCACACACTGCTCTCCCCTCTCCTGCCCGGCCATCAGCCCCGAATCTTGTCCTCTTTTGTACGTGATGTTTCCCTTAAGTGGTGCCGAGCTGTTTAGTCTTTCGCTGGAAACTTCCTTTGTTTAACATGCTTTAAAATAGCCGGAGCGCCGCACAAAGAGAGGCTTGTTCGCCTGTGCTGCAGCCAGCGAAACAAAGAGACTTCCACGTCTCCTGTTTTTACAAGCCGGGGTGAATCACTGAGCTCCGGAGCCGGTATTCCCCCTCGCCCGGGCACTCACGTTATGGAGACGGGGATCTGCGACGGTCGGAGCAGCCCCTGGCATTGCTCCACGTGGTCCCTGCAGAGCTGGTCCCTGCAGAGCCCTAACGCAGTTGCCCGTGTCGGTTTGACGTCGGTGGTGGCTTAACCGTTTCTGAGCCACACAGCTGCTGGCTGCAGAGCAGGACCTGGGCGATCGGGATGCTCCATGACAACTGCGGTAGGTGGGAGCTGCTTCTGTCTGAGGTTGGGGATATTCACTCCAGCTTTTGTTTTATCTGGTTGCTTTCTCATCTGTCCTGAGGATGTCCTTGTTTTGGGGGACAGGGCGCTGTATTTCTTAAGGCAAAGCTATGCGGGATGTGAGAGCTGAGGTTTTTGACAGAGGCGTTTGGCAGTGGTGAACATGAGGTTCCAGTGAAGTCCTGGGTGAGAAGGCAGCTCTGCACCGGGGCTCTGACTGAAACCCCTCGAGGCTTGGGGACCTGGCTTTGAGTCACCTCCTGTGCATCAGTTCTTATCGCTATCATAAATGGACTTCTAGGCTAGCTGTCTCTGTATCCATCCTATTGCTCCCCCCTCACTCTTTGGCCTCTTAATCATTCTGATTAGATCAAATATGTCATGAGAGTGGGGTGGGATAGTGGGCCCGTACGTGGGCTGATTTAGCAGTCTCCTCTGTTGGTCTTGCGAGCCCTCTGGGCTGTCAGTTGCCAGCTATCTTGGATAACTGGTTCTGATATTAAACTAAATGAAACACTGGAAAGCTGCACCCTTGTGAAAAGCATCAGGACAGTGCCAGGAGCCAGCACCACCTTTCGAGATGCCCAGAGGAGCTGTGGCTGCCCCATCCTTGGCAGTGTTCAGGGCCAGGTTGGACACAGGGGCTTGGAGCAAGCTGCTCCAGTGGAAGGGGTTGGAACTGGGTGAGCTTTAAGGTCCCTTCAACACAAACCATTCCCAGATTCTTTAATCCACTGGGACAGGCTGGTGCCCAGGACCTTCTAGGGTGTCCTTTAAACATCTCTGCTTGTAGGATGTGCTGGGTTTGAAAGTTCTGCATTCTCAGACCTTGACGTTACAACACATTAGGGTGGGGCTTAAATAAATAGTAGCTCAAAGGCAGGTTCAAAATGAATCATGATTTGAGGGCAGGACTGGAGAGTGAGTAACTGTTCAGAGCAGTGACCTCTCTGCAAGCGAAGTGGGGATATTGGAGACGCACGAAACCGCGGAGGAGAAGCATCCCTTAGGATGAGGGTGAGTTGGGTTTCAGAGGCAGATTGAACCCTTGGAGTAATCCTCATCCTGACCCTGATTGTGTGCACCAGGATTTTACATCTTGGCTCTAAGCTTCTCCTTTTTTACCCAGTTACAAAGCAACTGCTTTCTGTGAGGCAGCTGGTGATCAAAATGTTTGCACTAAGTGAAACTTAATTGAAAGATGTGGTGTTATCAAAGCCAGGACATGTTGTGGAGATGTACTGGTTTCAAGGCTCATCCATCAGAGCTCTTAGAGGGAGAGATTCCTCTGATTAAAGCCTTTGCTCTGTGTTTAAAGCAAACAAACAAGTAGTGCCTCACCTTGCTGCTGGTTTAGCCCAGCTGGGCTAACGCTGCACAAGTTACTCTGCGAATCATTTGCCTATCTCTGTGTGAGGAGGAGTTTTCATTTAAATGTATTTGCATTGACAATGCTTTTACATTTACAATGTATTTACATTTACAATGCTTTCTGGAGGGTTTTGGTGCTTGCATTAGGCTCATTTTCATTTTGGCAGGACCGACTGCCATGGGTTTTGGGGGAGATGCTGCTGTAGTAGAACTATACCGGTGTCTTGCTCTTTAGCCTGTGTTGTCTGAAGCAAACCAGACCTCTGTCAATTAGAAGCTACCAGAGTTTTTCTCATCATGGGCTCCTTGGAAAAGTCATCTGAGGGCACAAAGCTATTTGAATTTTCCAAAGCCTGTTCTCCTACTCAGGTAAAACCCCATTGGATTTGCCTAAATGATGACTGCGGAGCCTGACTCAAATTTAAATGAATTTTAAATTGCTGCTTCATACGATTAACAAAACCCCCTGTTTAATTGCATTGCTCTCTTGTTAAATGACAAATGCTCTTCCCTCACGGTTGTTTTTATCCTGAAGATTGAGAATATAACCCAGGTGCGTTTCATCCGAGGGTCCAGCATCGCCTATGGCAGGGGGAGCAGGGGTCCCCTGGGTCCTTTGCTGGTCCCCGGCAGGGCGAGAGGCTGAGGAGCTGCTCTGGTTTGTGGGCTCTTGACGTAGCCCTTTGGCTTCCTTTAGCACTGGAGGCCTCAGCAGTGCGGTTTGCATGGGTGTGACTGACAGCAGATTTTGGTCTGAGATCTGCAGCCTCCTGGAGCACTCACTGCTCTCCAGGCCACAGATGTTGTCAGCTGCATCAGGTCTTTCTTTAATCAACTTAATACCAACAAACGAGTTGCTGTAGGTTTCCATTCTGCCCAGGCTGGCGCTCGGCATCTCTTCCTCCTGCTTTTCCTCTTGCAGTTAACATGGCAAACAGTTTTCCACCGCTCTGTAAAA
Organism: Agapornis roseicollis; assembly: GCA_002631895.1. Taxonomy (NCBI): domain Eukaryota; kingdom Metazoa; phylum Chordata; class Aves; order Psittaciformes; family Psittacidae; genus Agapornis; species Agapornis roseicollis. Next base: position 7,222 of record NDXB01019629.1, read on the forward strand.
GTGATTTTGCAGAACAAACGTGGTTTATTTGCTTGTTTCTGGCTTTACTTCCTCTCCTCTTGTTGGAGTGAAGAATCAAAGCAGGGCTGGGATGGAAAACAGCTATGAGCGCTCATCACGCTGTGCTCAGCCACTCGGGAAGAAGTGGTGCTAATTTGGGGGTGCCCTCCTCCCTCTAACATGCCGTTTGTGTGGTCTTTCCTCCTTACAATTTGGTTTATGTTACAAAATGCACCTTCTAACGATGGGGAGAGAGTGTGGTTCCCAGGGGATCACTGCTGAGCTTGTGTCCAGTTGAGAGCTCTTGCTGTGCGCAGTTTGGTACTTGCTGGTGAGGAAACCCACACCAAATCAAATAAGCTGAGCTGTAGACTCCAGGTCTAGTTGCACGTAGCTAGAAGAAACTTATTTAAGTCTAGGAAGAGCATTTTGGATAAAGCAGAAACCAATCTGAGCTTCCTCAAAGGAAGCCAGAACTTCAGTTCAAGCTACAGCCTGGGCCATACCCTGCTGCTACGGATCTTCACTGACTGGTTTGGGTTGGAAGGGACCTTAAAGCTCACCCAGCTCCAACCCCTACCATGGGCAGGGACCCCTTTCACTGGAGCAGCTTGCTCCAAGCCCCTGTGTCCAACCTGGCCTTGAGCACTGCCAGGGATGGGGCAGCCACAGCTTCTCTGGGCCATCACCCTGGGCCAGCGCCTCAGCACCCTCACAGGGAACAGCTTCTTAATATCTAATCCACCCCAGGATTAGTAATGTCTTTTCCACCCAAGAAGATACACACCATGTGCTTTGTCACACTGCACACCATGAAATCTTCAAGTCTCTCAGCCCTGCTACCCCGTATCAATCCCAACAAACATAAATCCAAACCGAGGGCTGTTGGGTACCAAACACGATGGTGCTGGATGCACCAAAACTTGAATTCCTGGGCACCAGGCACTGCAGGACTGCCCGGATCCAGGAGGTGCTGAGCAGATTTGTCCCTGCAGGGCATGGCAGGCGTTTTCTCCCTGTGCCAACAACAGCTCCAGCGGGCAGGGCACACCTTACAAACACATGACACATCCACTGTCAAGAAAGCAAACGGGGTAGTTTCTCCATGACCTTACCCATTCCCCAGCACCGGGTGGAGGGGGATTTTCCTCTGCCCTACCTGTTCCCAGTAAGTGAGTAACATGCCCCGAACCTGCTTTTCAATAAGGAAATTCAGTATCATTTCTAGGCAGTGCTAATTCACAACACTTTCCTTGGGCAAGATCCTATGGGGAGTTGTTCCTTTCCGGCATTTGAATGCAATTTGCATGTTTCAAGTCTCATTTGTCTGGAAATGAGCTGGAACTGGTACCGGTGCTAAAGCTCCTGCTTCAGGTTCCACTCCATCCCTTCTGAAGCCCTGTGTTGCATCAATCCGTCCCACCCCAGGGAGGTTCTGCTGCTTTCAGAAATGCTAAACTTCGCTGGTAAAATCTGAATATTGCTCTGTCTGCATCAGATACAGGTCGGTGCTTTCATGAGCAGCCACATGCTGATTTATGGCAACGTGCTATTTATTTATCAACATTTACATTGTGGATTTTTAAATTGTTCTAATAACATCAGGCCAACAAGTTGGTCATGATGTTACTCCTTTCAAGTCTGCCTTTGAACACATATATAAATCAACCCGCCTTTGATGTGAAATTGGAGATTTCATAACCCTCTGTTTACTTTTTGGTTTAAAAAATAAGCTGAAGGGAAAACAAGAAAACCCCAAAAAACAAATAGTACTTTGTATCTCATTAAAAATAGTTTCTAGCACATTAAAAACTCTATTGTTTTAGGAAACAACAACTAAGAAAGAGCTGAAAAAGCATTTGATTTCTTTAATGACTGATAGTTGACTGCAGCCATCCCGCTTTTCTGCAGGCACTGCAATATGCCTGAAACGGTTGTCTTGTGTGAAACGGGATCATTATTTCTTTAAACATTGAAATGCCCCGCTGTCCTTCATGGGAGTGCTTAAAAAGGAAAATCAATGGGAATTATGAAGGAACAAGGACAGCTGAGAATGTGTTTGACACAGTTTCTGTAAGTGAGGTAATGTCAGGAAAAGGCAGATCATGATCCAGTTACTGTTCCTGTAAAGCAGAGATTTTAACTCTTTTGACTTGCAAACTTTGGAAGAAGCAACAAAAGAAAAGCTCCAGCACTCCAAAATCAGCAGGTTTTCATAGGATCCCAGAGTGCTGCGTGTTGGAAGGGACCTTAGAGCTCCTCCAGCTCCAACCCCTTCCACTGGAGCAGCTTGCTCCAAGCCCCTGTGTCCAGCCTGGCCTTGAGCACTGTCAGGGATGGGGCAGCCACAGCTTCTCTGGGCCATCCCCCTGGGCCAGTGCCTCCCTGTGTTTTCCAGATGTAGTTTGGGATAAAAACCAGCGGAACGAAGAACTGCCTTCAGCAAGTTACACGGTGTTGGTGTGCCAGAGATGTGCTTCCTGGACGTACCAGGTCTGGTTCTGACCAGGGCTACCCAGCATCGCAGCCAGTCAGCATCGCTCTGCCTGTGCCCAAGCAAAACCTTAACTCCTGGAGTTTTGTCTGCCTCAGGGTTAGGTGCCTCTGTGCAATACAGGAATGAGGTATCCATGTTGGGAAGAGAAGGCTAGGAATTAACAAACCCTTCTTCTAGCTCTCAAATACAGACAATGAGATGGATCTCAGTTTGAAATCTCTAGTAGCACATGAGTGTCACATCCATTCCCCTTGAGTAACCAGGGCTCCAGACAAAAGCATTACGCATTCACTCCTGGACCTGGTTGCTGTATCCATGGATGAGTAATTTCCCTCCTGTGTGTAAATAATATCCGGCTGGACTCTCGTTCCTGCTCCGTCACACCGGCAGCAGGTGAGTGTCAACTCTTCCAGGCTCCCAGGGCTGCCCATCCGCTTACTCCCAGGAGAAAAGCTGTTAGTTAAACCAGATCCATCGTAGTTTAATTGTGCCTCTGGACCAGTAGTAATTTACCAGGGCAATTACTGTGAGGAGGCTTCAGCCCAGCTGCCTTTGGGTGGAAATCAAAGGTGAGAGGAGCCCTCGTACCACAAACCTCTTTGTTCTGAGGTCTCGAGGAGCGAGGGACGTGATGTTTGCGTCAGAAGGGTGGGTCGCCGGGAACACAGTTTATAAACATCTTTACACAGTGGAGATCTGCACCGAGATTCCTCATCAAAGTGTGGGGTGGGACCCCACTCTCCTCAGGTTCTCCAGGCTGGAGCCCACAGCACCTCAGCAGCTCTTTTATCTTGAAATTGCCCTCAGCTCCTGCAGAGGACTACAGCTTTTTTAAGCAGCCTCTTTGCATAAGGACTCTTGGCCTCAGGGAACCCCAGCTGGTATAAATTGACTTCAAAGGCTTTACATCAGCAGCAGATCCATCCTCCTGTCTTTCTTTCCCCTGTAACGCACCAGCAGCACCTCTCGTGCCCTACTCCAAGGGGGAATAGGAACAGGAGTAACAGCATGGGGCTGGAAAGGCCAAGAACTCTGTGTGGCTCTCCCTAACCTTCCTAGGAAAGGCTCTCCCTAACCTTCCATCAGGAGCCAAGAAGGTGGGATTTTCCACACTGAACATTGGGGCTGGATGCTGTCCTGGGCTCCACCCCATATCACACATGGTAGCCCTGGAGCCAGTGCACTCCAGGTGTGCTTGGGCTCCTAAATCTGGTAAATCCTCCCATAAACCAGGCCAAATCTTCTTCCTCAGCACAAAAATGAAGGCAGGTGAGCTTCATCTGCAGAGTGCTCGGTTAGGATGGGCTGAAGGAGCTGCCGTGCGCTCAGTGCCGATGCCACCACAGGGGTCCCCATGGCCGTGTCCTTGCTGAGCCTTGTGCTGGGGCCAGCGCTCAGCCCCATGCTGCAGTGAAGATGTGAAAGCCGTCACTGCAAGTGGCAGTGCAGGGAAGCCATGAGCAGCAGCGTGGGCAGAACTGCAAGGGAACATTCCCAACAGCAATCAAGGAAATTGCTACACACACGCACGCCTGGGAAGCTGGGAAGAAACTGTGATTCCTTCTAGCAGAGCACGCATGAAGAAGGGTCACTGCTGGTAATCAAAGAGTGATTCAATTTCTGGGAGACTTAATTTGCTTCAGATGCCTTGTGCAGTTACTGCAGAGCATGCAAAACAGGAAAGCTCCACGCGATGCGATGGCGTTTTCTCACACAGCCCTCCAGATGGTTTCAGACCTCAATGACTTGCCAGGAAGGTCAGCTGGAGCACCGTGGCTGGCTGGTTAATACAGACCTCAGCTGGGGCTTCAGCTTACACACATTATCGGCACTCTGCTCATCAGTTGATTGCGTGGTCCAGTGGTCAGATTTGGGGTACAGAGACAAGAGCACTAAGTCTGCTTCTTGGTTTTGCTCCTTTTTAAGGATGGATGGTGCAGAAGGACTCTTTATCAGGCACTGGAGTGATAGGAGAAGGGGTGATGGGTTCGCACTTAAACAGGGAAAATTCAGGTTAGATGAAAGGCAGAAGCTGTTCCCTGTGAGGGTGCTGAGGCGCTGGCCCAGGGTGATGGCCCAGAGAAGCTGTGGCTGCCCCATCCCTGGCAGTGCTCAAGGCCAGGTTGGACACAGGGGCTTGGAGCAAGCTGCTCCAGTGGAAGGGGTCCCTGCCCGTGGGAGCAGGGGTTGGAGCTGGAGGAGCTTTAAGGTCCCTTCNGAGGGTGCTGAGGCGCTGGCCCAGGGTGATGGCCCAGAGAAGCTGTGGCTGCCCCATCCCTGGCAGTGCTCAAGGCCAGGTTGGACACAGGGGCTTGGAGCAAGCTGCTCCAGTGGAAGGGGTCCCTGCCTGTGGGAGCAGGGGTTGGAGCTGGGTGAGCTTTAAGGTCCCTTCCAACCCAAACCAGGCTGGGATTCAATGAAGACTCCCTTGGATTGGGGTGGCCATCCCCTCCCATGTACATCCTATTGCATCCACATGCATTTTTCAGTTCCCATGTGCACAGGGAGTTAGCAGTGCTGATTTCCTTTGGAAAAGGCCCTGTGATTATTATTAATTATGAAAATAAGAGCACGTTTCCCTATGTTGCTGATGGGCACGATCCTAATTGCCAAGCTGAGGGCCACGCAGGAGCTCTCTGAAGCAGCAACACTTCTGTTTGCTCAGTGGCAGAGCAGTTGGTATTTTCTCATCGCTAGCATGCAATCTGTTTGTTTTACCCTTTGCTGTCACATCAATTCAACGAAGGGATCGTTACAGAGCTTCGCACATGACATCAGGCATCGATCTGGACAGAGGCAGCAACCTGCTTTCTCTGCCTGCAGGCAAATGGCAATGCAGTTCAGAGCAAGCAGTGTCACTCCCGAGCATCCTCACATCAAGGGAAGCTCAGGAATAGTCCCAAATACCCCCTGGGAGCAGTGAAGACATCATGGTTTCCATGTGCACCATCAGCAGGCTGAACTGGGTTGGCTTTTAAAGGTACCGTGTTATTAAGCAAAGGGTATCCTGGCCTGTATCAGCACCAGTGCGGCAGCAGAGCCAGGGCAGTGACTGTGCCCTGGTGAGGCTGCACCTCGAAATACTGTGTTCAGTTCTGGAGTGGGGCCAGAGAAGGGAATGGAGCTGGTGCAGGGCCTGGAGCCCAAGGGTGATGGGGAAGGGCTGAGGGAGCTGGGGGGTTCAGATGGAGATGGACCTGATGGCTCCCTCCAAGTGCCTGAGAGGAGGATGGGATGGNAAGTGCCTGAGAGGAGGATGGAGCCAGGAGGGGCTGGGCTCTGCTCCCAAGGAACAAGGGATGGGACAAGAGGAACCGGGCTCAAGCTGCCCCAGGGCAGGTTTAGATGGAGCTGAGGAACAATTCCTGCCCCACAGGGTGCTCAGGCATTGGAAGAGGCTGCCCAGGGCAGGGCTGCAGGCACCGGCCCTGCAAGGGTTCAGAGAGCGTGGAGACGAGGCCTCAGTGCCATGGGGCAGGGGTGGCCTGGGCAGGGATGGGAATGGTTGGACTGGATGAGCTGAAAGGGCTTTTCCAGCCTGGTTGGTTCCATGATTCTATGATTCTATGCAACCCTCCCTAGGTGCTAGCATCACTCAGATGTTAAACCGCAGTGAGCTTTGCAAAGCATGTGTGTTTTCTCACAGCGCTGTGGGTGTCTCAGCTGGGTCTGGCCCCCGCAGTGCTTTTAGCAGCACTGGGATCCTGCTGTCTGCCTTCATAAGAGGTTACTAATTAAAAGCCTGGAAAAGAGAGCAGGAGCGAGGCTGCTGGAGGAGATGAAGGGGACAGGTTTCTGGTTAAAGATAGATAGGAGAATCCCAAGGTCTTGTATCTGGGCTCATCTCCACTGTGAATGGCTTGGGTGACCTTGTGGAACCCAAGTAATGGCTCTGTGCCTGTGTGAGAAGGCAGTAGCCACCCTTTGTCCTAGGGGAAGGCAGTTGTGAGGTAAAGGCCTTTTTTCAGCTGTTTGCCCACCCCTTGTGATTATTTGCCTGGAAAGGGTGATTGTCTGGAGCAAACCTGCCTGATTCAACACTGCCGAAAGGGTGCTTGTGTCATCATCTGATTGTGGTGTTTTCCCTGCAAAGATAAAGGCCTCGGTCCACAGCAGCGTTTCAGCACATGCTTCGCTGGGAGCCTGTGGGAGCATCCACGTGTTGGGGGCCAGGGCTTGTGACCAGCCAAAGTACGTCAGTGTGAGGAATGACGGGGTCAGAGCTCTCCTCCTCCCACGGGCTTTCTTTGCTTGGTTCTTATCTTCCTGCCACTCACTCTCCATCACTAAGGTCTCTCTTCGGAGTTTCAAAAGGCTTTTGTCCCTCTTGGTTGACGTGAAGTTTACTGGGGACCTTGTGAGCTGAAGCCCATGACCCAGCACTGTGGGATGTCATCCTTCATATCCCACTCATGCCTGTATCCCATGAGATGGCATCTTTCACATCCCACTGCCCGTATCCCGTGAGATGGCATCTGTCATATTTTACTCCCACCCATATCTCATAAGATGGCATCTTTCGTGTCTTACTCCTGCCCATATCCCACCAGATGGCATCTTTCACTGCCCACTCCTGCCTGTATCCCATGAGATGGCATCCTTCTCATCCTGCACTTGCCTGTATCCCACGAGATGGCATCCTTCTCATCCTGCACTTGCCTGTATCCCACGAGATGGCATTCTTCTCATCCTGCACTTGCCTGTATCCCACGAGATGGCATCCTTCACATCCTGCTCTTGCCCAGATCCCATGAGACAGTATTTAACCTGGTTGAGTAACCTGGAAAGTGGACATTCCCACTGGCAGGGCAAGGACAACAGAGGTGGTGGTGGCAGAGTCCAAGCAGATGGCACCCATCTTTGGTCTGCTCACATGGCAAAAGGGAGGTGGCATCAGCTTTCCACCTCTGATAATCATGAATTTAAGGCGAGAAAACGGTGCCTTCACAGCTTCATTTTGCTCTTTGTGATTCCTGTGGCCAAAAGGCTTGAGGGGGAGTCCCGTCTGAATGGTGCTGAGCCACAGGTGGAGCCGTGCTTGGCCAGCAAGGGGTGATTTTCAGGGAGCTGAAGGATCCGCATGGGCTGTCTGCAGGCTCCGCATCTCCCTGCTTGCATCAGCTGCTGCAGCAGGGACGAGGGGATGCGATGCAGCACCAGCTCCCCCATCCCTGCATGTCCTGCAGCACGTGAGGAAGCCCCGTGATGCCGTTCCAGGCGAGGCTGATAGCGTTTAATGGAGAAAGGAAATGATTTTAGACCACAGATTGCACTTTTATTTTAGGAATGCTGGCTGCTGTCGTGCAGTGTATTGCAGCCAACGGTCACCAAGGACGTCCTAACGCAGCGAGTGCTGCACATCAGCAGCGATTCCTTACTGTCATCTCTATCACATACGCAGTGCAATGGGCTTTGCTTTTGATCTGATGCTAAAAGGGACAGCTACAGCTTCCTAATAAAGTCATTGCGTGTCAGTCTCAAGTGAAAAATACAGAAAGGATTGAATCTTGGCATCAGGGTTGTGAATATATGCTTGTAAGGAAGGATTTATTAAGTGTACACTGTCGTTGCAGATTTCAGGTTATTATTAGTTTATCACTGAAAAAGAATTCTATGTCATGAAGGTGCACTTTGCTACATTGCCGCATTTTGCCCTTCACCATTCACTGAGAAAGTGAAAACGATGCTTTTCAAAACCCCTGTGTGAATCCTTGCTTTGGGAATCCTCAGCCTCTGTAACAAAGAGGATTAAACCAAAGCAGAAATGGAGAAGAGCTACTGCCTACTTTTGACTGATTTAAATATGCACGGCGCTTCCTCCATTTTAATCTCCCTCATCAAAAGATGGCTGTGTGATTAGAGCTGGCAGCCCCTCGGAAACCAGCATCATCTTCGTGTCAGAGAGAGCAGTTGAGCAGGGCTGAGGTGGAGTGGGGACCCCCTTCAGCCAATTAAGCAACCAGGACCATTCCTAATCCCTAAGTGCTTCCAGCTGAATGCGTTTGGATCAGTTCTCGTTCCTGCGTGCAGCCCCTGATTTCATTATTCTCTCCTGCGAGCAAATACACCCACGTTCAGCCCTCTGCAAAGATGCTGTGCCGGGCTTGGCTTTGTCTGGGATTAGCAGCCGCCGGGTTCGGGGGGGATCTCCAGCTCTGATGGATGCTGCCTTCTGTGATTGAGTGGGGAGGGGGTGTCCGTGTGTGCCAGAGGAGCATTCCCATCTGACCGGTGACTTCTCCGTGAGGATCTGTGGACGGTGCTGAGGAGTTTTCCAAAATGCCTGAAGCCAACTATTTATTGTCTGTATCTTGGGGTTACATTAAGGTGGGTTTCAATCCTCGAGGCTTGTTTTTGTGCTGTATTGCTTGGATAGAACCTCTATAAGGAAAACATGTTTTTAAATGGTTATTTGTGTGTACTGCAGGGCAAGAGATGTACATGCGTTTGTGCTGTGCATGCAGCTTACATGTATGTAATTTTCCTCCCCTTTGGGAATTCAGTGGTGCAGGGTAACATGATGCAGCAATGAAAAGATGTGATTGTAAAATTAGGAGGATCGTAGCATGTATCTCTGAGTGAATCAATGCTTGAATCCGGCATTTTTACTGCAATGATCCAAGCAGATGTTCAGATTTATGGCATATTTCTCCTCTGCTCTGCTCTTATGCAGTTGTCTTTTACTTGCATAATACAAAATGGAGCAAACTTAGGAAACGCAGAACAAAAGAAGGTTATAGGATGTGGGATTTGAAACCAGTGCAAGAATTTGATCGTTCAGAGAGATTACCTGAAGCGTTATCTTCTCCTTTCTTGCAGTAAAAACTAGTATGTATCTGTGGAGGAAATGAATTTTGCAGTTTAGTGTACTGGAAAGAAATCTCTCATCATGATGCTGCTGAGCAGTATCTAAACGAAACCATATGCAGCTGCCTCCATTCCAAATACCTCCAGGATTTTGCTTTTAACATCTCATTTGTGAGCTTGCTTGTGATAAAGCTGTGTTACTTTGGAAAAGCATCCAGAAAAATACCATCTTTTGCCTGTGTTCTTTCCCTCCCAGTTCAAGAGGATGCTGAACCGGGAGCTGACACACCTTTCCGAGATGAGCCGCTCCGGTAACCAGGTGTCCGAGTACATTTCCAACACTTTCCTGGGTAAGGAATCACATCCCAAGCTTTCAGGTGACTCAAAGCTCATGATGAATGGAAGCCTCATAGCCACCAGTCAGCACTTGCGCCCAGTTTGCCTTTAGGGCAGAGCATTAGTTTTGATTTTTCACTTTCAAAATGGATCAAGGGAGGGGAATAATACAGGGTTTGGATAAGTCTATCCACAGAGGAATGCCTTCTCCAAAGGAAGAGAGGTTTCTGCACATATTGCATTAAGCTGCTGGTAGCTGCCTCGTGCAGTATTTGGTTTTGTGTTGACCTTATGTAAAGGACAGAGTCACACAAGCCCAACTGCATCCTCTCATCCTTGCAACTGCTGCCTCATGCAGCTGCATCTTCCCCCTTCAGACACAGGGGTCAGAGAAGTAACCTCAGCCCAGCCATTTTATTTGCTATATTACTCTGTGTGTATTTGCTCATTTTGCACTGGAAGTCAGAATAAGGAGTAGGAACAGTATTTTGAATGTCATTAGTTTTGTTGGCTCTCATAGGACTACTGACAGGAAAAAATCCTCTGGGTTTACAAAACAGATTTGTTATAAACCCCTGAATCTTCAGTGTTCTCAGGCAGCTTTAGAATTTGTGACCATTTCCATATAAAATGAAGCTTTGTACTGTGCCTAAAGGGGCTATAGGAAACCTGGAGAGGGGCTTGGGACAAGGGCCTGTAGGGCCAGGCCAAGGGCAATGGCTTGAACCTGCCCCAACAGGGGAGCCTGAGCTGAGCTCTGGGGCAGAAGCTGTTCCCTGTGAGGGTGCTGAGGCGCTGGCCCAGGGTGATGGCCCAGAGAAGCTGTGGCTGCCCCATCCCTGGCAGTGCTCAAGGCCAGGTTGGACACAGGGGCTTGGAGCAAGCTGCTCCAGTGGAAGGGGTCCCTGCCCGTGGGAGCAGGGGTTGGAGCTGGAGGAGCTTTAAGGTCCCTTCCAACCCAAACCAGGCTGGGGTTCTATACTGCTGAGTCCAACAGCTTCAAGTGCTGAGTGTATGTGAGATGCTGGAGCTCGTGGGGACTCATGCCCTGCGGTTAAGACGTCTCAGAATGCATTCACTGTATGACACACAATTATTCCCATTAAGGGATTTTAAAGTGATTTCAGTAGCCAGTTGGAACTGGAACTACTGCGTGCATTTAGGACACATCACATCACTAATAATCCATGTAAGTCTGTAGCTGCTTTGTGGGAATCCATTTGCCCAGTCTTACTGCTTAGCTTCATCATGACATCCAGAACATGACTTAATGCAGGGAGCAGAAGCAAGGCTGCCTTGCTGCTTCATTAGCTGGGGCATACACAGCATGCTGGGGAGCATGACCACCATGGCATTTTGAGGCAGCTCTTGCCAGTAGGCATATATCTATGGGACAGAGAGATCCCCAGTGTGGCTTGATACTGTGGACCTAATATAAAACCCATAAACCACACCTACAGTCAACTTAGAGGAGTCTCTATTGCACTAGGGACTAATTAGCTGAAGTCACTGTTGGTGCTAATGGGGCTCTGTTATTCGCTGCACTTGGGCTGGGTCAGGTAACTGCATTTCCCTTTGCAGGTCTTGACAATGGGTCTCATTCATCCCTATTCTCTTCTTCTCACACTCTTGTAACGGTGACGTCCTCCCTGGTTTGTGACAGTTTGAGAGCCACTCAGCCTCTTTGGGCTGTGTTGCCAAGTGGCGCAGGCTCACCAGATTGGGGCAGATTGCGGCTTAATTGCGCATATTAAAAAGAAATGAGTAAAGCTTTCTAAAGGATCTTCGAGCTTTTTTAGGAAGTCATGCTGTCACACCTTTATAAATAACTTTTGCCTCCCTTTTGATTGAAAATTAAATGCCCAAAATAACAGGAGTCTACGACTGGGGAAGCTGAACAAGCAATCAAAAAGACACAAGTGAATAGGATTTATCTATTAATTTATGTTCAACCAGTACTAGAGGGCCTAACTTACAGATATTAAAACTTTCGCTTTTGGTCAGTCTCTAGACTTTATTAAATGAGCTGAGGAAGGCACCAAGAGCCAAGGCACCAGTGGGGCCAGCCCTGCTGTCAGTCTGGTCAGTGAGAGCAAGGACTCAAGCTTTAAATCCCTGTGAAGGACAAAGATGAAAACTGGTAGTTTTCATAGGATAGAACCTTGGAATGGTTTGGGATGGAAGGGACCTTAAAGCTCCTCCAGCTCCAACCCCTGCTCCCACGGGCAGGGACCCCTTCCACTGGAGCAGCTTGCTCCAAGCCCCTGTGTCCAACCTGGCCTTGAGCACTGCCAGGGATGGGGCAGCCACAGCTTCTCTGGGCCATCACCCTGGGCCAGCGCCTCAGCACCCTCACAGGGAACAGCTTCTGCCTCAGAGCTCAGCTCAGGCTCCCCTGTTGGGGCAGGTTCAAGCCATTGCCCTTGGCCTGGCCCTACATTCATTGGCCACACCACATGAATGAGGACGATCACAATGGCCTTTCAGCACTTGCCCTTTCCTGAGGGGTGAAGGGTGCTGCTGCCACCGCCACCACGGGCACTTGATCTAACTGGACATTGCTGTTCAAGAATGTCCATTGTGCACTACCCTGGTGTTAGTCATTGCTAAAGAGATGATATAGAGGAAAGTCCTTCTGTTGTTCAGCAGAAAGACACAAGGGGAAACACCCACTGATGTCAGCTTACTGTGGCTGTGAATAATGGCTTCCCTCTTAATTGCAGTGCTGCAGACACACTGGTAGTTCTTATTTGAGAGGTTTTTAATTAAGCCAAGGCAAAGGTAACTAATGCCTCGATGTTTAGTCCTCCAGAGGTCCTCAGAGATGCAAAGGTGCAAAGAGATTATAGCATTCTCTCCTAAGAGTTCATGATTAGCCTGAAAGTAATGAGCCACTCTATCTCCATCCTAACGCAGCAGATGAATCAGTGGTAAAGGCAGCCAGTAGCATATGTGGATAGATTTATCTGTTCAACAAATCTCCACAGCCACGTTTGTGCCCCACTAGATAGATGCCTACTTCATGTGCATTAATATTGTCATTGTCTCTGAGCCTGACAACAGTGTTATTCTATACTGTGTTATTCTATACATGTTATTGTTACCTATGCTATGCATATATATACATTTTACATATAATGTAGTAATCCATCTATGTATGTTCTACATGTTATAGATATTGTATACATAAGTAAAGGGCAAACCTGTAATAAATCAGTGACACCAGTTTGTTACTGGATTGGTGTTTTTGGAGCAGGGGACATGGAGATGAGTTTGGCCCTAATAAGTAACAACAGAATGGATATGAAAATACAATCTTATAGCTATTCTTCATCTTAATCTATTGAGGAAAAGTGTGTTGTTTTGAATATACATTTTATTTTCCCAAAAATAGGTAAGAAAAATTGAGATCTACCCATAGGCAGAACCTGATGCCCTTCAGGCATGGAGAGCTGTGTCCTGGACATGTGCTGTGTCCCCAAGTGATGCAGCTTGACAGTGGCTGTGCTGAAGGCAGCCCAGCAAGCCTCAGTGGGAAGGGTCAGCCTTGCCAAGGGCAGAGGTTATGTGACTGGTTTGCTTTGCTTTTGGTTCAGTTCAGTCCCCAGAATAGAGAAGACCCCGGCAGAAACATGTGGCCTTGAACTTAGCAGAGCTAAGGGTTCATTTTGCAGGGTGGGATGGTGCTCACACTGCAAACAGCATTGACTCATTCCACCTTTCTTGGTTACAGACAAGCAGAATGATGTGGAGATTCCTTCTCCCACCCAGAAAGACAGAGAGAAGAAGAAAAAACAGCAGCTCATGACACAGATCAGTGGAGTGAAAAAATTAATGCATAGTTCAAGCTTAAATAACACCAGCATCTCAAGATTTGGTGTGAAGACAGAAAAGGAAGACCATCTGGCCAAGGTATGACAGTTCTGTGAGCACTGGGCATTATCTGGAAGCTGGGGCTGGACTGGCTGCCTGGGCTGTATCCCCTTGTAAAACTGGAACTGGCATCCCTGAAGTGATGTGGCCATTACAAATACCATAATTAATGGCTCCAGGCCCTAACTGCATATTCTGTGTTCTTAAATTCCTTGGAAATATCCCTAAAATAATAATAAAAATATGATGGAGGCTGAGGAGAACAGTTATCAGACATAGGAAACTGTAACACCACCATGTACAGCAGACTGGCTGCAGGGCCTTTGTCAGGGCATTTCTTCATTCAGCTTGGAAACACACATCACACGTAATTCCCCTGCCACACAAATGGCATCTCCTTGCACAAGTGTGCTGGCATCAGCCCTTTCCAATTCCTCTGTCTTGGTGTGTTTTAAGTATAGGTGTTCATCACTCAGTTCCCACGATGAGCATTGAATTTGCATCTCTTTAAACATTTGGAAGATGCAAAAGAGGCAGAGCAAGTGCTAAACGCAGAATTGCCTTGGAAAAGATTGTAACCATTCTCTTTTTGTCCTTCCAAAGGAACTGGAGGATCTGAATAAGTGGGGTCTCAACATCTTCAATGTGGCCAGGTATTCCCACAACCGGCCGCTCACCTGCATTATGTACGCCATATTTCAGGTTGGTGGCTTTCTGATCAAATCTGCTGCTCTTTTACAACACTCTTTGAGCTCCTAATTGCTCCCTGTCTTGTTGCCTTCTACTGTATGACATCCTCATTTGATATCTGCTTGTATCCTTGTGCCATTTATTACACAGGAGAGAGATCTACTGAAAACATTCAAGATCTCATCAGACACGTTCGTGACGTACATGATGACACTAGAAGACCACTACCACTCTGATGTGGCTTACCACAACAGCCTCCATGCTGCTGATGTTGCCCAGTCCACACATGTTCTGCTCTCTACCCCCGCACTGGATGTGAGTTTCCTGTGCTTTGTGTTGGGCATCTGTTTGTTGGGTTTAAAGGTGGGATAGAGGCTTAGAAGCACCACATTGCTTATGTGACTATAGAAGGGAAACCTTAAGCTGAGTCGGTGGCCAGTAGCACTCAGACTTGCAGAAGGCTGTGTGCTCTCTGCTCTTGTGAGGGCTCAGTTTGCTGGCAGGGAAGTCACCAGTGAGAAATTTCAGCAGCAGCTTTACCTGTAATCTGGGTTTCATCTTAGAAGAGCACATGCTGCTTTGTCGACCTTCCTTCTGCGGAAATGTCTTGCCCTCAGCAAACTCATTGAAGAAACACAGTTTCTGTCTCCACATCAGCCTCCTGAACTGCTGAGAAGCAAACCAGGAGGACTCCTCTGATAAATTCCTTTTCTCTTCCCAAGGCTGTCTTCACCGATTTGGAAATCCTCGCTGCAATCTTTGCAGCTGCGATTCATGATGTGGATCACCCCGGGGTCTCCAATCAATTTCTCATTAACACAAGTGAGTTTTGTTTCATAACTTCATCCTCAAACTTGGAAGCTAATGGAACTGCATTGTCCCTTACAGTGGGGTCACCCATTACGACTTTCTCAAACTATTGTGCAGTAAACTAGTTAGACATTATGAAATAAGCAGTAATTACAATGAAATTCCTAACAAAAGAAGCTATTGTAGAACGATTTGCAAAGTGCCCATGAAGCTTATGAGTATTACTACTTGCTAATGCATAATTCTTCCAGGCCTGAGTGCAAATTTTATTGTTAATAGAAAAGAAATAACACTATTGCTATTGACAGCAATGAAGCTAAATAGTGTGGTTCATATTGTGCTCTGCAACAGCCTAAGCATGTGTCTTGATTCCAAAAGATGGGTATCGCTCTTTTATGGAAAGTGTGTTTGTAGGATTCATGCTTTCTGTTGTCAGTGGTTCTGAAGCCTATAACTAAGCCAACCAAGTATTATTTTGTTCATTAGAACTGAGCAAGGGGCTGTTTATATTATATACATATGTGCTCAGATTGGAAAACCCCATGCTCTTGGCACACATGAGGCCAAAGAAGAAAACTTTCCCCGATTTATTGCATAGAGATCAACATTTCATTACTCAGGACAAGAGTTTGCTGTTTGAAATCACACATTTCCCTGGCAGGACTCACATATTTGTGTTGCTTTGCTAGATTCTGAGCTAGCCCTGATGTACAATGATGAATCTGTCTTGGAGAACCACCATCTTGCCGTGGGTTTCAAACTGCTTCAAGAGGAGCACTGTGACATCTTCCAGAACCTGACCAAGAAGCAGCGTCAGACGCTCAGGAAGATGGTCATTGACATGGTATGAGCTATGCACACACTGCTCCTCTTCTTAAACAAAAGACTGGCTGCTTTGTATGGTTGCCTGTACTGAGATCCTGTTTTCACTTCTCTAAAGGTGTTGGCCACGGATATGTCCAAGCATATGAGTCTGTTAGCTGATCTGAAGACTATGGTGGAAACCAAGAAAGTGACCAGTTCAGGTGTCCTCCTTCTGGACAACTACACAGACAGAATCCAGGTAGGTCAGCCGGGTTTCCTGGATTGTATGTATTTTGTTAGGTTATAGAGTAGGCAGAAGCTGTTCCCTGTGAGGGTGCTGAGGCGCTGGCCCAGGGTGATGGCCCAGAGAAGCTGTGGCTGCCCCATCCCTGGCAGTGCTGAAGGCCAGGTTGGACACAGGGGCTTGGAGCAAGCTGCTCCAGTGGAAGGGGTCCCTGCCCGTGGCTGGGGTTGGAGCTGGATGAGTTTTAAGGTCCCTTCAACCCAAACCATTCCTTGATTCTGTGAAACCATGCTCCAGTTTTTACCATGGCTTTTAAATATAGAAGCTACTGACCTATATCTTCTTCTGTTCTGCACCACAAAGAGGCACAAGATAGTCCCATGTTTTTTAGGTAAATGGGGTTATGTTTAGCACTTACAGCATGGAGCTGCAAACATGCGTGTTCTTCTGAGGCTGGTCAGCCTTACAAGGGTGAGTTTCTGAGGGCTCCTGAATTTCCTTGCTGCTTATTCCCATTTGCTTCTCCTGTCAAAAAAAGTACAGCAAGATTGCTTTAGCACTGTGAATTTAATTTGTAACCCTTACCTAAAGCACCTCTCACACTGAGCTGAAATTAGTGATGTGCAGTCTGCTCCCTGTATAATCTAATCCTTTATTTGCAGGAATAACAAAGCAGTTACTAAAACTGGAGCAGGGTTTCACAGTAGCACAAGATATATCCTCATCTTCTCTCCCCTTTTGATGGCCTACTTGTTAAGAGCAGGGAAACCTCTCCTTACACTTTTATTTAAGACTGCTGATGTTCAAACAGGTCACTCCATTGCTGCCCAGGTCCTTGCAGCTACTGTTCTGTGTGTGTATGTGGAAGGGATATTACTCATTTAATGAAGCAGGAGCATTTCACCACCTGAGAGCATGGAAATCAAGTCTGAATGGTGGGAAGCACCTGCATTCAAAACCAAACCTGTATGATGCAATTCACACGGTTACAACTATGCCCTGTGTCAGATGTCTGAAAAACACAGAGCACATTTCCCTCCTGAAGTGGACCATAGCAGTCAGTCTCATCTATGGAGCTGTTGGGATGTTAATGCTTTTGTAGGCTGTTGCATAATCAAGGAGTCTTGTGGTTAAATGTTCTGAACTAGGCAAGCAGATACCGCTTGAAACCATCCTCTTTTTCCATTTGATTTTATGACTTTTCTGATTAATGTAATTGCAGGTTCTCCGAAATATGGTACATTGTGCAGACTTGAGTAATCCCACAAAGTCTCTGGAGCTGTACCGGCAATGGACGGACAGGATCATGGAGGAGTTCTTCCAGCAGGGAGACAAAGAGCGAGAGAGAGGGATGGAAATCAGCCCAATGTGCGACAAACACACGGCGTCAGTGGAAAAATCCCAGGTAATTGGCTGGGAGCTGCATTTCTGTACTGCCCAGGCTTGTGTTTCTAAAGCACAGACCAAAGGCATCTGCTTTCTCTAGCACAATTAGGCAAAGAGCCAGCTGTTCAGAGCGTTGGTTCTGATTGACCCTGACATCCAGCTGTGCCTGAAGCTCATATAGACCCACAAGGCTGTTCAGACTCCTTTAGCTACCCCTTGGCATCAAATCATTTCCAGTGCGCTGTTTGTGCCCCAGTTTCCAGAGCGAGTTGGTTCCCTTTTGTTCCCCAGACTGGAAAAAGTGCAGTTCTGATCTCCCCCTCCTTCTGCCTTCAAAGCCCCCCAGCCTCCTTCATTAGCATCTCCTAAACTTACTGACATTGCACCTCATGTTGGGCATTTATAGCAATGCCAGCTGCACTGAACCATAGTGTTAGGAGCTTCTCCCAGCCAAGATCCACTTGAGGACATCAGAAGGGCCTGATGTTGGTGTTTATTCAGCCTTGTGCAGAACAGTGTGCGCTGCACAGTCTGTCCAGTAAAGTTCCAGGCTGATGGAGCTGCTGTGTGCTAGATATATCAAAGAAATATATATCAAAGAAATACTTGTTTCTGTCAATATAAACCTCAAAAGGAGCTGGATATGTCTCTTTTTTTGAGATGAACCGGCTCATCCCTAGTTCTGATTCATAGATTGAATGGTTTCAAGGTCAGATTTTGTTCTGACCTGTGTAGCACAGGCCATAAAATTTCACCCAGTTAGTCTGTAACGAAGCTGGTAATTTATGTTTGCTTCAACATCTTCCAACCTTTACATAATGGTGTCTTGGTTGTTGTTTCTAAATGACTCCAGCAAGTCATCAGGGAGGGTTTTCAGCTTGAATAAGTAACAAAATTGATGATAATTGTTTCCAAATGTCCTCTTGGGCTAAGCCAAGTGGTTTCAAAATTATTCACTCAACCACATGGTGATTTTGTTGGAAAAATCTGTCTTATTTGTTAACCTAATGAGAAATGAATCCTTCAGCAAGGCTTGGCCGGAAAAAGCCCCGGTGCTCCTCATGTGAGCCCCAGTTAATGTCTTGTCTCACATGTGCACTTCACAGAGATTCAAAATGGCAATTTTGCCTTGCAGGAAAGAACAGGAGTTGCACAAAACAGCTACTGTTGAAATCCCAGCTAGTGGCAGAGAGGAAAAGGAGGTGGCATGGTCGTTCTGGAGTGAAACAAAGAGTTGGTTAGAATATAGTATGCAAGTATTGCAAAGCTCTAGATCAGAGAATCATAGAATGGGTTGGGTTGGAAAGGACCTTAAGATCTTGACCCTAGCTCCAACCCCTGCCACAGGCAGGGACCCCTTCCACTGGAGCAGCTTGCTCCAAGCCCCTGTGTCCAACCTGGCCTTAAGCACCGCCAGGGATGGGGCATTTACCACTTCTTTAGGCAACCCATTCCAGCCCTCACCACCCTCACAGTAAACAACTTCTTACTTGTACCTAACCTGAACTTCCTGTGTTTAACTCTGAACCCACCACCCATCATCCTGTCATTATAGTCTCTTATGAAGAGTTCCTCTCCATCATCATCCTCGTAGCCCCTTTCAGACACTGGAAGCTGCTCTGAGGTCTCCATGCAGCCTTCTCTTCTCCAGGCTGAACAGCCCCAACTTTCTCAGCCTGTCTTCATATATTACCTCTTTACATCAGAATCTGTAAGATCAGTGCTCAGCCAGCTGGCCAGCTATTCCATGATTAGGGATGTTTGTTTACAGAAACAGTGGCCTGGTTCCGAAGAGACTGATCTCTCACCATTGGTGCTGGGCAGCCCTGGAGTGTTTTGGTGGTGGTGAAGCCATCAGCTAACCGTAGAGAATGGTTTTCTTTCTTCACTTTAAAAGCGCTCTGGAACATGTGCTGCAGGAAATTTTCATCACCTTTTTGTTTAAGCTGCCTCCCCAGTACGCTACAATTGAATGTTAATGGTTCTATTGACATCCTGTTGTGTCTGAAGGAGGCATGTGCGATTTCCAAAGCAAACATCTGCACGTTGAGCCTGGCCCCTCTGAGAGCCATTTTCCTGCTGCACAGAAATGTTGTCCAGCAGAGCAAGAAGTGACACATTCTGCCAAGACGGAAGAATTTCAATCCTCTTTATGGCCATTGAGTTTGCTCCATCCTGGACGTACGTCCTCTTAGTCAGACAATTGAGGAGTGATTTAGCTCAGAGCTTACGTGCCAGCCGCGGAAGGGCTGACGGCTCGGCCACAGCCCTCATCGTTTCCACCTCTGGATGTCATTCCGTGGGACTCGGGCAGCAGTGCTCTGTCCTCCTTTGTGCAGGAGGAGCACTTCTGACCCGCTTTCAGCACTCGCTGCAAACCAAAGTGAAGGGAAAGGAAATCTCTACCCGCTCCACAGAGAACCACGGTGGCAAAGTAGAGCAGAAGTGCTGCAGTGTTGAACGATGCAGGGCATGAAGCAGCTCAGAATAGGTACAAACTATACTCTGTAGTGAAATGCACCGAAAGGTCAAACTTTAGTCCATAAAAACAGTGACAGTCAGTTGCTCACCTTGGGAGCACTGGTGTTTTCACAGCTGCCAGCCACATCCATAGCCTGGGGTAATGGCAGCGTTGCCATAAATACACCAGCCTTGTCCACAGCCACCAGGGGATCCTGTTGGAGACATGGAAACTTTCTTGGTGCTTAGGGTAGAGGCAACAATCCTCTAAACTGCCCTTCTGCATTAGCAGCTGGTGAGAGGCATCCCTCAGAGGTATGGTCTCTCCTCAAAGTGATGGCTTACCCTGACTTGCCCAGAGCAGGGGTTGAGCCTCTGGTCAGGAGCAGACATCTCCAGGGATTTAAAATCATGCATGCAGCCAGGGATGGGACTGGCAGCTCCATCACTGAGTTTCCTCATGGCTCCTGCCTTTAAACCTTGATCCAGGATTTCATTTTGGACAAGACATTGACCTGACCCAGTGTTGTACGTGCAGCTTTGAGTATCAGAGGATAGAACCCCAGCCTGGTTTGTGTGGGAAGGGACCCTAAAGCTCATCCAGCTCCAACCCCTGCCACGGGCAGGGACCCCTTCCACTGGAGCAGCTTGCTCCAAGCCCCTGTGTCCAACCTGGCCTTGAGCACTGCCAGGGATGGGGCAGCCACAGCTTCTCTGGGCCATCACCCTGGGCCAGCGCCTCAGCACCCTCACAGGGAACAGCTTCTGCCTCAGAGCTCAGCTCAGGCTCCCCTCTTTGGGCAGGTTCAAGCCATTGCCCTTGGCCTGGCCCTACAGACCCTTGTCCCAAGCCCCTTTCTCTCCAGGTTCCCTGCAGCCCCTTTAGGCCCTGGAGCTGCTCTCAGCTCTCCCCTTCAGGAGCCTTCTCTCCCCCAGGCTGCCCCAGCCCAGCTCTCTCAGCCTGGCTCCAGAGCAGAGCTGCTCCAGCCCTCGCAGCATCTTCATTATATCTACAATTAGGCTGTGCTGGTCTGGGGACTTGCTCTGGGTGGGCTGTAGTATTTTGTTTGTAAAATTCATCTATTAACAGCATTTGAACCTTTTAGATCCATCTTGGCCATTCCCTTTCCCTAAGCATGCATATTGCTGTGTTTCTTAGGTGGGATTCATTGACTACATCGTCCATCCGCTCTGGGAGACATGGGCTGACCTGGTGCAGCCCGATGCCCAGGACATCCTGGACACGCTGGAGGACAACAGGAACTGGTACCAGAGCATGATACCTCAGAGCCCATCTCCTCCACTGGAAGAGCGAGGCAGGGACTGCCAGGGCCTGATGGAGAAGTTCCAGTTTGAACTGACGCTGGAGGAGGAGGACTCGGATGGCCCGGAGAAGGACAGCGAGAGCATCGGCTACTTCAGCAATACAAAGACACTCAGCGTGGCCGAGCCAGGGGAAGAGGATTCACAGAGGGAGGCAAACATAGAGATTGTGACAGAAGACACATCTCCCGTGGACACATAATGTCCTGCACCCGTGTGAGTGGATTGCAAACACTTGAGGAGCATGCAGCAGTCTCACGGACTTGCCTGCAGCCTGGGTCTGAGGCCTGTGTCTTAACACGGGCTGAAAGATCTCCCCAGCTACTTGAGATTGGAGTCAGGGTTAAAGATCGTGTAGTGAATGATTGCTCAGGAAATTAACAGGTGATTTACGTTGTGGTTTTAATCCTTGTCAGCTCCCAGCATCCTGCTGGCCTGGAGCTGGCTCGGGTCGTGACTGAAGAGTAAATGACACACAACTGAGAGATTTTATACTGTTAGCTTTGGAATTTATACCAGTTAGACTGATAGAAACTACTGATTAATAACTCTCCATATAAAAGCTGTCCACCTGACCACCTGTCTGCAGACCTGTGTGCCTTCTTTGTAAACACTTTCATGTCTTTTCAAGAGTCTCTTAATGAAATACACGGAGTTTAGTATCAAAAGCGACACAAAAGTGTTTCAGAATTGACGGATTCCTTTTCGATTCTTCCTGTTACAAGAAGCAGTCTTCCTTTTTTTTCACGGCAATACCTGTCACTTTATTGCAGTTCATCACTTTTACAGACTAAACAGAAGGGAAAACCCGCTCTGTTTTGCATTGCTGCACCTTTAATCGGCCTCTCGCTACCCCAGGCGACCCATTTACAGTCACTTCATGCACCATCTCCGTTCGCTTGCTAGGAATAACAGTGGGCTTCCCTCCACCGGGTGCTCTTCCCTGTCGTGAGCAGGGTAGGGGGTAGTTTGCTGCCGTAGCCCTGTAAGCAGTGAGGAGGCAGCGCCACGTGCGCCTTCCCCCTCGGCGGCTCCTCGGCTCACTGGAATTTGCACGCTGGGATCTTTGTGTTTCCTCCCCTCCACGTCTCCTAGGTTTAGGTCCACCGTCGTCCTCCTGCACTGCCTTGAGCTCTAACACCTCCATTACTGTTTATAACAGTGTATTTATTACATAATGTATATACTGTAATGTTTTGTAAGTTATTAATTTATATATGAACTGGCATCGCCTCTCGGCGGCGATGGTCAAGGGGTAGAAAACTCGAACAAGAGTTGCCTTTTTTTTCCCCCCCTCCCTCTTCCTTCTAACCTTTTATATTGCATCAAATACACGAACCTGAACATAGCTGAAGACACAGACGCAACCCAGGGAGGGCAGCCGCCTGTGTGTGTGTGTGTGGAGGGGGGGGGGTTCATCTTCACAGACCCAGACACCATGGCAATGAATGGAAACGCTGGAAAAAACCTGGAGAAAGGAACCTAAGCAAAGAACACCCCCCACCCCCCCCCCCCAAACCCGGCAGCCATGTAACCGG
>NDXB01019630.1:0-18405 GCA_002631895.1 Agapornis roseicollis
AAAACACCAGCTACTAAAGAGAAGAAAAACTGACTGCAACTGCTGAACCCAGGACAGAAGGTGATAAATGGATTTGTAAGGAGGAAAAATGGTTATATTTGCCTGGCTTAGGTAACTACAGCCAAAGTGGATGTGAGGAAAATGTGGCAACCATCCATGTGTTTTGGAGGGTAAGAGAAATAATTCTTGTTGGATACACAAGCATCAACTAAAAATAGAGCTCAATTTAAGAAAAGGAAACTACATGTTAACATCTAAGGAAATATTTTCAAACTGCAGCTCTTCCACTGTCAGCCTTAGGAAAAGCTTCGGCTGGGGAAGCTGAAGACTCCACATCTAGGGAGCTGCAAGAACTGAAAAGAGCAAACTGCCGTGAATAGGGAACTGCCTGCACTGCTGGAAAACAGTGCTAGAAAATAAACCAGACTGCCACTTTTTACCTAAGCAGTTGCTCAAGCTTAAGCCAAGAGGAGCTAAATACTGATCATATTTACCTGAGATTTGTTTATATTATTATGATCCTTTCCTATTCTGCATTGCACTTCTCATCATCTCAGCTGAGTTAAAAGTATTTATTAGTACCGGTGCTTTATTCAATAGAGGTAACATGAAATACAAATAGTTGTGCAAATAAAGTAATTATATATAGGGATATGTGTTGAAAGAAGCATAAACTAGTGTTTTGGTCTTCTCTTTATAAGGATGGGATAAGAGAATGAGATTCCCACATGGGTTCTGTGTGTAAATGCTACAGCAATAATTGACAAACAGCAGAGAATATTATAATGTTATATCCCTAGTTTTCTATTAATTTATGAGTTATATTTCTCAACATTTTAATAAGACTAAGAGATATTTAAACTGCTTATGGTTTTACCCACTTTTGTACTTTCAAGTACTGCCTGAATGACCATTCTGGGTCTGTATACTGAAGAAAATGCATATGTATTTCTATTTGATTTTTTTTAATCTTTAAATGAAAACCTAGGTATGTTAACTTCCATAACACAACTTTCAGATGGTTTGGAGAAACACTGCATGTTAAGAACTTCTGGAAATATCAGGACCCTTTAAATAGAGGTCAGTGAGGGGGAAGGAGGGTGGTGAGCATGCGGCTATGTGGTACTTAGTTGCTGACTGGATTTAAATCACAACATAAATACATGCAAACTGAGACATGAAATAGATTTAAGATCACTTTCAAATTCTGACATCATTTTAAGATACTTTTGTTCTTCACCCTTGCTCCATCTCCCTCTCTTTATAAATCTAATACAGAGAAATGTTTTTGATAAAACACAGCAGGTAATGTAGAAAAGATTTACATGGAAAAACTGGGAGACTTTCACAGTATCTGAGAAATACCAAAGAGGAAAAAGTAGACATTTCATTAGCTCAGCTATTATTACATATGAATCAACTAGAATGACCTTTTATATTTGTTTGATAAAATTTACTTCCTGAAACCCCAGTGGAAATATAACCAATATGTAATTTAAATTTCCATGAAAAGCCTAAAATTAAGGTTTACATTTAAGTTGAAGTGTTAAGAGGCTCTATGGATTTTCAGTCCCCATAGGAAGTCCCTGAGGCATTAGAAGCATAACTGTGGTGGTCAGAAGTCTCCAGTACCACATGAGAGCAAGTAATCCTTTTGCAGTCAACTAGCTAAATGTCAAGTCTTTTAACAAATGTGAATATTGGTAGGGATGTTCAACGACTTCAGTTATGTAGGTGCACAAATAGCAAGACTGTGCCCCTAAAGTTTCTTCCAGGCATACAAAAATTCCATCCATTAATGAACTACCACAGATTACAAGCCATCTGAGAGAATTATAAATCTTTATCCTGTCTTGAAAATCAGTCCTTATAAATCCTATGTCCTGATCTTTTTCACCTTGGAATTTGACAAATCCCAGTGTTTCTCTACCAAAATCATGCAAACAGTGTAAACACAGATAAGGAAGCAGGACAGAAGCTCCATGGTTGAAGAGACAATAATGAAAATACTCAGTCCTACTAGTTGCAGAGCACTGTAGCTCAGCGTGGGAAAAAAAAGATTTGAGCATATTCTTAGCTTCAGGCATATTCTTAGCTTCAAGCATAGACATAGTCCCAATAACTACGGCTGCACTCTTCACACCTTCCATTTTACTCATGTGTTTCTCAGTTCTGTTGGCTAGGCTGCAGTACTCAATGTCTTCCAGGACTTATTGAGGGAGTTTTTCTCATTTCAAATACTGAAACTTTTTAGATACAAAATGTAGCATCTGATAAGCCTCCAGGCATTTGACCCCAGTTTCACATGTTGCATTACTACAGTTACATGAACAGGTTTACATGCTGGGGAGGAAAATGACATGTGTGGGCATAAATTAATACATGAGTGGGGCAAGACAGATGTCTCCTTACACAACGAAAGGTTTTTTTAGTGTCTGCGACACAGTTAGCTAACACTCTCTTCACTCCCCTAGCCTATCAACCTTAAGATATTTATAATAATTTCCTTGGGTAAGCATAGAAGTAGAGATTTTAGTCCCCTATATTACTTACTTTCAGTTTTCCAAACCATAAGGAACCCATCTTTATACTCACTTGTGGAATATACTATGAGAAATTAACCCAGTGAGTATATAGTTTAATTTGTTTACATGAAATAAAATATAGGTTAGTATAACCACATAGATGCTCAGCCTTTAGAAAATCCAGCACCAGAAGCATGACAGCCCATAGCCATAACTTGTAATAAATACCAATATTGCAATTTGTATACAAGAAGCTGAAAGCACTTTATAATAGGGAGCAAGTATTGTTTTTTCATATTACAGCTGAGAAGATCAAAGTGCCTTTTCTTAAGGTGAGACAAGGAGCAGAGCCTGGAGCCATCTCAATTGCAACCATATGTTATTGTTTGAAATATTTCATGCAGCAGTAGCAATGCTGATGCCAAGTGCTTTTGAGCTGGGTACAATTTGCAGGATTAAAGCCACAGACTTAAGCCTACGGCATACTTTCTGGCTGGAGGAAAGAGGAGGGAAGAAGAACAAGCACTCCATGAAAGCAGTGAATACATCTCCACCATCAAAACACATTTCTGCTTATACATCTAGATCAAATGGGGAAAAAAATCTTTGTGGTTAAAAGTACTGCCTTCAGTTTTTTTAAATGAAACCTGAAAAACTGCTTTAGGACACTGTGTGCATGGCTACCTTAAAATCTGTGAGAGAAATCCTTGGTAACATTGCTGTTCAGTATTCTTTCCCTTTCCTCTGCCTTTGTTTTCTTTCTCCTTTACTAACAGCTGCCACCTACTTATGGCATTAACTTTGCGGAATTTACTTCATCTTTTCCACTTTCTTCCCCTCAAATTGCTGAGAATTTAGGCGTCAGCCATATGGCAACCAGTTCCTCACTCAAAGTTCTCTTATTTTATCTTCTACCTGATGAGACTGTTTAGACTGCAGAAGAGGAATGGAAAATTACAGTGCATTGAGAAAGGTGTATGATTTTAAATATTTTGTCATGCCAACAAAATACTGAACATCAGTAATAATCCCTAAAACAAGATTGGGAGCTGATATTACACATCACAAATATCATATCTATATCAAGATCTTTTTTAAATTAGTAAGAAAGAGACAAGGGCTAATCTCAAGGAAGAAAAAAATGTCCAAAAGCGTATGTTAGATATGTCAGTGCTATTGGTGCTTGTAGGACATTAAATGTGAACACAATTGCCAATATTAATTTCCTGCTGTTATGTGTACTCAAGTTAGAGCAGTTCTGACCTGGAGCTTGGGTGCCATGGAAATATCTGAGAAGAGTCCAAGAAGAATCAAGTGCTGCTATATTTGTTAGCATCCCAAACAGAAACAATTTCAGGCAGACAGAGACTTATTTTAGTCACATTTATATTCTGAAGGGAATTTAAATGGATGCAATAGCCCATTTACTCAAAAATTATGTGCTAAGGACTGACCTTGCATTAGAACAGGATGTGATGAAGAAATTACAAATGCATGCCTAAAGTTCAGCTAAGATATGGTGAAAAATTGGGTGTTTTTCTCCCTTCCCCATACTAATGTAAGATGCAGGCAGTGGCCTGTTACTGTTACTGTCATTATTGTTTAAGATAATAGTGAATATTTGCAGGACTACTGAGTGCTTGTTTGTTACTGAACCAAGTACCAGAACAGCGAGACGAAGCAAGCATGCAGGTATTCCTCTAAGGTTTTCAAACATGAATAACAGACTGTCGTGGTTTAAAACCCAGTCAGCCACACAGTCTCGCGCGCTCACCCCCCACCTTTCTTCTCTCCCCCCTGGCTCCAGGAGGGGTGGGGAGGAGAATTGAAAGAATGTAATTTCCATGGGTTGAGATAAGAACAGTTTAGTAACTAGGGTATAACACAAATCACTGCTGCTACCACCAATAACGATAAGGAAAATAACAAGGGAAGAGAATACAATGCCACCTGCCAACCGAGCCTGACCAAGCAGTGAGTGCCCTTCCAGGTAACTCCCAGTTACATCCTGAGCATGACATGCTGTGGCATGGAATACTTCTCGACTAGTTTGGGTCAGGTGTCCTGTCCCTCCTTCCTCCTGGCTTTCCCTCCTCCCTGGCAGAGCATGAGACTCAGAAAGTCCTTGGTCAGACTAAACATATGAGCAGTAACTAAAAACATCGGTGTTATCAGAGCTGCTCCCAGGCTGAAAGTCAAAAACACAGAGCTGCACCAGCTACTAAGGAGAAAAAATGACTGCTACTGCTGAACCCAGGACACAGACTTTATAATGACATGGAACAGGAAAAATTATATCGGGGGTAATCTTTCCCCCAGGAATTCAGGATTTTTATGGTATTGGCATTCATCTGCTTCCACTCATCCAACTAAGCTCACTGGTAAACTAACCCTTTTTGCATCCAATGGCAGTAGTGTCTTGGGCTGATAGGTGTCTAGGTGCTGGAGAAGCAGTGAAATTTGAAAAAAAATGCAAGCCTTAGAAACTGCAATAATGGTTCCCACAACCTTGCTGGCTGCAGGATCAGGCAGAGGCAGTGCATGTAACACAGCTGGTTTAAGTTTGGCTGCAGAAAAAATGAACAGGGTAACAATTTCGATGTGCAGGCCAGTTTTATATTTGCATACCAGCCTTTCAAAAGAATAGATCCTTTGCCTCCAGCTTTGAGGCACATGTCTGGGCTGCCCAGCTTGATTTTAAACTGCTAGAAACCAGTCAGGGTTATTGGCATACCTGTGCTGCAAGTCTCTACCCTAATGCTGCCATTGCAGACCATAAGCGCTACAGCAACAGACCCTCAGTGCAGTTCACCACTCTGCTCTGTTCCAGTTTGGGCTGGCTGCAGCTCCCATTACACATCTGGAGGCATTTTATTATTCAGATTATTATCTTCAAGCTCAGACTTGCCTTCCTTGCACAATTAGTGTGGAAACAAATGTTTCAGAATTCTTTCTGGCCATTTCTCACACAATCGAAGTCAGCAACCCCGTGTCAGATCTTCTCAGAAAGTGTGCTGCAAGCATGGTCAGCAATAGGATGTCAAAAAGTAAGAGGCAATTTCACTTTGATGAAGACTATCTTATTCTGGCTTCCAAGCATGTTTGGACACTTTGTATAGCATTATCATTCGCATGGAAGACTATGCTTAGCAAGAATACAAAACAATGGGCATTGCTAACATTTACTCTGGGTAAGACAGCTTTCCTACTGTCTACTCATATTTCACACTTTCCACGTGAAACACTGCTTATCTCACAAAATAGTTGTTGCATTGAACTCCGCTTCTGGCAAACATACAGCAAGGCCTACCTGGCATAGCCATGTTTTGCAGCAAACAAAAACCTTATTTCTTTTCCTTTTTTTTTAATTTAATTACAACTTTCACTGATATGATGAAAAAATGGTATTTGTACTCTTTAAGCTAGCAATTTTCTCAGGAGATGCTGTTTCATCCTCACTTACTCAGGAGCTCTCTATTAGTCTCATTCATTGCAGAGAACTGAGCAGTTCTGGCTGCCTATGAGGGCTTCTGTTCTCCAGCATGAGGTGATGGAACCACTCATCAAAGTTGGAGCACTGTTTCCTGTAGAGGCAACCCAAAACAATTTGGGAGAAGGGGATGAGGGTAAAGTAAAACAACATCTTCCCTCACAGTCCACACTATTTCCATAGTGCTTGAGATTCACTGAAAAATGAATGCTATGACTAATGCCACAAAAGACTAAGCTGCCAGCCAAAATACATTTTCATTTCCAAAAAAACCACAGGACTTTTCCATTGAAAACACATAAATTTTTCAAGCAGCCCTATCTCTTAAGAAACAGTAAGAATTTGTTTTCTGTCTGTTATTGGATTTCTTTCTATAGTCTTGGTAACTATAAGTGGCCCCAAAAAAACCTTACTATTGCTATGGAAAAAAGGTAAGACTGCATAAGTGGGCATGGTAAGAGGCATCCCAGTTCCATTAAACTAACTCAATTAATTTAATCGCAGTAAGAACAAGAAGAAAACAATGAAGAAGTTGATGAAACTCCCTTTTGGCCCTGGAGAGCCCACTTCCTCCATTTCTTAAAATGAACAAGATGCAGAAGAAATCTTTCTGCTGGCAGTGCTCCAGTTCAAGATGGAAATTACATTGTTGCAGTGCAGAATGGCAAAAACATTTCACAAAAACTTTTGTTGGGCAATTAGAAGAAAAAACAGATGTATTCCTTGCGTATCATGACAACAGCTTGATTTCCACTTCAAAAAGTAATTCAGGACATTTGAAACAACAGCTATTAGCCATTTTAAAGTCAGCAAGTCTGAATAAGTTGTGATTGAAAATTTAACAGGTGCTAACCATCAAGCTCTCTGGACCATCAATATTACTTCAATGAATTTTAGACCACTAGGAAAGATTTCAGAAGGCTGAGGCGATGGAAGAACTAACAAGGCATCAGCTTTTCAGTGGGTAGGTAAAGTGATCTGAATGAATGTAGGCTGGACACCTGAGAGAAAATAGTGGAATAACCCATAATTTGTGATTAATCAAGGACCTATAAAGCAAAAAAAAATTGAAAGTGATAAAGCTTATAAGAAATGAATGGTCAAATGAAACAAACATCTTCTTTTGATGAGCAAGAATTAAAATTGGTAAAGGACAAAGCCAACACAGATGTAACATTTTACTTCTGTTGGGCATTTAACAGTGTGACACAAGACACAGACTGAAGCCAGAATTATACAAATCAAATGGATGCTGTGAAATGCATTATGTTTTCTGAACTGTATAGAGAGATTAAAAACTACCTTCTGCTCTTATTTTGAAAATGGTATGAAACAGGCATTATTTAATATTATTTTTAATAATTAGAATACAATGCAAAATTACCTTCAAAATCTAAAGACAAAAAGTTCTGAGGCGAGAAGCAGAGGTAACTAATAAAAGCAATTGGTCACTTATTAAAATCAGTTTGTTTTGCTTTCTGGCTGCAAACTGCATTCAAAGGAATTCAGAAACACATTTAAAGGACAGTTCATCAACTGCAGAAGCAACAGGTCCAGGGATGACTTAAACTTTCAATCTGATGCCATGGTCAAGGCTGCAATGAAAAATTAAGCAGAATAGCAGTAGGGAGGCTTGATACTGGACAATTTTCCTAGCAATCCTGTTTTGCTATTAAGGTTACTGTTCCAATTAAGAATTAATTTAAATAATTTTAAAGGATCCAAAGAAGAGTGCCACAGATGAATAAAGGATTGAAAAGATTTGACAGCTTAATCAGTTACTTTAAAAAAGAAAGCTGATGATTGACTTGTTCAGTTTGTAAATGCCTACAATGAAACCAGCAATGTCACAGCATGAGCTTCAGTTTAGCAGACAAAAGGCAAAAGATCTGACAGCTGGATACTGAAAGACAACAAATTCAGGCTCTATGTAAGAGGCACATTTTTAACAGTAAGTAATTATGTTTTGAACAATTTGGGTGGATTCTTCGTCACTAGGAGCTTTCAAATCAAAGCAGGATACTTCCTCTAAAAACACACTTTAGTTCAAACAAGAATGTGAGGAAGTCTTGGAAACTGTGCTCTACAAGAAAGCAGACTGAACACATGGTGTTCCCTTCTGCCTTCTGAACAGATTCCTTCCAACCAAACCGTTCTGTGATTATACTGAAACACTTGGTTTATCTCACAGACATACCTCAAAGGAAGCACAGATTTAAGAAAAGAAGAGAAATTGTATTTTGGTCACTCTGGACCATGTAATACACTTGGGGCTACATGGCTGTGTTTCACAGGGGCCCAAAAGGAAATATCACCCAGACACAGCAAAAGTGAACAGTTGTGTAGGTAGGGACCCCACATTTCTGTCCCAGGAATTATGAGAACAAAAGCAGTAACAGCATGCTGCCTTCAACCTCATGGATGCCAGAAATTTTTCATGCCAGAAGATTGCTCAGCCCAAGCCTGTGAGGGTACTGCTCCTTTCAGGCTCTTTGCGTGTCATGAGAAAGAAAAACAAGACAGATGCAGTGCACCTGAAAAAAGCAACTCATGTTTTTGGCCTCAGTGAAATCAAAGTGAACAGGTCTGACATCCTGCAGATAGACCTCACCATGTAAAGAAAAAGCTAGCCAGAATGGACAGAGACCTGAAAATTTCCTGCTTCAATTGTACCCATACCTTTTAATAACACAAAATTTGCAAACACTTGAGTTTTCAGTCTCGTGGAGTAAAATTACTTCAATTGACAGCACTCCTTTGTGGATTTAAAGCAATGAGATTCAAATTGTTGCCTTGCCTGGTGCCACATAAGAACTTTGACCAGAATCTCTTGTACCTTAGGACAGTAGCTCATGTCACAAGGCTGCTGGATATTCTGGGCATGACTGCCTAGTTCTCACTGTAAAGAGTCATCTCTGAACAAAGAAAAGAGTGTAAAGATGGCCATATTTTGAAAAATGTGCTTTGGTGAAAAGCTGGTATACAGATTGAGTTAAAGAATGTTCTTCAAGAGAGAGAGTAAAAAGATCCTTACTTCACAATTTAGAACTTGTGTATACACGGTTGACAGGATTAATATGCAGTGTAGGAGTTCACCCGCACAGACGGTGAGCATAATGTACAGTCATCACACAGAGATAACAGTTCCAAGGTGGAAAAATCTTTCCAGGTTGTTCATGACACATCTATGGCAATGGTCACCCATGACAATATATTTTCAGAGTTCTGTACAGCCCACTTTTACTCATGCTCCTCCCAGAGGCCCTTTAATTCATAACATACTGTTAAAGCTCATGTGACTCTCTTTGGAGAGAGAAATCGTAGTACCACTTTTGGATCGGCACTTTCCCACATGGGCAACATGCTGTTGAGGAGCTGTATGTAAAAGCAAGCTTCCAAACAAAGGACTTTGCAGTTTAACAGCACTAAAATAACCCACAAACTTTTCAAGTATAGATTTTATTTCATTCATATTTCACAGTCTGTTTCTGTAAAGTTTTAGCAAAAAGGTCATGTTCTATAACAGAGTAGGCTACTGCATTCAGAGCTGGCAGCAGACTTCAAAAGTACAGAAAATGTTTACATTCCAACTAGAGCAGTAGAATTTCAAAAATCCATAGAAAAAATAATCAAAAATACCAACATTTATTAAAACTTAATAGAAAAACAGCAGTCTGTCTGAACCATCAACCTACCCTGCCTGCTAGGTGTCAGAAGCAACCGAAGCCACAGCAGGCCATCTGACTTTTTAGACGGAGACTGCTGTCTTCAACTAATTTGTTAATGCAAAGTTTTGCTGCTTCAAAGGTCAAAAAAATTATCCATAGGTTCACTGCCTACAGGTTTCCAATCAGAGAAGCCAATGTTTCTGCTCAAATCTACTGGACCACTTCCAGATTCTACCAAGAATAAGGACCTGTTCTGGTCCTGATGCAGTCAACTAATTTTCTCTACACAGTTCCAAGCTAACCTATTTTATTAAACTGAAGCTAAAAAAGGAAAGCCCTTATTGTTTAAAGGTTTATCAGGGCTTCCAGGAATAAAGGCAGCTAAGAGAATCTAAACAGACTGGTACTTGATGACATTATTTATCACTAGGAGCCTTCAACATCCTTTTTTCATAGATGTTGTGTCAAGATTTGCAGTTATCTAGGGATATGGTTCCTAAGGGGCCCCAGATTTACATGTAATAGTTCCAGAGTGGATTTTTCTAGTTCAGCAAATACTATTTAAGTCTGGACTGATGCCCAGTAGATTTCTAACCAGCTGCTGAACTTTAGTCACAGATTTACTGAATATGTATTTATGCAAATTATACCAGCTGAAAGGCCCATCAGCTATAAGCACACCCACATCAGCCCACCCTCAGTGCTGTCAGGGCAAAAAATACATGCAATTCTGTGTTGACTATGAGACGTTTCTAACAGCTATAGTCTCCTTAAGTCAAAAAATATTACACTGCAAGGCTAGCATTCCCTTCCTTTTACTCCATCAGAACAATGGAAATAGGATGGAGGTCACCAGTAGATCCCACTTTTTCTTGTCTCAAACAGCTAAGACTGGACTTTTTTGATGACTTGCTTTCATTTCTAGGTAGCTTATCATCCTGTTTTCTATGATAATCAATTCCTAAAAAAATATATATATTCTGAACTTCAAATTCTCCTCTCTATTTGATGGGTAGAATAAGAATTTTACGAAAAGTAGGAAAGATAGCCTAGGTATTTTCACACCTCCCCTCTAGGCGCATACAGGTATCCAACCAATAGAACTGCCTGCTACTGCCTCCTCTTCTTTCTGTAAGCTCAGAAAAATCAAGCTTATATTTTGGGATTCTTTCACAAATGGCCTAAGGTACCATCACATCTATCCTGCCAAATATTATCTGGTGCAGATATCACAACTGATTCCAAAGGAGCTACATCAGACATGACCTACATTATTGCACTGTATTAGCCTGCCTTCTTGCCTTCTGGGTTTGCTGGCTGAGTTTTGCTATTGCTGCGTTGCAAGTTATGAGACATCTTAGTATGCACAACTACAGCATGTATATTTAAAAAAAATACATGACAACACAGTCTGTGAACACTTTTCTTTCAGTCAATTCCCACCTACTGCACTAGTCTTGAGCAGGTGGGCAGGATACCTGGCAAGGCATAGCTACTAGTTTACTACAGCTCCACTAGGGTGAATCCTGGCACAGTATTTCTCTCTAGGTCTATGGACAGTACAATATGACTCAGATCTATCCTCTTTGTGAGGCATGTACAGCATTTCTTTCCATCAATGTAAAAAGGGGAAAACTCCTTACAAGAGAGAATTCTCTTACAATTTCTCCAATGCACATATTTGAGGAAGCACTCTCCACAGTCTTCTGCAATACTGATTCCAAGAGGCAACAGAAAATGGAAAGGTCTTCTCACAAATCAGCAAGACATTCACTTTACTTTCAAGTTTCTTTTTTTTAAGAACCTGAAAGAGATAACAGGAGTGATCAAAGCATCAAAACAGCCAGTCACCTAGACAGCATGACTTTCTGAAAATGTCACACAGAAAGGAACACACCATAAACAATCCAGAGTCCTTAATGTTCTTAGACAAAGTCATTCTTAGCTCTCTACACAGACTGCCTCTGAAAAAAGCCCTTCAGACTGGAGGGAGTGACATAGTTAAGTGTCTAGGTAAACTGAAATTAAATAAATGTCTGTAGAACAACTTCTGTAACATGACTACTGTGGATCTCTATCAGTCAGGCCTAATACCTTATGCAGACAGTAGCAGCAGCTGTATCTCAAGGCAAGCAGGCTAGGAATGATACAAACTTACTCGGAAGAAAAAATGTTTTGGGATTTAGTTTTTGGCTTGGGATTGCTGAGGTTTTTTATGTTCAAATTCAAGGTAGATAAAAATTTTTGGGAGATTAGCCAAACTGGCATCCCCATCCCCCAGTACATTCATCTGATTTCTCTAAATAAAAAAAGAGAAGAAAAGGGGATGGGAGAAGGACTTGTTTCACCACAGGCCATTTATGCTTCTTTTCCTTTCAACTCTTTTTTAATAGTTAGTTATCTGATTTCACAGGAAAGGAAAAAAAAAACAGTTTATGCTTGTAAAATAAAGATACACATATCAAATAATATGCAACTAGTCTTGCTGAATTAATCCTGGTGAATTAATAACTTCCTTGTGCTATTATAAAAAGAAGGTACTGCAGTCTTTAATAACAATGTTTAATCTGTTAGCCACTGAGAAAATCCAAACCACTTGCCTTGTACACTTGTGAGCTATTAATAAACATGGTTTTGGAAAGAAAAAAAAAAAACCACTTCCAGTGCAAGCCTTGTGATTTTCACTCACTCAAATTATACAGATCAGAATCAAAAGCATACTCATCAAAACACATCATTTCACTTGGGTCCTAAGACACTCATGACACTGACCAAAGACTGCAACGAATACAGAATGCTAATTCAAATGCAATAAACCCCCAAAGCAAGACTCTGCTATAACAAAGGACAGCAACAGCCTAAAGATACCACCCCACCAGCCTATATTTCCTCTCCTCTCCCCAACTCTTTTCATCTAATTGCAACTGATGATGGTCCAATACTGGGGCCTGTTGTGCTTTTCCATCCTCAGAACTGACTATCTGAAGAGGGGACCAGGAAGATGTTTGCTTGCAGAATACTGCAAATGACTGTCTTTACTGCAAGAATGGAAACATGCCAGCAGAGCACATCCAAGCTGATGGAGTCCCAGGAAGTACATGAAGTTAGCATTAGTTCAAGGTCGCACCATAGTAGTAAGCACCCATTCTGTCAAGACCCCACCAGGCTATTCCAGTCCCACAACTGGCTCTGAAGACAAGTCATTCACGGCATGTCACTTTGCAAGTCCTGGACTCAGAAAATGCTCAAGTAAAAGCTTGAGACAGGAAATAGGAGGCACAAAAATAACTTGACCAATAGCTACTATATATTGGGATAAGGGGGATCTGCAAGGTTACCATCAGCTTTATCAGATCCTGTTAGAGATGCTTCTAGCTCTGCCCATGACTGTGGAGCATTGTTCTTTATTGCTTCTATGAAAAGCTGTGTTTGATGCTTAAGACGGTCCAGCTCAGCCTGAGTCACCTGGTTCTGATGAATGAGCTCCTTGGTTTTTAAAGTGATCTCCAGCAATCCCGACCTGCGTAGCACAACAAGTGTGTTCTGAAAGCGTCTGCATTTGCTTTGCTGTTGCAAGAGCAGCTCAGGGGTAGTGCAAATCTCTTCTGGTATCAATGGGGGGCTCCAGACTGCAGACTGCATTGTAGTCTGTGCTGCACTCTCGCTCTCATGAGAGGTGCACTTTGTTGCCTGCAGAGTCCCAAAAGGCAAAAGGGGAGTCAAACCCGGCAGTTTCTGAGTGTCACTAGAAACACGATGAAAACCAGGAAGAGCTGACAGTTTTCCACTTGTCACTAGAGCTGAAGAACTCTGCTGGTTAGACTCCTGAGGGGTCTTAAAGCTAACTGGTAGATGGGTAAAAGGACTAGTAGGCAAGCCTGTGCTCCTTGATACAAGAGAACTTTCCATCTTAGGTGTTTCTGTG
Organism: Agapornis roseicollis; assembly: GCA_002631895.1. Lineage (NCBI taxonomy): Eukaryota > Metazoa > Chordata > Aves > Psittaciformes > Psittacidae > Agapornis > Agapornis roseicollis. The sequence goes on from NDXB01019630.1 coordinate 13,609, forward strand.
CAGAGTCGTTTAGGGCAATTGGTTTCCTGACATTCTTCTAGATCAAAGGACCGATCTCTCTTGCAGGGCTGTGGTGCTATTTTGGGAAAAGAATTCAGGATGGGCAGGTAATTAGTGGAGTCATTTCTCTTCTTCCCAACAGGGTGAGAGTTTATGCGAGGTGGGATTGATGGACGAAGAAAGACTAGCTGTGGCTGAGCTGGAATCACTTCCAAGGATGGCTGCACAGTCCAAGATTGGAGCTGTGATGAACTCCCCTGAGAAACATAAACAGGGAAAAAACAAAAGTCTTACAACAGAATTGTAGAAAAGGATCAAAAAACCCTAAATGAAACAGGTGGACTTTGCCATTTCTCTGTATTTGATATACACTGTCCAATTAATACATTCTGAACAGTTTTCCATCAAACTCATCCTTCTCTTTCTCTGACAACAGAGCATAGCAATAGAATTAAAGCTGTCATCCATAATCCTTTTACTGTGGAACAGCAGACACATTTAAAAACAATTCAATCTGAATTCCTAAATGAAGATTACAGTACATGCTTACATTGTACAATGCTTATGTAAAAGTTCAACCTAGACTTGGGCTCAAACAACAAGTGCACAGAAAAGTTGAAAAAGAATTAAGCATTGTGGTTATATTTTTAAAGAGTCAGGGAAAGACTGTACAGACATTTTAGGAACAATTCAGACTCCCTCTTTGTTGAAAGGCAGCACTCTAATCTTGTCAATTCTATTCTTATAGCAATCTTTTGAAATCGTTATTCAATAAAGACAGCTGTTCAGTAAGTTTTGCAATCTTAAGTACAAAACAGTTTCAATACATTTAAAACCATGCAGAAGAAAAAAAGCTGAATATCAATCAATGTAAGGAAAATAGCCTTTTGTAACCCTCGAGCAGTTTAACTCCATAGCACTGGTGATACAGTGCACACTAGTGAACCTTAAAAACACTATACTTTAAGAAAAATACCCAAGTTTTCACTCTCTCCTACAAGGCATACTCTGCAATATAGGAGAATACATCAGTTTCTACATGACACCATCTCTTCCTCTTTCAATACATTACCATGGATTTTCATGAGATCTCCTGGCCAAAAAGCATACCTGCTTTTCTCCAAACATACACAATGGTCTAATAAGAGATACCATTTCTTTCTGAAGCAAACTTTCACTTCTTCATACATTTACGTCATTGCCACCACAATTAATATAATATACTGTCACCTGCTTTTCCAGTTCCTTATGACTGGGAATGCTAGTGGCAGGCCTGCTGAATGCAGTTTTTAATGCAAATACATTTTACTGGGTTGTGACCTATACTGAGCCACCTGAAATGCACCTCCTTTCCCCTAGTCTCATAAAATTTAAACTGGCAAATGCTATCATTTCTCCCAGTAAAGGACATGAACTTGTCACAAGCAGCTATTATGGAGATGAGATTCAATTACCTATTCTGACACAGAATTTCTTCGGTTCAGTCGGCAAGACTCTTATGGAACAGGGGTACAAAACAACTACCTGTAAAAATATTACCTTTTCACAGAAGACAGGACAAACATGTTCAAAAGAAAAGTATCTGGAGATGTTAGAAGTATATAAATACTGTGGCTATACAAACCCAGGACTGAACATGCAGTTTTAAGAAGCAAGGTTTTGGGGTTAGAATTAATCATTTACTGCAGAACTGTGCAGTATCTAGCACAGAAGAGCCCTAAAACCATTGAAGTCAGAAGAGCTGTGGTAGCTGTTTATCTTGTTCTGTTTTCTCCTATGTCCATCATCTACTGTCTTCTTTGCACTCCTGCTGCATTCTGCTCTTGCTCTCCCAAAACCTCATTTTTAGTAGAGAAAGACATGCTTATTTTAGTAATTCTGTAAAGTGTTGGGTCTGGGTAGTTTTGGGGTATTGTGGGAGTTTTTTAGGGTTTTTTTAATGAAAGCTAACATCCTGCACCTACCAGTGTAACTTTTCTAAAACACCTTCACAAGAGTTACAGAAACTTTGCCACAAGCACCACTGCGTTCCAGGGAATTCATTCCTGCTTCCCTGCTTGATTTTATTTTTTTTTTAGTAACTTTGTTAGCTGTTTTCACTCTGAAATTGGGACAGCAGGTAACCACCACTGCGCAGGATCACTGTGGTATTNCCTGCTTCCCTGCTTGATTTTATTTTTTTTTTTAGTAACTTTGTTAGCTGTTTTCACTCTGAAATTGGGACAGCAGGTAACCACCACTGCGCAGGATCACTGTGGTATTAAGGCAGAAGGATGAGGCTGACTGAAACTGATAAATACCAGTAACTGGATGCTGGCTTTTTTTTGTTCATGGTTTTTTTTCTGTCCAACAAGTCCAACTCAGGGCTGTGTTGAAAAGCCCATTTTAACAAGATAACCAGCATGACCATCTGAGGTAACTAGGCATAAAGGGAAGAGGCAGAAAGACACTCCATTGTTATTATTTTGACCTTACTGCTTTTGTTTACTGCAGCAAACATTTTTCAGTTCAACATTATTGCCCTTAACCATATGTAATTAGTCTCAAAAGTTATGATGCACTATCAAAAGAACCAACTCTGGTAATTTTACCCAACTCCAACTTTTACTCCCAAATTTCCTTTTTGACACACTACCAGGTTTTTTAATATTTTTTATATATATTTATGAAATACATATATATATAAAAGCTATTTTGTATAAGCTTCTTGTCCTAACTGTTTGCAGCACAATCTGGAATTTAACATTAGACTACCACTGCAATCAAGTGGTTTTGAACTCTGGGCCAAAGGCCAATCAGCCTTTGGTGAAGCTTGTCTACTCCCTGCTATACGAAAACTTCAGTATTTGTTTACACAGTATTTTGTCCACACATATAGGAACATGACTATAAAATTGTTTCTTGCCAAAGTAGAGCACATTGCTCACAGATCAGAACCACAGAATGGTTAAGGCTGGAAAGGACCTTAAAGATCACCTAGTTCCAACCTCTCTGCCATGGGCAGTGACATCTCACAGTACACAGCATCACCCAAGGCTCTGTGCAAACTGCCCCTGAACACTGCCAGGGATGGAGCGTGTACCACTTCTTTGGGCAACCTGTTCCAGTAAAGAACTTCTTCCTTAGATCTAACCTCAATCTTCCCTGTTTAAGTTTGAACCCATTACCCTTGTTCTATTGTTACAGTCCCTGATGAAGAGTCCTCCTCTGGCACACTTGCAGGTGCCCTTGAGATATTTGAAGGCTGCTATGAGGTCTCCACGCAGCCTTCTCTTTTCCAGGCTGAACAGCTCCAACTTCCTCAGCCTGTCTTATCTCCCCCACAAACACATAATCTGCCAAACACTAACAGAAAACCTTATTTGTGTTAGCACTGTCACACTATATTTAAATTTTATAGGTTTTGCTTGTTGTCGTAACAGATTCAGTAGAAAAGGAATCAGGATATATATTAATTTTTCCTCTTCTCGCTGTATTTTGACATGTATTCTAATAAAAAAAGCTGAAGAACTTTTCCTCTGCTCAGAAAACATGGACAAAGCAAGAGGGCTAATAACACAGTAATACTTCGAACTTGGAGCTCCCCTATCTTCTGTTACAATGTAAACATTACCAGTCTCAGGGATGTGCTGGAGGGCAACAGGTAACAAGATACTGGAAGACATTAATAGGGAATGTAATTGTTGCAGTGTGAACTATCACATGCAGCTGAGAGAAACAAGTGATGAAGTAAAAATACCACACCTTCAGATACAAATTTAATGTTTTCATTTGTGAACATTCTGGATTAGCATTTCCCACTGTACAGAAAGCACATTTAGGATGTAAGAACTAAGAAGCAAAACCTATCATCCTATTTTATCATCTTTACTAAATGAAAATACCAGCTTTCAAAAAGAAAAACACATTTTTTGGTTTACTCTTTGGTGCTATTAACATAACATTCTTTAAGATCTAATTTTTGTGGGTTTCCTTTAAGACAAAAAGGTTTAATAGATGTAGCAGAGCTTCTCCATTTCATTTTTCCCATCTTAGTGATTCTAACTGTCACAGTAGAACTTTTCAAGTTACCAGTTACTGTCTGGACTCCAACAACTCTGTAAAATCTTTGAGAAAGAAAAAATACTACAATAAAGAACATGCAATATTTTTCAGGAGATTATTTCTTCCCTACCTGCTTAACTAACACATTTTTCATTACAACCATAGGCGAAAGTGCAGAAAAGGAGTTGCCTGTGGCCACTGGGCATTGCCAAGGCCCATCCTCTACATTCCAACATGACGCATTCAGCATGTCCTCCGAGTCAGTCTGCTCCATAGCACTCAGGCACTCTGAACTTCCATCTGCCAGATGTAGAATTCAGCTGTTAATTGTTTTACGTGCACCATGCTTGCTACCAACTTCCAGTTCTACTATTCTGCTTTCTTTCAACCAAGACACAAACAACAACAAAGTTCAGTTCTGGAACACCAATAAAATTAGACTTGCTGTGACAGCTGTCAAATAGCCTTTAACAAAAGGCTTCATATATCAGACCAGTCCTCAAGCAGATACTGTCTCCCCCCAAAAAAAACCCAAACTTATTACTTTTTGTTCTTTCATATTTAATCTCCAAAGGACTGCACGCTTCATGAAGGTTGCTCTAAAACATGGTGCAGCAAAAAACTATGGGCTCCAGCACTGCATAGCCAATCTGTGCTGCAGGCATTTTGGGTCTTGAAATCTTCTATCTCTCACAAAAGCTCTTCTCTTTTTGTTTGGTTTTTTTTTTTTTTTTTTTTTTTTGGGTTTTTTTT
>NDXB01019630.1:31561-71435 GCA_002631895.1 Agapornis roseicollis
TTTTTTTTTGTTGCACAGACAATACAGCTGTGGTATCCCTGTACATGCTGATTACATTTTCTGGTTTGTATTTCCTCTTCAGAAGTAGCTCACTTGTGAATGACCCTGTGTGATGAGTAAGAGAAGTTCAGCATGCAGTTTTGATGCTACAAAAGGGCCTGTTGGTAATTTCAATGCATGTTTCCCAAGTCCTCGGAAAGGTCACTGGGGGTCTCCATTACGTGCAGTCTAGAGCCTGCTACAATTTTCTCATACAATTTAATCTGCTGCCTGGATGGCCTCCAGTATACAAGCAACTGACAATCTATAGTCTTTGGAATTAATTTCCTGGAATCATGGAAGTCCTGCATGGCCTCCAGATGACAGATGTGTACTGGAGCTCTTAGTGCAGCAAGATGCTTTACAGAGATGACAGAAAATTCACCTCATTTCAGCATTTTCTGTAGGCTTTTAAATCTTCTTCTAGTGATTTTAGGAATAAAGGTATCACTAAGTTACAAGTGTAATTCTAACTAGGCATTATTAATAATAATCTTTTGCTTTCTGTAGCACTTAGCATCTGGGGACCTTTATGGGTTTATAACTATTCTTTAAGATAAACGCCACACTTATGAATTAGCTAGTTTTTGTCATAGTTGTTTTGTAGCTGGGAAACCAAATGAAGGGACAGATAAATGAGCTTCCAAAGTTGACACACAAGGGAAATATTGTCACCAGAAAAAAGGGTTTAATCTTAGCATTTATTTTAAGCAGTTAACGTGGAGATTCATGCTTTAACGCTCTCATTTTTGTTAGGATTATACCTGTACTTTGTTTAAAGCACATGAAAAGTATATGTTCTTTTTAGTAAGCACTAGTGCTTACTAAAAGCTTATGCAGCACAATGAGAAAATAATGTGAGATTTCTAACTTATTTTCTGGTTTGAAGGTCAAATATTATTCTGTATATAGCAAATACTACTAAATCTGGACTATATGTGCCATTCCTTCCTCCTACAATATATAGCAGCAAAAAACACACCTCAGACTGAGAGTCACCAGAAAAAAAAAAAACCTAACACCTAACTCGTGGTGAATGCACATCAAGAAAGATTTTGCATTTTCATTGAAAAATACAAATACAAGGAGTTCCATGAGGATGGGTGTTAATTTTCTCCTTTGATGACAGGCTAAGCAGGCAATCTGAAGCCTGAATGGTCTGGTATCTATTCAAATGTAGGAATGTCTCTTCAAACATAAAAATAAGGAACAGAAAATAGGAACAGAAAAGCTGGAGTTCTTAATACAACTCTACTGGCATAGTAATGGCTTGTTAGAATGGCTCATAAGACTTGTGGGTATAAGGGCACATATGGTGGCTCATCCAGAAAGAGGATACATAACGCTGTTCTGCGATCAGGGAGATTTCTGTTGAAATCTCAATCCAGAAGTATCTGTTGCATAAGGCTTGAGTGCAGCAGTTTTGACCCTTGTGTGGGGGTGGCACTGGTTTGGGGTGGTTTGTTTTCCTTGAGAAACTAACCAAATCCTCTGAAGCATAAACCTTCATAAAAGGTGGTAAAAAACAGTTTGCATAGACATCAGCTGGAAAGGGACATAACAGCTTACAGAGAGTGCAAAATTGTTATTGTTACAGCCTTGGTAAAGAAAGTAGAGGAGGGACCTAAAGAGGTTGGAATACAGTCTACAGCAGCCTTGTGCTGAATAGAATGTGGGTAAGAACATGAGAGTGGAAGAGAACTTATGGGAAAAATAAAGTATCCATGATCCTTTTGAAGGAAAGAAGGGAGAGCAGCAATAGAGAAAAAGGGGATTTCAAGAAAGCAGACTTCAACAAACTCAGGATACTGGAAGATCACATGTCATGGAAGAGAAGTTTAAAAGAACAAAGGAATTAAACTCTTCCTGGTGAAAAACTTGCTATTCAGAATTTAATGATCCCAATGCAAAGAAAGAATAGCAAGCATATAACAAGAAATCATCTGGTTAAATCGTATACGTTGACCTCAAACGCATGAAAGAGTCATACAGGAAATGAAAATTATGTGAGATTATTAGGATTAGTATAAAGAAATGCATAAATACGTGGTGACAGAAATCAGAAAGAACAAGGTACAGAAATTGTAATGAAGAGGAACAAGAAACCTTTTATAAGTAACCAGCTTAAAAAATATGTTTTTATAAGGAACATTACAGTTTATGACTATTGAGTTTTTACTTGAATTTTGTGAGGAATAAGAGAAAGACTGAGTAGAGAGAGAAAACTAGTAATGTAAGGTGTCTTTGGCTAAAACATCTAATGCTTTTCTTTGTTTCAGTATTCACTAAAGAGATCTACTCTAATCATGTGGCTAATACATTTATTATGAAAAACAAAAGAGCATGATCATACAACCTAATAAAATGGACTCTAGCTTTTTTAAAGTGTTGGCCAAAACTATTTAAAGCTGTCAGCAGGCATCTCTCATAACATGGAGATGCTTGCTAAGGCTCTAGGAAATTGAAAAAGGATAAATGTAGTGCTTAAAGAGTGAAAATAAGCAGCCAGGGAATCTTACATCAGTCAATTTAACTGCATTTCCTAAAGTAAAAAAACAAAGCAAAAACAACAAAACAAACAAACAAAACTAACAAAAAAACCCCAAAACACACAAAAAACCTCTACCCTAAAACAAATAATGAACAAATAACCCAGTGACTTGTATTTAAACATCTGGAAGACAGCAAAGAAATGGCTAACAGACAGAATGAATCTGTTGAGAACAGTCCCTATCAAGCCTGCCTGTTTTCTTTCTGCTTTGGGCTAATAGGGCTGTAAACAGAAGATCAATAATAGATGTTGTGTATCTTGACTTCAGAAGAGTTTCTGACCATCTCTACATGTCATACATGTATACCACATTTTTCTAAGCAAAGCAAGGAAACTTGATACAAACACCATGATTGTAAGATTAGTGCAGGATGACACAGAAAGCATACTCAGACAATAGTTAGCAATGGTCATAGTAGTAGCAAAATAGCAAAAGTAATCAGCACTGCAAAATTGGAAGGATGTATTAACTGGGTTGAACAAGCATCTCTCCTGTGTCTCGTGCTATTTGGTATTTTCAGTACTGGTTTAGGGATGGAATACAGAGTATTCCATTTACATTCCATTTACAGATGGCAGTAGGCTGCCCACAGTAAGTTAGAGGACAGAATTCAAATTTAAAATGGTCTTGGCCAGTTGGAGAAGCAATCTGGAAAACTGGACGCAGTTCAACATAGAGAAATGAGAATTATCATATTTAGGTGGGATTACGCAGCTTTAAGAGCTTGGCATAGGGAATAACTGGCTAGTTCTTTAGAAAAGGATCTGGGGGATAGAGCAGGTCTCCCTTGGATGCAAAACCAGAAATGTAGCCTATAAGATATAGGAAATGATGGTACTCAGCATCACTAAGGTCTCACCTAGATTATTGTAGTTAGTATTTGGTATTACACTTCACAAAAGGGGTGGGTTAACTGGAGTAAATCCAGAGAAGAACTAGAGTGATCATAGTTTATGAGGCAAGTTTGAAAAACCTGTGGTGTTTAGCATATAGGAGAAAAACCCTGAGGTGAAATATGTCTTCTGGGCTACTCCAGAAAGGGAATAATTTTCCTCTGTGTTTGTCATGGATGGGACAAGAAATCAGAGTTTTAAAATGCAGCTAGAGAATTTTAGATTAGTTATTGGGAGGAATAAGCAGGAATAAAGAAGCATTGGCACATGTTGTGAAGGGATGTTGTCATCTCTCTGGTAATAGAGTTCTTTATGTTCAGACTACCTGTGCTCTGAAGTGTTACTGATATGTCTGTCCTGCACTAGGACAGTAGGTAGATAAAATGGGCTTTCAAGGTCCTTTCCAGCGGCATCTTATATCAGAAGTTTGCCCTTTTCCAACCTTGGCTGCACTGTCTTGTGCATATGTCAAGCACTTCATACAACATTGGTGGCAACCAAGCACTTTTCTCTAATATTCACTTCAGTCAATTCTTTAAATGGAAACAGGTATTCTGATTTGTGTAATGCAAATCTTGGGAGGATTTTCTTTATCTGTTAAGTACCCTGTAGAATTTGGGACAGAAACCATTGGACATCTATGCAGTAGATATTTAAAGCAAAAAATAACTTCCTTGGTTTCACTATAAAAGTCAACATCAGCTATAATCCATCTTCATTTTCCCTTTTCCCATGTTTTTCCTCCACAAGCTTTTTAAAACACTATATTGGGAGTTTCAAGTTGACTTCTTACTTAGTATGAAATTTTTGGCTTTACCCAACAAAATTCTAAAGGTCATATCTTTAGTTCACATAGAAACTGCAACTTCCGTTTAAAGCATCTTCTCACCAAAGATCACAAAGCCTTAGCAGGGCTTTGCTTACAAAATGAGAACTCAGAGTATTATTCTTATAGCTCAGTAATATGGTTGTAAGTCACAAAAGACTGTATGTTGAATTGTGTAGTAGAAAACTAGTTCCAGACCTTCAGTGACTTGAAAACAAATAAGGATTATTTTATAGAAAAGAAACTCCCAAATAATGTATTTTTCCAGAAGTTAGGTCTCATTTCACCTTTATTCCTGTCTCCCTTTTTGTACATGAAATCTTTGTCAAATATGTATAAAACTATAAAATACTTTTTCTTTGTACTAAGCTTTAGCATAGTTACAGAACTGGAATGCATGATAGTCACAGGAGAACAGAGATGGCTCTAAATGTTAGATATTGTGAAGGAGAAAATAAGTAAGAGTATCATATAATCAAGGATGGGTTTGATCTGCTAGAAATTAATGGAAGATAAATCATTGGAGAAGATGATTATCATGTCTTATTTTCATCTTTACAGTGTTAAATTCAGGAAGTGCTTATTTTTATGGTAATTGTAGTAAATGGGAAAGCTTTTTATTAACACACCAAATAGGTAATTTAAAAGTAGTTATTACTAAACTTCCATATATATTAACCTGGGTTGGGAAATGCAATACTAAAAGACTTAGTGGAAAAAAATGATTGGAAAGACTGAAGTTAAGAAAACAGCTCATTTTTCTGAAGTGAAATGTAAGCATTGTCAAGAGTTGTTAAATCACAAGATAAAAAGAATTCACACTTATTTCAAAAAGAAAATTAGTTTCTTCAGAGTCTCCACATCAAATGAATGAAGCTTTGTCTGTTCAAGTGGAAGAGAAAACATGGGTTTGATGATCTTCCAAGTGAGACATCTTCAGTGTCATTGAAAGTTAGCCACAATGAAAATGTAATTCCCTACTCTAGGTTTTCCAGCAGCTCTTCAACAGCAACCTCCTTTCAGAGCATTCTCAGTTCATCTGTGAAAACCACAATATGACAGATCAATGGGTGACTGCATCTTAAAAAAAAAAAAAGAAAGAAAGAAAAGAAATGAAGGCAAAGGCTTGAACTTGATAGGAAGTTGCAACCTTCTTCTAAAAACATCACCTCCAGTGTAGCACAAAATGAGCAATTTAAAAGTGATTGAAGCACTTTGCCCTGAATACTCTCATCCAGACAGATTTAAATTTGTGGTTTCATATTAGATACTGCAAATGAAGAGACAAAAGAATGAAATTAAAGGAACAGCTAAAAAAATCAACTTTGACATTAAAGCAAATGGTTCATTTCACATGAGAAATAATCCAATAATGGCTACAAGTGTCCATCCAGAAATACGAGTTATTTCTTCATGCTGTCTATTTTTTGTCTGAAAAGAAAAGCAAAGAATATTGTGTCCAGATTGTTATAGATGTTGCCCACTAGTTCAAAAGAAAAGCATGAAAGGGACCTTTTAATTTGCTCTGATGATGGAAATAAACAGAATAAGGATATTTACATTAAAAATCACTTCAAGCATCTGTATGCTAGATGGTCAATATGTATTGACAATATAATTGTGGAATAATACAGCATCTGACACCATCATATGACACATTTTGGGAGCTCAAATACTCTTTCGCAACCATCAGTCTCCTGTTTGCTTAATTAGAAGAAGAGGATTGATGCTGTAACTTCCCAACAGCATTTGGCGGAACATCATGGAAAATTGCTGACCTGATTTTCATTTACAGTAAAGTGATAGCTTGCACTGCAGTAAGTGACCTGAAAACACCTGTAACTCCATTTTGCACCATCTAAGGAAAATTATGTCACCTTTTTGACAAAGGAAATCAGGTCTTAAGAGGTCTCTATAATTTCATTAGAAATAACAGAGGCATTCAAATTTATGTTGAGCCCAAAGTGAGCTGTGGTCAAAACACGGGAGACTTTACTGGGTTTGTTTTACAGATGTGCTGCATTTACAAAAGCTGCTACACTGTGAGTTTGATGGATAGAAAGCTTATGAACATACAAGTTTACTGTCATGGTCACAATAACAAAATGGCATGTCTAATTAACACTAGAACCACACAGGGAAAAAAGATGTTCTTTGATTGTTTTGGGGGGGGTTATAATCAGAAATGTTACTTTGCCAGCACCACTGTTTATTGATACAGTTGCCAGCTTTTGGTCTAAATTAGGAAGAAGTAGCAGAAATGTGGGAGGTAGGCTCTAAACCTACTTTTCTTTCTTCTTTTAACACAGCCTTTGTACACTGAAATATACAGGCAGAAGTTATGTCACAATTTATGTCAGAGTAGTAAAATTTAGGAGTAGAATCACAGTGGGATAGATCCTGAAAATTCTCAAATTCCAGAAGATGTCAGTTTTGCAAAATAGATACAGTTCCGTTCAGCAAGCTCAGTATGCCTTTGTCGTGATTCAGATTAATCTGGTTGAACTGTTCATCTCTGAAAATCACTGCTTTTTAAATTTTGAATGGCTTGTTAGAATCTGGCAGCCAAATCCACTGAGCATTCTCTAGCTCAACTCATCTTTCTTCTTCCTGATGCGTCTCCTTTCTAAAGGGAGTAAAAATAGTCCATTTCTCAAAACTCTCTGAGCAGGCTAGCATGGACCATGACTTTTCCAGACATTATTCTTCTGGAGTGCCATGGCAGCAGGGAGGAAACTGGGAAGACCTTTGTTCTTGTATCTTAAAGCTTCTGCTTCTTGCTAAGAGAGAGAATGGAAGAGAGAGAAAGCAACCTACCTGACATACAAAGGAATGAGTAGGAAAGGATACTCAGGGGTCAGGTAGGGGTACAATATCTGTCAAGATGTGAGAACAGCACAAACTAGAATCAGTAAACAAAAGAGGAGGAAAAGAAAGTCTTCAATTAACAGTTCCAGTTTCTTTTGCTATCATAAAATATATCTGAAAGCTACTAGTAAAGTGCATCTTACTGGCCTCTACCTTCTGACCTGCATTGGAATTTGCCATTTATACCCGTGATTTTGTTAGTGCAGTCTGACTTGACAGCAGCATGTATTATGAACTTAGAGTCCTATTATCTTAGAGATCAACATAGATCCATACCATGGAATTTGCATTTGCCCCAAATTAATTATCTTTTCTATGAAACTAGAGCAGTAATAAGGTTGCGCTAACATCCTGGAGGGTAAGCAGACTGGCCCAAGTAGCTATAGATATGTTAGCCTGGCATCAATCCATGCCCATATAATGGAAAGTTTTTAAGGATTTATTAGAAAAATAATTAAAGAATGGATATATAATGAATGCCAGTCAAAACAGATTTACAGAAAATCAGTCTAGTCAAAGAAGTTTGATTGATATTTATGTTTACTAATTTATAGAAGAAATCTATACAGATTCTTATAAGATGGTTGAATTGGTACTAAAAAAACCCATTCTAATTCAAGAGTGAACCCTATACAGTATCAACAAGGCATATGCTGCTCTGCTTGAAGAACTTGGAATACAAAAAAGGAGTTGGCACTAGGGAGTTATCATGTATGGAGCTTACCTTGCACAGGGATTGATACTAATGCTATCAGGAGGTTAGTGGAAGTCTAATGCTGGTCAAGATTTCCCCCATTATTTTGATAAATACAGGTTACTAAATGTATTTGGTAAAATTTGTCGATCAGATAAAAATGGGAGAAATAGTGAATACTGAGTGAATCCAGGGCAATCTTATAGGACCACCTGGACTATTTGATTAGCTATGCCCATTCGATGGAAGTTATGTCCTAACACTTCCAAAAGCAAGATCATATACTTAGGGTCAGAAAACATATTGTCTGTTGGTCTATTAGAAGATGGGTTGTTTTCTGGGGAACAGTGATTCTGAAAAGACTTCAGGATCACAGTGGACAGATGACTCAACGTGGGTTCCTAGTGTAATGATTTGGTAAAATTAGGTCATTCGAATAGGGAAGTGGACCACTTGAGAGGTCATGTAAGTTTTAGATATGCAATTGGCACTGGACTCTTCAATAAGTTTCTGGGGCTTGCATTTTAAAAAGAACGGTAAGTACTTGAGTGGATAGAGAGCCACAGAAATCAGTCTGAAGAACTTCTTTGGGGTTTGAAAACTGAAGAGCTCAGTCTGCTTCTTCAGAGAGAGAGAGAGAGTTTACTTGATTACAATGTATAAATATTTTTGTTCAGAGAAAACATCACATCCTAAATGGCTCTTCATTTTATGGGAGGTAGGCATAGCACAATAGCATCCTTTTTTGCTGGAACCTGTATCCAGGTAAATTCACATTAGAAATGAAACTCAAATTTTTTACTAGTGAGAGAAAAAGCTACAGAGGAAGATGGAGATTCTTCATCCCCTAAAATGAAGATTTTCAAGTTTCTTTAAAGAAATGTGAATAATCTTCAAATCAATCTAGTATTGGGTTTGGGTTTTTTTACATGCATTAGTGAAAAGTAAGTTAGTAGCCTTAGCATAGGGTGAAATTTAATAGGCTGTGATATGCCAGATAATTCATCTAAAGGATTTAAAAATCTTTTGCGACCTATGAATTTATAGGGGAAGAAAATTTCACTTATGAAAATATCTCAAAAGAGTTTTAAAGTTCTAAGTCATGAATTCCAAAAAAGGAAAAACAATGTAGGCTTCCTGGGCCAAACTGTTTTATCTGTGCCTTATTGAATGGTCCAATTACATGTTCTTAGATGCTGGAAGTCATGTAAGAAATGGCTAAAGGTAAAAAAGAGGTAAAAAGACAGTGTCTGGGTAAAGCAGTACCATGGTAATATTATGTGATCATGCAATTATATATTTATTCTAATAAATATTCATAAACAAAACTACTGCTGGCATTTACCAGCTTGTGAATGCTTGTCTCTGCAACACTGTGATCCTTTAATGGGAGCAATGAGACTGAAGAGGAATGAGAAAGAGGCCAGGACAATCAAATAGGGAAAGAGTATCCTAAAGACAGATCTCTCTTCTCAGAGAATGCTTGAAAAATGTTATGGAAGAAAAAAACCTTTTTTAGGAATTGTTTCTGCTTTCAAAAGAATTATTTAGGTCCAGTTCTTCATTTATTTTCTCCTGTCATAGATTAACATGGGATAAATCTTAAAGGCTGTTATGTTTAAAAAATTACCAGATCCATCAGNGTATCCTAAAGACAGATCTCTCTGAGAAGGCTATAGAATGCTTGAAAAATGTTATGGAAGAAAAAAACCTTTTTTAGGAATTGTTTCTGCTTTCAAAAGAATTATTTAGGTCCAGTTCTTCATTTATTTTCTCCTGTCATAGATTAACATGGGATAAATCTTAAAGGCTGTTATGTTTAAAAAATTACCAGATCCATCAGTTCCCTTGCTTGTCTGAGTATACTGGATTGGCTGAAGAGAGTTTGGTGGGAGTCTGGAGATGCTGGGATGGAAGGAAGGAGATGTCATTTCTGTAAATTTTGCACATGATTCTCCAGTCTCAGGGGTGATTGAAAACTATGATTGAAGAACTGTGAGAACTCTGTATTTTATTCCACTTTTTTGTGGGATGAAAAGGCAGATAGAGGAAATGTCATAACTCTGAATAAAAAGAGAATAAGAACTTAATTTTAGTGATTGCTCCTTGTTCTCAGATGCATATAATGGCATAGGAATGGCTTTTTCTGCCATATGCTACCTCAGGAAGAACTTAAATGGGCTTCTCTCATGGAATAGTAATAGTAAAAAGAAAGTAGTACAGAATAATAAGAAGCAGACATAGCAAGCCAGTGAATCTGTACATTCTTCTGTTTGCAGACTATAAACTTGCCTTTTACAAGTATACACTTTGATAAAATTTCATTGCATAAAACTTAGCTTTTCTCAATTCCCTTTGCAAGACTTTTCTTCTCATCCTCCTTTCATGAAATAAGGAATGAAATCAATATAATAGCTTTTTTTTTTTTTTTTTTTAATAAAAATAATTAAAGGGGAAAATTGTGACAACCTTGGTGCCCCTAATAGGAAGTACCAGTGGGGATTATACCTTGTTGTGAATGTTTTCTTGATTTCAGTGATATTCTTCATTGAAATTTTCTTCAATCTTCATGGAGTTTCCTTCATACTGTTTTTTACTATGTAGGCCATTTCTTATATCAAATTTAACCATAGCACTAATGTAAGACGTACTTCTGTTACCCTGATGACTGACTTTTTATTTGGTGACTGACTTAAAATATTTTTATTTAAATAGAAAAAGAGAGGGTTTATAAAGAAGAATATGGTCTTCATGATTTGAGAATTAGATGGAGAATAAAGATAATGACATTCTGTCCTGCTAACAGGCAGGGTACACAGCAAAACAACCACACACTTGCTGTATAATATGCACAGTTTATTAAATAAGCACACCAAAGCAAACAAGCACATCAGTGCCAATCAGGTATATTTCTTTCTATATATAGTAAGTAAGTGCAAATTACATATATATATGTGTGTATATATATATATGTAAAGTACAGAGGAAAAATAGCAATGCATCAAATCGTTACTGCATAGAGAGAATAGTGATTAAGAAGAAATACATCACTAATTACCACCTAATCATCATCCAGGCCCACACTTCAAGCCGGTAAGCCCCATTGCAGCCAATGCCAGGAGTGTTAGGCAATTGGGAAAATTTCTGTGTGGTACATCCACCCATAGATGGGGCTACAAGGGGGTCCTGCTTTTATACCCTTAGGAAAATAACTAGCTTTATGGTAGATCTGTAATTATTTATTTGTGGGCTTTGTAGTTTCTCTTGATATTGCTGTTGTCGACACTGAGTGTTGGCCAGGTGCTCTGGTGCGGCCAAGTATGAAGGTCATAGAACAGCTGCGCACCTATGTTTTCCTACCTCCTTTTGACAAACACTTATGATGAGCATAACTTTGACAAAAAACATACTTTGCTATGCCTCTCAGTCATGAGTGAGATTCAACTCTCAGCTGGGCTCCCATCCACACACATTCAAAGGACAAGGATAGTATGCCCAATGGGAGCAATGATAGTGTAATAGTATCATCAGTATGAAAGGGTATAGAAAGTTTAGACTTTTTACCCCGATAAAACAGGAGACCTATATTTCATGCCAGAAAGAACTGGCACATGAAATTGCAGTTCCACTAACAAGGGTTTTCAATTAAAGCTTTCAAATCCACAGTGATATTATGTGATTGGCAAGTATCAAAATTTGTTTTTAAAAAGAGAGGGAAAAGCTACAGAGTATTTGTTTTGACTTTGATATGCAAGATCTCAGAAAAAGTTTAAAAGGAAGGAGTAATCAAAATCATGTGAATGGAGGCAAGTGGAAAATTGGATAAAATTTGATGCAGTTTTATCAAAAGTAGATCATGTCAGACAAACCTCAGCCCTAAAAAATGGCAACACAGTGGACCTAGTGCATCTGTATTTAAGCAAAACATTTGAAGCAGTGTTCATGGAAATGACTATTTAAGCAGGAAAGGACAGAAACTGGAATTAAAAACTGTCTAAGGACATATAAAGAGGTATTTTGAAAGAGAGTTTATAAAAATGTGGAGAGTTTTTTATGCTGTTTTCCAAAGATTTATCTTGGAAGTAATTAACATTTCACATTGGTGAGCTTAGTGCAAACCCAGTTTGTGCTCATAAAACTTGCAGATAACAAAGAGTTGGATGGTATTACCAATATTGGGGAGAATCTGCCTATAAGATAGGAGGTAGATCTCATCACAATAAGAAAAAAATGAAGACTGCAGAGTCATGCATTTAGGGACCTTCTGCTGTGATCTGGAGGCTTATTGGTCAGCAGGGTTGCAGAAAGTTTATTAAGATAAACACACCAATAGTGTTTTTCAGCCATGAAGAAGGCAGCTGTAAATGTCAAAACTGGATTTTCTATGGGTATTGGAAAATTCTGATACGGTTTAGGACAAGTACTGTTAGGATCTCATCTGGATTACTGCTATAAGTCTGACCGTTTGTACTTTAAAAAAAGCGGAACAAACCCAGAAAAGGTCTCCAAGCACCACTAATGGGATGGTAAAAAAAGTCTTTTGAGAGAAGATTGAAAGAACATGGCTTGTTTTGGCTGACCAAGATGAAGATTCAAAGATGATATGGTTACTTTGTAGAAATAGAATTTGTGGGTAAAAAGCAAATAGGGAGAAGTTAAAAATTTAGAATTCAAAAGAAAAGATCAAATGGATATGAATTAATCAATAATACATTTAGACAGGAAGTTAAAAGAAGTTCTGTAGCCATCAGAGAAATAAACTTCTGGAATTGTCTTCCAGAAAGAGTAATGAGTGCAAGGAATCTGAATGGCTTACAAGGTGAAGCCTGATACATTAAGGGCAGGCTAAGGATGGATGGTTGTGAAACTGGAAAGTAAAGCTTGTGAAATGAGGCTTTGAGTATTTGCTTTGCTTTGCTAAGAGTGCTGAAGGAAGATTTGCTTTCTTGTTATGGCTGTGTTAGGGAGTGTTTCTTGCCACATGTTTTGTTTGGTATAAAACTAGTAAGTGGAAGAGAGTGAAGCCAGAAAAGCTGATAATAAGATACAGTGCCATAGATAAAAGTAAAGGCTAAGTACTGCCATGTCTTCTGTCCTGTAGATACTAGACATGTCCATGAGAGCAAATTGACTCACTGACTGTTCAAGGACATGTTTTAGTATGGGATCCAAGGGTTTCTATGGCTGATATGTGCAAGAACAGAAGATTGGACCAACCCAGACCCACTCATTAGCTGAGTTTCTTCATGTCTTGCTGGATCATGTGCTTTCAGTAGTAATTGTTGTATTTATTTGTTGCATTTAATTAATGTATCACATGTTTCAGAATTTGCATTCATTACCTGGAGAGAAGGAAAAAAGAGTCTTGCTTTCTTCTGTTCTTTCTGGTAGTGTAATTTCACTTTTGATATGTTTTTCCCTCTCCCATCTGATGACACTGGCCACAGCTTAGATGAGGTTTCAAATTTGGTGCACTGATTTCAGGTCAGAAAGAAAATTTTACTGGTCAAGCTATCAAGGATCTTCTTGGGGATGGGGGATGTAGCATGCTTTTTGCTATAGTTTGTAAAGTTGTTCACTTTGGATCATTTGAGTTCATTTCATCTAACAAGTCCCCTGACATTATAGGCACCTTGGGAGGGACTTCTGGAAGGTGCATAGGAAAGTGTGCATGTTCTTGTGCCTGTAATGTCTGCGTTCCAAGACTGAACTGATGTATAGTATAGTTGCTAGAGTTATGATTCAGAAAGTATTGGTTTAGTGATAAAATATAAACCTGAGTTATTTGTTGTTTGATTTTACTAAAGATCAGTAGAGATCTTTCTCAATAATTGATGTGCTAACAGCAGCTTTGTGATTGGTCACCAGCTGATTGACTACATTCTAAAATTTGAGCTTGACATGGTACACTTCATCACTTCCTGAACTGCTGTGTAGTACTGTTATGTGCTTTTCTGCCTTGAGAGTTTGGATGCATTTAGCTTATGGGACAGATAAATGTATAATCATCATCATGCTGTCTTGCAGAGTGCAGTTTCTAAGACACATTGCACTGAGACATTATTGTTTATCATCTTATGTTATTAAATTATTATGACTGGTATTTATACTTTTTTGCTATTAAATATGAGATAAAGTATAAAAGCACTCCCCACCTTAAAAGGGATTGTAACGATAAAACCTCAAACCAGACAAGTAGTAAATGAAAGCATTAAGTTGTTCATATGGTAATTCAAGACAAATGAGTATTTCTACCTCCAAAAAAGAAAAATGTAGCTCAAATGCAAGGTTTAAGGAAGAATTTAGAAGACATATGAGAGATTCTAATTGAAGGGGAAAAAAAAAATAAAGCCACAACCCCTTCTATGTATTTTCAAGCTTTTACAGAGCTGCTGAAAGTAGCTGAGCTGCAGTCTACTTTTAAAACTTCGGAATAAGTTACCATGATATTTCAAATATTTGCATAGAGGTAAATGTTGTGCCTATTGATAAATGCTTCTGGGAGGGGTACTGAATTTGCAAACTAAATGCAATGAAACCAGTGAATTTATCAGACGCTTTATTTTTAAGTAGCTGCACAGGAGATTGGTATTAGGCACCAACCTCTTATGGAAGAAAGAAATCTAGGCTATTTTAAAAGATCTTAAAGGAAGTTTCATGAAATTCATTTTAAAGAGATTATTTTTTGGCAAGTTATCAAATCTAGGACATTTTCAGGCTCCTTGTACCTTTCCCAAAATGGCAGATCCATTCTCAGTGTCTGTTGTTCCAGGGCACAAAAATTGCCTTTATACCATAAAGAAACATGCTGTTATGGGTTATGATGTTGAAAACCGTTCCCTAAGGAGTCTAGACAGGATGGAGTTCTTAGCTTAAGAACTCAGTCTTTCAAGCCTTTCCACTAACACCTAAAAAACTAGACCATCTCCTAAA
This sequence comes from Agapornis roseicollis, assembly GCA_002631895.1. NCBI lineage: Eukaryota > Metazoa > Chordata > Aves > Psittaciformes > Psittacidae > Agapornis > Agapornis roseicollis. The sequence continues at coordinate 46,367 of NDXB01019630.1, forward strand.
ACCTCATGTGGCTGTGGCCAGCTTCTTTTCATTTAATCTTCGAAAGGAGGAATTCTCTTACAAAGCAAGGCTAGAAGGAGCTGTGGGGAAACCATGGTAGCTTCCTTGGCTTATAGAGTTTGGGTTTTTTAGTTTCTTTCTCCCTTCCATGGGAGGAATGTATTTCCTTCTCCCTCCACCCCTGCTTTCTTATTTTATAGCATCCCCTACTAAGAAGAGAGTTTTCATCTTTTCTTTCTAGCAGTCTAATAAGTCACAGCTGTTGGTTCAAGCAGCATGTAGAGCTATTTTCCTGTTTTCACACAGTGTGAGAATTTAAATGCAGAGTGAACCAGGAAGGAGTTTATGTGTGTTATCCCTGACACAGAACTGTTAAGTGGGCTCCCATGGGTAAAAGGTTAGCATTTGTCAGATGAAGTGAAGGAGAACTGTAACATAAATAAAGAAAGAAAGAGAAGGTGATCCAACAGTAAAAGAATTCGTTTAGTCAACACCTATGGATCCTTTGTATAAGGGAAGCCAGAGTTCAAGGACAACTTTATGCCACTGATTTTCTGAAATACCATTTGCTGTCATAAGCCTCTTAGAGTCAAGGACCTGGTTTCATACTATTCTTCTGAAACTCCACTTAATAAAAATGTTTAAGCAAGAGAACACCAACAATGTCAAACCAAGAGAACACCACTGCTAGTTTAAATAGCTCTAGACCTCACCTTCTGACTCAAGGTTTTCTTTCAGGTGCTCCACAGCTTGGGCTGTTGGTGCTAAGGTTCTACTCATTGTATCACCCACCCCTCTGACAAGAAACATTGTTCTATAGCTGTCAGTGTCTGGAGATTAAGGCATCATCCTCTTTCAGGGGAATACTTTAGCAGTATTCAGAGTGGCTTGTGGCATGTCTTGCAAATGGACTTGTAGCCAACTATACTCCCCTTGCAACTGATCATTTTAAACATCTTTATTTTTCCTTAGATACAGAAAGAGGGAGGAAAGGTTTTTGACATGGGGGGGGAAATAAAAAACAAAACAAAACAAAACAAAACAAAAAAAAAAAACAAAACAAAACAAAACTAAGCAATATCTTTATTTTGGCTGCCAGGTATGTAGACTTAAATTTGATCATACTATGCAAAGCCTTAAAAGGTGATGTTAAGTACCACTGCTATAAGAAAGAGCAGAGTAGTGAGAATTATTAGGTGGTATTGAACTGCTGGTTCTGGATGCCAGTCCTAGGTTCACTCACTGGTTCATTTGTTTGCTTTGTAAATGTAATAAAAGTGAGACACGAGGGAAGATAAAAATAGCATAGAAGGTGAATGTAACTTTCATTTGTGTCACAGCATACACAAGTATAAGACAGTAACTTTCGGCAAGTGAAACTATTCTTCTTAGACACCAAAATACTTTTCCTAGTATTTATTTGTTTAAGGCAAAAAAGACTTTCTAGTCAGTGTCTCACCAAGCATTGTACAAATTGAGAATCGTTGCCTGCATAAAACCTCCAGACAAGAGGTCATAGAGGTTTAGACAGAACACAAAAATAAAGAAGATAGGAAAGACCAGGGAAAAAATGTAGAAGTTGAGCACACCACTACTTTGAGTAAGAAAATGTTAATAGGAATGTTAAGTTCGTACTCCAAACCTTAAAGATTCATCTAAATGTGGTGATACAGATATAATCCAGTACTGTCTCCTCACCCAACCCTTCATGTAGCTTTTTCAGAGACAATTTTAAAAAGCCCTAAAGGAAAGATAATAGATATTAAGATGGGTGGGAGAAAAGGGACAGGAATGCGTAGCAATTCCAATGATGAAACTTGTTCCTTTCCCTGTCTCTTAAGTTGTTCAGTCTGACAACCTTCCAGTCCACAAACCTAAAAATATTGCCAAATAGTTGCAGAAAAATATTTTCCAGAAAAGGGTGGCATCTGATTTATTTCCTGCATCCTACCCTGTCTTGTTGTGGTTTTGGCTGCAAGACTGCAAGTCTAAAACTGAGAGAAGTGTCATCGGCCCCTGGAGACAGTGTCCAAACAATTGAACATGTTTGAAGGAAAGGTTTATTCTTTGGCTCTTTCAATACTTGCAGCTGCCAATTATTGAGTAGTTATGGCCAGACACAGACTCACTGTGGTTCATGGCTGGCTCTTAGTTTCAGAATTATCTGGAATTGTTCAAGGAAGGTTAAGGAGGTGTCCAAGCATTTCCTCAAGGTCCTTTTGATATTTTGTGCTGTTGATGGTCTTTAAGCATGATGATTTCTCTCAGGAGACATTACTGACTCATTTCTCAGAGATTAGGGTAGTATAGAAACCTAAATAGAGAGATGAGAATTTCTTTTCTATTCATCTGTGAAACTAGACTCACTCAGAACTCTTCAGGTTAAGGCAAACAATGTTTTGGAAGAGCTGAAAGCCACACAGTTCACAGCCATTTTTTAGGGCTTGAATCAAACTCTGCTTTGCAGGAAATCTGTTGAGTTCTGTAAGTGACAGCATTTAGCAGTCCTCTTTTAGGAACTGGCTACCTGCAAAAGCCACAAGAATCCACTAGTCCTAATCTAAGGAAAATGCAAAACACAACATCCCTTTTGCCATTCTCCCTGTTCTGCCGCCTTCAAAAGGAAATCACAGTTGCCCCTGAAACCCAAAGTTAAAGCCAAAGTTGAATCTAGGTATCTTTTGTGAATATGATTGAGGGTTCCAAAGGCAGAGAAGAGATGTTTTTATTTTTCTCCTTATGAAGATTGTGCAGTCTCCATATGGTGATTCTTTGTCTTGCCTTTTTTTCTTTTTTTTTTTGCATTTCATTTGAAAGGTGCAAAAGGGTGGTAAGTCTTGACTAGAAATTGAACTGAAGCTTATAGGTCTTGTCCCCTCCTGCCCCTGTTTTCTTGCTACAAAAAAAAGCTTGGAAGAGTATTACTTGGCCATGGTGAAAATGTGAATCATAGAAGACGTTTCCAGGAGGAAGAGTTTCAGTTTCTGTATTCTTTTTCCAAACACACACAGAGTATACTGGATTCAAATCTCTGCAATTCGGACAAATACCTCAGTAGAAGAAATTCTGCATGTTTTACTAGAGCAGAGTAAGACATCCTTTCAATATTCAGGATTTGGGTCTCTAGGCCTTTGAGTCATTTCTATCTTTATCTCAGCATGGCAAGAAAGTTCATCATGTTCTTGGTGGGCTGTGACCATTGCCTTTCAAGTTGCTGCCTTTCAGATCTTCATTAATCCTTAGGCTATCATTAAATGCTTGGCAATGGTTTTATCTTATCTTTGTTGTTAACATCTGCAGGTGCATTAGTTATCTAGAGAACTTACTCATTAGGGATCATTTTTACTGCAGGGTAGTTCATGCCTTCTGGGAAACTTCTTGCTTGAAGAATCCCTGTCAAAATAAGACTTCTTCTGCCCCATTTCAGGTTCTTCCCTTGACAGAAGCCAACTGGGGTCTCAAGAGGGCTCTAGCTTACACATACTTGGACAGCTTTTAAAATGTAATGCAGACAGGAGATCAAGCTATATCCACAACACAACACCCAGGTCATATTATTTTGTTCATTTAATTCTGAAGAACATTATGCAGTTTGGATATGATCTATATCAGAACAAAAGAGTTTAAAATACAAAATAAGCATCTGAAGTTTGGACTCAGTGCATTTTCCATCAACACATGAAAGACTTGATCCCATACTGACAAAATGTACTTCAATAGAGCTGCCCTTCTTTCAGCCTGCTCCAAATATCCCAATTGATAAGGAGTATCCAGTACAAAAAACAGAGCAACTCTTAAATGTTTTCTCTAAAGAAAAACGCTAACACAGAGAAAACTTTGCAATCAGTACACTATGGGCTACCATTTACTTTTACCAGCTCCCTTTTCTGGCAGCTAGGCTAGAGTGCTCCTTTGTGCACCAGTCAGAGCTTCTTATAATATCAGTTTCATTGTGAAATATGCTCGTTCTTGTGAAGAGTTTTTCCCTTTAAAGAATTAAAAATGGAAACATCTGATCCTGGGCTTTAAGAACCAAGAGTCATCAGAATAAACATATCCAAATAGCATCTCTGGTTCCAGAGCATTCTATTTGCCAGGTTCATGCCCAGAAGAGTCCAGAGAAAATGTGAGATCCACAGCATCTTTCCAGAAGAGGTGGGAGAAGGGTTCTACCCTAGCTCTGGTTTATCAACAGATCATCAAAAGAGGTGTTTCTTCTGGACCTGCAGTAAACATGCACATCAACAGAGCCCTTCCACATTCCCTGATGGAAGGGAAAAGTATGTCTTCTTTTTCTTCAAGAGAATATTTGAATCCCAAGCTATTTCTGCTTGCAAACCAGAGCAGCTAAAGCTTATTTTCCAGTAGCAAGAGACAGAAACAACTGAAATAAAAGTAAATGACCAAGATCTCACACTCCTTCTTCTTAGGTTCTGAACAATGGCATAAACTCACTCTTAGATAACCATGTAGTACAGTTGAGGGCAGTGCCTTACTTCTCCATGGCTGCATTCTCTGCTCATCCCAACTAACAGCCTTAACTTCTCTTAGTCAGAGCTTCTTTGCAAAGAAATGCTGCAGGAAACTCCTAGCTGCCTGATGTTTTCAGTCTTCCCATTGGCTCCCTGTTGGTTCAGAGTATGAAGGGGTACTACAAGGTAAAGAGTTAAACCTTCACTAATCATTAATCTCACAGGCAAAGCTTCAGAGAAATCTATTAAAGTTATTAAAGTCACAGATATGAGGTAATGCTTTTTATGAATTAGGTACTGATTAAAAGGCAAAACTGTTAGATCTTCCACATGACAGAAGGTTAATAGTGGGGTGCCACATGGTACAGTACTAACTACTGCTATTGTGTGTCATATATTGAGCAGTTAGCTATAAAAGGGGGTGAACAATGAGACGGCAAATATTGCAGATAACATGAAAGTGAATCAGTAGCTGGAATTCATATCCCTACCCAGCTCTTCTAAGAAATCCCCCTGATCTATTGCAGTTTTTAACACAGCAGATTCTTTTAGTTCTTTTCATTGTATTCATGAATGTAACTTGCACAATACAAAATCCCAGCAACCTTATGCTTTCCATTCTGCTGAGTGAGGTTTATAGCTTTTCATTTTCATTTTCAGCCTTGGCCTGAGTTGAAAGACAAGAATCCATGTCCCAGCCTGCAGACTGGAAGCACTTGATTAGTATGCAGGGCAGGTACAGAGGGAGGCTGTCTTTATGCGACAGCTCTCAATCTACTCCTCTGATTATTACGGCTCAGGGAAGAGTGAGTGCAAGAGAAACAGAAAAAAAAAAAATCAAAGAGAAAGTGAAGTAAAAAATACAGCCTTTTCAAATAAAAAAAAAAAAGTATATATCTTGGCATAAAGTATCTGGAAATATCCACCAAGACAATCTATCTACCTCTGTATTATTAACTAGTCATTCCCCCTGTAAATTTAAAAGTATATGTTAAAATGTTAAGGGGAAGAAGCCAACCCTCAAATACTAATTACCTGTTGATTTTATTATTTCTATTCTCTTTTAAGGAAGAGCTCATGAGTTAATACAAAAAAGCACTATAGCTTTTCAATCCGCTCTGCTGCTAATTTTCTTGTTTTCTGCTTGGGCAGATGGCTCCCTATCAAAATTGTAAAGCTAAGCCCATTATAAATGTGTTCACTTGCTTGTAGGGAAAAGAACAAGGAAGATAAGGAAATGTGAGATACGATGATTTATCTGTCTTGTTTTAGCAAGATGTGGAACTATGGGGAAAAAATACGATCTTTGTCTATTGTCATTCATCCTGAAGGATAGAAAAATGCTTCACAGATAATCAGATCATCAACCTTTTTCTTTTTCTTGTAACATATATCCCAGGTGACTGCTTGTTCATGGCTAAAATACTACCACTTCTAGGTAGGAATAGTATGGCAGTTTAACAATGGATTGTTATACTAGACAATAGTTTTAGGACTGAAAATTACGTAAGGAATCATAACTAATTCTTTCTTACAATGAGATTATAGGGATCACCTTTAATATGGTAGTTACCTTGTGGTAGAGCTCTTGTCTTACCCTCTAAGCCAGTGGGGAGAGCACTTACCAACAAAATCCTTGGGATCCTGAGTTTAGTTTGCTTAAGGAGGTTCAATTATGCCATCTTCTTTCTCCCTAGAAGCCTGCCCTAACAGTTATCAAACTGGTTGAGGTAGGGGCAACATTATTCTTCCTGTTGGCCCTGTGCCTTTGTGCCGGAAGGAGCACAAGATTTACAGTTCCAGAAGAATGGCAGACAAGAAGGGGCATGACTCGCTAGCCTGGTACTCAAAGTTCTCTCCTGGGTTCAACAGCATTTCACATTTCCCTCTTTTTATGCGTCTTTGTGCAGCTCACTACTCATCCTTTTCACTTGTCTCATTGGGGCATTTTATTTTGCCCTGGCACAGTATAGAAAGCAAAGGTGCCTAATCTTTGAGGGTCAGGCAACTAAAATGAGCTGTTAAGGATGTAAATTTTTTATTAGCAACCTGTGAGCTATTTCAAAGAGTGCCCATTTTATCCAAAGCAGAACCCAGGATTTTGATCTTGGAAATTTATTGGGATATTCAGTGAAAATCTAATTCTGTTTGATAATAAGATGAAAACAATGTCGAAGAGATGATGGAGTCAAACTTCAGATGACAAATTCAACATCAGTTGTAACATCAGTAAGAGGAACATTTCCAAGCTTTAGAAGGTACCAAGTTTTATTATTCATCAATCACACATAATCCAGAAGTATCAGTTTAATTATTTGCATGTAGACTTATGTAAAATCTATAATCACCACTGTAAGTGGAAGCCATAATTCCATCAAGGTGAAGTGACACCAAGAATAGTGGAAATGAAGCCCAAGTCACTACATGTCAGAGCTGGGATTTCCTGGCTTTAATCTGCTATGTCTGTATAACCTAGTATCTGCATTTTTCTTTTTATTGTGGATTTACAGTTTATTTCACTGTCCACCTTCTGTTAGGGAATGGAGCTGATTATTTACATAGCATAATAATTATAATTTATTACTAATTTTGATGGGACTAAACCACTCTGTCATCTGGTACTACGGGGACAGACAAGTTCTTTTGGGGATCCTTGGCAGAATGATCATGGCACCAAGTTTTAGTTACAATTAAAACTTTATTTTCTTAATAGTATATATGATTAGCATAGTACAGAATTTATGATCAGAATTGCACAGGATTTCTACAAGCAAAATCAATGTAGTGCAATTTATAAGTAGCATAATACAGAACTTAAAATACAACTCATGATTTCTAATCACCTAGACCTTAACTTAACTTACAGTTTCTAATCACCAAGACCCTCTGCAATTCAGATCTTAATATATAGTTTGCTGCATCAATATAACAGTAATAATCTATATCCAAAAGTCATATAACGAATCCAAGTTATTCTGTCCAGGGAGGAAGCAAGAACAGTGGAGGTATCCCTGGTCTTTGGGAGGTCACAGGTTTTGCTGTGAAGCAGCAGCTCCAGTCTAAGCTCCCCATTTAGGACTTGTAACTGCTTGATTTTGTAGACAGTGTTCTGTGTGCTGTTAAACTTCCCTGTTCTGTGACAGCATCATCCACGGTGCTTGGCTAGCCAGGTGCCTGGGACCTTCAGGGCCTGTAAGGAATAGAATAATCATCCTGGTGCCCAGGAACTTCAAGGCTAGCAAGGAGAGGAAGAAGAGATCTGTTCGGTTTGTCTACTTGGTTCACAGGACCTTTAGGGCCTGATAATGAGGAGAAAGAGAACCCATCATACTAGTATCACTTGGTCACAGAGAATGACTTTGCCTCATAAAATGGTGCTAGTTATGCTAACCATATTATCAGGAGCAGGAAATACCAGTCACACACTCCTAGAAGCATGAAGTAATTTTCTCTCTCTGTGATAAACCAGATAAGAATGAGGCCTAAATTCACCCATCATGAAGCACCTTTGATGATGAGAAGATCTGGATCAGTCATGAAACTAAGCTTTATTTTTAAAAATATTTACATGATACAGGAATGGCTAATAAAACACCAGTGCTATTGTCCTCATTTTTAGGCTGCAGAATCCACTTCAGCATAACAATTAAGTATGTGTCCTCTGCTAAGTACAAGGTAATGCAGCTGATTTCCTGGGGCCTGTTTGTATCCACAGTTTTGACCATGAATGAATAAAGATTCCATGGCGATGTGAATTTTAGCATTTTAAATTTTGGAGTGTTTGACTTTGCAGCCATAATATTCTTTTAATATAATCTCTTTATGTGTAATTTCCTGTGTTAATTCCATCATGAGGAACCACATTAAGTCTCACATGAATCATTAGTAGAGCTGGAACATAGATATGCTTGTATAGACGTTTAGCATTTGAGCTAACTGACCTTAACAATAGTCAGCTATACTTTATGAGAACCAGCCTCTACAGGCAAAATGAGACAAGCACTTTGCAAAGGGATTTCAAGGCTATTTTCTGACAATAGAGGAATGATGTGACTCGGGAAGCCTTGTCCTGGTACTGCGTGTGCACTACTACATACAGACCCTCTGCTCTAACTCCCTTCACTCTATCTCCTTCTGTGTTTGGAAAGAAGATCCCTGTCATCTCAGCTCAGCCTGTAGTAGGATGTGCTCAGTATGGATGAAATAATCAATAAATTTACTTACTAACCTCTTATATGTACTGAGTGTACACAGGTAGTCATTGTAGGCTTTATTATGTGTTGTTGTTTTCCACATTACCAGCATGAATTAGCTAGAGAATTAAGAAAAGTTTCTCTCTACTGGAACTACTCTAGAATTTGATCTGTGGCTCTGAAGCACCAAGGTACCAAACCTTCTGAAAACAAGAGTAAGAAATTTTTGTCATTGACAAAACAATGTAGTTTTCTGTAAGTTACTCATCAGAAAAGACAGCCACATCTTTGTGCAATGTGTAAGCCTGAGGCAGAGGGCACAGAAAATTTAAATTCAAATTATTAAAGTTTGGCAGTTATGAGCATCTAAACCAAGACCTTATAATGTCAAGTGTTAGGTAACTATTACTCTGGTACATCAGCTCTTGACAAACACAAAACTTGCCCAATTAAGATCTCAAACCTTAATAATGGCAATACATGTGGAGAGATACATAAAACTCAGAAAGCTCAACTGCTTAGAAACAACCCTGACACAGATCAGATTTGTTTCATTGACAATAATTAGGGAAATCAATAAACAAACTAAACAGTTGTTGAAAAACAGCATTTTAAAGGGCTTTCGGATCCAGTGTCATAGATTTTGTTAGCAAGGGCATTCAAAATACAAAAAAATTATCTTCATAATCTCTTTTCAGCATTTTTAGTCACTATAAACTGTGAGAGTTGTGAAGATCTTGGTATGAAACACAGCCCATAACAAAACAATTGACTTATTTTGGTAGTTGGCTGGAAATAAACTCACAAATGCCAAACATAAAATTGAATAATTTTGTCTTGCAATTTCTATCCATTTCTGTCTGCTGTAATTCACCAGCATTTATATAGTGCTGTTGATCATCAAGTTATTTATTGTCAATTTACTCAAAGGCATTTTAATAACTGAGTTTTAAAAATAGACATAGTCACAGCCCCATTTTTCTGAGGAAAGCAAATCGGAATCTCTGCTGCAGAGTACAGGGTTATTACCCATATTAGGTGGGATTTTCAAATGTTCTAACTTTTTAATAAAATCTGACTTGTATTCTGTTTTACAACTGAAGTTTTGATCTAATACAGTTAGCCTTTATTCCCATATAGTTGATATTAGATATAGTTGATAGTAGATATAGTTGATTTTCTGACCTTATCGACACTGGACTATTTCAAACTGAAGAGCATGCTGTGAGTTCTGCTGCAAAATAAATTCTGACAGCTTCTCTGACTTCTCTCCCCATTGAGAAGCCAGACTCACTTCCTACACTGGTGCTACCTTTTGGTAGCCATGAAGGNCGACACTGGACTATTTCAAACTGAAATCAGTGCTAATCAATTTAATGCTTAACAGTTAATTAAATAATTAACTGATTGATTAATTAATGTGATAATTTGAAGAAGAAAATCTGGAGATTTATTGATATTTTTGAAGAGTACTGGTCTCAACCTGAGACCTTTTCTTATACTTTACCTGACCCAGATAACAGCATAATTTACCTGACTGTGCTAACTCTAGAGATGCCTGCTTCTAGTTTGTGTAAATCTGTGTATCATGCACTCTGGTGCCCTCATCCATTTCTACACAGTACAAGTTTAATTGATGCTGAGGTTTTTTACTAAAGGGAAGCCAGAATAGGTCTTGGGCAGGGAAAGCTTGCTTTGGTTTAGAGGCAAACAGTACAGATTGAACCTGTGCTAAACCTAAGCACACTCCAGGTCCCCAGGGATATCCTGACAAGCATTCTGGCCTTGCTAGTTCAGATGCTTCCCAGCAAACTTAGCATCTTGCTGGAACTGACGGGAGAAGAGATGGCAAAATGTAAAGGTATTTACGTCCCTTTTCTTCATGTTGAGATCTTTCTGCATGTATTCTTCTGCTGTATTATTAGTACCCAAATCCCTGGGAACTTTGCTGAGAATAAAGAGATTATTGCTCTGTTTGGGCTTTTTTGAATAATAATTAGCTACTTTTAAAATTAATAGTGCACTGCAATAATGTGCCCTCTTATATTTTTCTGAAATTTTAGGTGCTGGCACTTTGTTTATTTCTTGTTCCCTCACCTTCCTGGACCTTCATTTGTGTGCTGAAATAAACATCCTGTGTAGAGCGAGAGACCCTGATCCAGAATGTACAGTGTGAAGATAGGATGTGCAGGGATCGCTGGGGATGTGACTGAGGAAATGGAGTGCCCCCAGAGGGGCAGTGCATTTACAGGAGAGAAACTTTTTCTAGCAGAGTAGGAGAGAGCTGCTACCAAATACACATAACCCAGTGACTGGAAAATCACACTAAGTAGCCTTTGGCTTCCTTTTAGGGGCTGAAGCCCATGGATATTCCAGGGGAATAAGAGGTCAGCCTTATTCAGCCTCAGAAGGCCCCTGAGGGGCTGAAGGGTTGGGTCATGAGGGAAGAAGGAGGGGAAAGAGTGGCTAAGAGAAGTGGGGAAGATAAATGGTCACTGGTAGTGGCTATTTTACCTATATGTTTGCACTGAAGAGCATGCTGTGAGTTCTGCTGCAAAATAAATTCTGACAGCTTCTCTGACTTCTCTCCCCATTGAGAAGCCAGACTCACTTCCTACACTGGTGCTACCTTTTGGTAGCCATGAAGGACTCTATTTGCAGCATCCATTCTGGATGGAAAGGCTTGGAGAACATGGTAGCCTTAATGAACTGGTTGAAAGCTCATTTATCCTGACCCATTAGGAGTTCAGTGCTTGATGAAATACTCATGTTTGCCTCCCTGTCTGGTAGGACAGCATGACGAAAAAAGCACATGATAGATAGCACTGATCAAAATGCAATCAATACTCTAATCCAGAAAATGCAAGAATTGTATGTTCAGTGCGTACACACTGTCATGATGGGTTTGTATTCCTCCTTGTCCTAAGCAAAGCTCTTTAGGCCAGGAAGTAAAATCTCTTCTGAAATACTTTTCAAAGGCCCTCTGTCCCAGGCACAATTTGCTGATCTTTCCCTCTATTTGAGCATACCTCCTGGGCAACTGACTTACGATTTCAGGGCACTAGTGGTCCACACCATTTGGGGATGGTGGACTTGACCACCTCTGAGGACTGGCTGCAGCAGTCAGGAATGTCCAGGCTTTGTGAGCAGATTGCAGTGCTTAAGGACATGAGAATAAAACCCATCATGCTGCTGAGCAGGCTCCAATTGTTTGCACAGAGTGATTCCTAATCCTGAAGTCTGCCACTCTGAAGTGGCAGAGTCACTGTCCACCCTCTCTCTGTAGAACTCAAAGCAGTCTTCCTGGTGCATGCTCCTTCACCTCTCCCTTCCTCCCTTTTTCTAGAGAAGAGATCTGCATTTGATAGGCTCTGCTATAGGAGTAATCTGGGTGGGAAGTGGCAGAGGTGTTCTGTTCTAAAAATAACAGTCTTCCTTTGTCTAGGATGAGGGAGAAGCCTGCAGTCCCAAACTCTCTTCTGGTCATTGAGAACCATTGTGTCCCATTCCACTGTGTCCAAGTTATTTCTTCAAAGTCTGATTCCATCCAAACCATCCGCAGTAGCGGATGTTGCAGGAGGAGGCATCATATATATGTGTTAAAGTTGCAAAGCAGAGGCTGACAGACTGAAGCCCTGTTTTATGTAGTCACAGGCTTTGTGTGAGGCCAGTGAGCCCACATGGAACCAGGGATTTGTGTTAGTGGGAGTCAGGGCCAGAGAGGAACTATTGTGCTGTTGCGCTTAACTGCTCATTCAGTGTATTTTCAGGGAGTATGGGCACAATCTGTCCCATCAAAGGTCCTCAAATTTTAATAATGTGTGCAGTGCATGTTGCGTGACCCAGGTATATAAAATGCACTCTGACATGCCTACCAAGATGCAATTAGAATATGTGTTTTCCCAGTGTAGTCATTGGCAATGGAAGCAGAGAAAGAGAAATTTTAAGTTAAAATAGCCTCCTCATGCTGTATGTTTCTACTACTTTTTTCAAAGTAGAAAATATTACAATAAATATTCAGAATCACAAGTGGTGAGAATATATTAATGCATATGTGTCTGTGTGTCTTTGCTTGTGAGATAGAAGCATACAATATTTAATTACCCAAATTCTTAAATGCCATAATAAAATATACCAGTTGGAATTTGTGTGAATCAGGCAAAAAAAGAGCACATGTTTTTGGATGTAATAGTGGCCAACACAGAATAGGTAGCATTCCTTTTTCTTCCCTGTCCTGTGCTAGAGATTTTCTGCTGCTAAAGGGAAGTCTTTCAAAGCAGGTCCTGCTTTATTATAGCTAAAATTGGTCACATAAAATTGAAAACTACATATGTTTGTATGGAAAAAAATACAAAAGCAAAAATTTTAGCAAACCAAAATCCTAGTATTAAAAGCACACATTTTACAAGTCTTAAATACTCTGCTTTTAAATAGAAAAAGGAGGGAATTAGTGTAGAATGTTAAGGAAGCTATTAGAAAAATATAGTTAGTTCTTAATTTTTCTAAGGTATACACTAAGATTCTGAATCTATAATTTTAGGAAACTTTTTCTCTTTAAATACATCTTTACTTAGGCCAAGATTCAGCAAAACATTTCAATACAGATATGAAATTATTTATATGCTAACTGCCCTTGATTTGATTGGGTCACAGAGGAGCAAAGTGTTCACCAAAGCCACTGTTTATGGAAAGGACTTGGGAAACCATAACTTCCTGCATTGCATAAACTTTCTGAGTCACAAAACTAGAAACTGAGACAGGTTTGGCTCTTGTTCATTCAGTATACAAGGTCTGCTAATGCACAAGGTCTGCTGATTGGCACAGAAAGGCTCACTTAAATGGAGGCACAGTATGGGCCATTATACCTGCTTCTCATGGAAGTACAGGAGCTGGAGGAGTGATGAAGTAGCCCTGGAAGTACAACCTGCCCTGCTAGGACTCCTGCTGCAGCACAGAGGCAGCCTGAGACTGCCCAGCCATCATTATCTGAGCAGCAAGTGTTGGTTTGGCTGAAAAAAGAGACATCCATATTCTGGAAAGTTCCTTTCCTACTGTTCTGTGAGCTCTGTGTACCTTTGCCAGCAGGAGATGTGTAGCCTCAGAAATTCCTTCTCTTTTTCTTTTGTTTAAATATAGTTAAGAATTAAAGTATTAAAGAATTAAAAGGGGACCAACCTGCAAAACTGTCAAATCCACCTGAAACCGACAGCCCTGGAGACAACTGGCCATAGCTGTAGTTGCAGTAGATCCCATGCTATGCTGTTGGAAGTCAGATTATCAATTCTTGCTGTCTTGGCCAAAATCCAACATGTTTTATTATTTTCTGCTTCCTTCAAGCTCTCCTCTACACTTTCAATAACATGCTGAGATTTTCTTCATCTCCTAGCCTAAGCTTGTGCACTGTTGCTTGCATGATGCCCCAGGAGATGATAAACTGATAGTAAGTAACATGATTCAAATGTACATACTTGTGGGTGAGACTTACCCCTCTGAGCTCCTGCACATGGCTTAAATACAACTGCTATACTTTTGCTCTAAGGAAAACCCAAGGAGCTGGAAGAGGTTAAAGCTGAAATGCTGTTAGCAAGTATCCAAAGAGTGGACAAGAAAGGATACCGTGCAAGCAGAATTTTCTCTGACTCAGCCTACGGAGTTGATCTAGCTCACACAAAAAACATGCATTACAACATTTTAAGAAGTACAGCAAAGCTCATTTCTGCATTCTTGGGTGCTTCTGCTGGGTTCAAAGGGCAAACTTGCTTCAGTATAATCCATTGTTTGCTTTGGAATCTCAAAGATTAAAGGTGTCTGTAAGTGTCAGTAATTTTCATGGTTATTGTTAAATATTTCCTTTTATTATCTGTATAATAGCAGTTAGAGATTAGAAAAAACAAGGTGAGTTTTCAAGTGCACCCTCACAGTTTCCTGTCTGTGAGCACGAGAATGTTCTGTGCGTGAGGAGACTCCGACTCACAAGTCCCAGGAGAGTGGCCTGACCAGTAGACGCAGGCTGTTTTGAAGGCAGGCACTCTCCACCCTTCCTATTGAAACTGTGCCATGCTCCAGAAAATAATTTAAGTTCACTGGGCCAGAGAGAGAGAATGAAAGTCATCGAAAAAGCATAAGAGAAAGCATGACTGTAGTGGTTAAAGCACCCATCTGGCAGAGAGTGCCTTAGATTCCCTTCTGAGCTTTCAGGGCTGTTTCTTAAATATTTCATATAAATAGTCACCGGATAAAATACAGAAACAGATGTTTTGGATGCCATTCTCAGAGGTACCTAATTTTTCCCATGCTCTGCGTAGGAAATCTAGACACAGAACAAGAGATTCTGAACTCCCCTCTACGAACCCATTAACTTTCACTTTGGCACAGTGGGCTCCAAGTTCTGGGTAACTAATTCCCTTATTGGACTGATCCCCAGGCTGTCACCTAAAAAATCTATGTCAGAGATGCACTTTCTCCACATTACCCTTCCCAGTGTATTTGGCACTGATATTTTTTTGGTATTCCTTCTTACAAGTGCTCCATTATTCCTTTTGCTCTTCCAGACAGCTTTAAAATGAAAAGCTTCAAAAATCAGGTCAGACTTCATGTTAGACTAGGGTATATTTTTTGTTTTATATTTGACCTGTGAGAGAATGCAACCATTTTCCCATTAAGGAGCTTGACAATGCTTGTTTGCAGATAACAAGCTACATTGGAATTGTTTTTCTAATCAAAAATGTTTATGATACAGTTTGGTGTTTAATGCATTTCCCCAAAAGACTGTCTGGATTGTAATAAACACACACCTTCCAGATGAATTTTGGGTTTATATTTGGATTTTGGAAAATATTTGAGGAAAAATACGATTGGCTTTTGGGGAGTTTGGTTTCCTGCCTAAACTTCTACAGTTTTGCAGTGATTTCCTTAAATCTAGTCCAGCATTCCATCAAGGAGCACCAAGAAGGGATATCCATGCTGTTCTTCACAACCAGAGGTGGATCGCTGGTGTGAAGGACATTTGGAAGTGGCCTATGGCACCAACATGAGTTGCAGGACAGCACTGAGGGACAGAAGTGGTGGACTGATTTTCAGATACAGTGTCTTATTTAAAAAATGAGGGTTTATTTCTGGCAAATAAAGAAATGATTAAATTTTAATAGTTATTTATAATTCGGCCTGTGCGTCAATAGGGTTGGACTGTATGCTTAGAAGTCAGCCTCTCTCAGATCTCTAAATTCCTTGGCAGTCCTTTTTTTAACACAGGAAAACCAGTGTGGTCTGGTGTTGTGAATTACCAAGGTGATGAGTTTGTTGGTTTCACCTGCTTTCTGGTGGACAGCTGCCTGTGTCTGACAGGTTTTACAGGCAAGTAGATCTGTAGCCAAATGTTTCAACTTAATGGGATGTTTAATGGAGAATTCCAGTACCAAATCCAAACTTTTGGACCTCATTTTCTCAGGGAGCTTTGAGGAAGAGTATTCAGTGCCCTTCAGAATTACCATGCCCCAATACTGAATGTTCACTGTCTGCCTAGAGCAGGGCTACTCTTTGCTGGCCCAGTGTTGTGAGGTGTCATATCCCACTCTTTGCTTGGATGGCTCTAATGGTGGTGGCACATGTTTCATCCACTTGCAGAAACTACAGCTGGGGCTGGTGTTTCAGCAAGCATTTTTGAGGTGGTGAGAAGAGCTACTATCACAGAAAGAATGTGCTATAGAAGACGTTTCTGTAGTGCCAGAGCAGTCTCTCTTTTGGCCAGACCATGGCATTTCATATGCTCTCTGGGCTTGCCAAGGCAGAGAGGAAAGAATTTGCTTTCAGTGGTTCAGAAATCACACAGGTGCCAGTATGTCCTTTCCAGTCCCTGTTCTGGAAACAGCTCCTCCATCTCCAGTTACATATGAGCACTGTAACATGCTTTATTACTTTCTCAAGCTGCAGCTTATTTCCCAGGTTCATTTGTATCATTTTCCTGGATGGAACCAGGTTCCAAATGTAATAGTATGCTGGCTTTAGCTCCATTCACTGTTCAGCTTGAGAAGAAATTACAGGCATGGGCAGTGGAAGAGGACAGGATGGAGCCTTGTTTTGGTTACAAGATCTAAGCAAACAACTAGGTAGTTTTTTGAACATTTATTCAATAAAAAGTATGACTAGGGGAAAGGCAACTCACAACAGATATGATTCCAGAGCTCTGGAATCCTGACAGAGAGCAGGAAGGAAAGATATATGTTTTCAGGTGCATTTCAAAACCTCAATTATCGCACATGGATGGTGAAACTTACTTGGAGATTTGAACATGCCTAAGGTCAGGGATAAATGGCACTCAGAATATTTTTACTTTCCATTATAAAGAGGAATGTAAGAGAACCATATTTACAGATATACCAAGTAGACAGCATTTTGTGCTACTTCATCCCAAAACATAGAAACAATTCAGGATCTGAAGAAACACAGCCATTCTGGAGAAGGAGAAAGTAGCTTTTCAACTGCACAATAGGTTAGCACCATAAAACAAAACAGAGACCAAAAACCTCCCCTTATCCTGCATAAAACCTAAACAATTTAAGAACAGAATGTAGCTTTGAATTATAGTGAGATAATAATTTGGATACTTCCAGATTTATGGGAAATGTCCTGGGAATGTTAAAAAGGTCTGATGTCCAATTGGTTTATTTTATTTCTCATTCAAAGGGGTGCACATCCACAGCACAGGCCAGACTTTTCAGATTTTCATTGGAAGTGATGAATTTTAACAAGCCTTTCTGGATCCCAAGTTTGCCTTGGTCTTTTATCAAAGGGATGACCAGAGTTTATGCTACTTAGCCTGTGAACCATAATAGTAACAAATGAGGAAGATAGTTAGGATTTATATAGCTTTATATTTAATATGGGGAGTTTCTAAAAGAAGTCTGTAAGTAGGGACTGTTGCCCAGACTCTAAGCTTTGGCGAAGCAGTTCTTGGCAGGCCTCAAAGAGGGTGGTGAAAATGCAGCTTTAAGCCATCCTTGCATCATCCTGGGGATGTCTCCCTGCCAATGTGGTCCCTAGTGTAAACTGTAACACCAGCAGAGCTACTGTATTTTGCACTGGCTGCCACTGTACCCAAGAAACTAGTCTGGTAACTGGGGATCCATGAGAAATAGGCTCCATTTAGCCATTTTAAAATGGTATGTCTTTCACAAGGATCTGGGAAAGGAAGAGCCATTGCAGTCTCTGCAGTGGCTGCAAACCAGCTGAGGCTTTGTCATATCTGCACTGGCTATGCGCAAGTAGCTGGCTGAGCTGCCTCGCAGACTCCATTACACTGATAATTTGGCAAAAGAACCCAGCTTTCAGTGTCTGGAGGATGCAGTCCGCACATCTGTGTGTGCATATGCAGATGTATATGATGTCAGTGAATGTCCCTGCTTGCTGCAAAGGTCACTTTGTTTGAGATTTTTCATTTGCTTCAGAAAAAAAGCAACTTTGAGAATGCAATGAAGAAAATGAGGTCTGAATTTTTTTTCCTAACATCCATGAATTGCAGCACTGAGCTGAGGGGAAAGCATTCAAATCTCTCTGCCCTCTTGAATAGGAGCCTGTAGCTCTGCAGTAACTGGCAGACGTCAGTGTCTGCTTTAACCGAGTATTTTCGGTATCTAATTGGCACTTAACTACCAACGTGATAGGAGCTTTAGAAATAGCTAAAACAGACAAATATTGCTTCTTCTTTTCCTGTGTGTATGTCTGTATCGTCTGTGTGAAGCTGTGTATTAACGTGAAAAATTCCCTGTTGATTTTAATGGGATGCATCTCTCTGCAGAGAATTTGCTTCATTCAAAGCTGCAGTAATATATAAAAGGGATGATTTTTTTTCTATGTGCTGTGAACATCTAGATCAAATTCCCAACATATTATTTGTGCAGAAATTGTGAATGCTCCCAGCTTGCAAATGAAGTCCAACCCTTGTTAATGTTTACAGTAAAACAGCTGTTCTCAGCATTTCTCCCTGAGCCTCAGCTACTTCAGCTCTACCGTACTCAGCCTTACATCATAGCAGCTGCAACAATAAGAAGCTGAAAGAGGTCAGAAGCAGCCAGTCCTGCTAAATCACAGCTTTGTTTAAAAGAGATTTTGGATTGTAAAATGTCTCAACTGCTAAATTTTTCAGCCTGACTGGGCTCCATGCATGTGCTAGGTCTTCGAAGACCTAGCTCACCCAAAGCACGCAGGCACTGCCAGCACAGAGGAAAGCAGAACACAGGCTCTTTATACATTTTCCCGGGAAACTTTCTATAGATCCAGACTGGGAAATGTTCCAAGGCTTCACAGAACTAAAGATAACAGTAATAAAAAAAAAAAAAATGGACTTGAGCACACTGACTTTTAAAAGAAATAGCTGAGCCTATTATATTTGCATGGCAAAGCCTTCATAATTTGTGAAGCAAGACTGCTAATTTACACTAATAAAAGGGAGACCACTGCAGATTACTGAGTTTTAGCAATTAGCAGGTATGCAAACAAACAGCATTCTAAGGAGAGAAGAAAGCATCAGCATGTTGGTTGCTTTCAAGACTATAATTTGTAAATATTTATGATCACTCAAACAACAAATGCTATCAGATATATTTTGTAAAAAATAATTAGGTGTTAGCAGTATGTAAAATAGAGCATTTCCCTGCTCACTCTTCCTTTCAGAAGAGAGAGGCCATCATTTTTCTTGTAGGTATGAAGCATACAGTCTATTGAGCTTCTGCAGTATCTACATTGTAGAAATACATGAATAAATAGGAGTTTAAAGTGAATTTAAGCACATTTTAACATTAGATGTCCCACATGTGATTTACTGAAGCCTCTTCTTCTGTAGAGTAGCAGTGGGAGATATGTGAAGTTTAGCACATAAGAGAAAATGTGTTCATTGCTGATTTATTACACTACATAGGAATTGGATAAAATTTGTCATTTTTATTTTACTAAGAATGGAAATCTGAAAATCAAAGTAAGAAGAAAATAAGATTTATACAGTTGAAAAGTTTCCAAGCAGATTTATAGGTCCTTTATTGTATGTTCAAGAGGTTATTTTAGCAGCATTTTTACAGTTAAAATCAAGTGTGAACATTGCATTTGCATGCCAGATACTGCCTGTGACACCTTTTAAATTTATGGTGACTAAGAAACAATGACCTTTTCTGGTCTTGCAGGTCACAAGGTGATATCACAGACTGTCAGATGATGTCACAGATGTCCTAGATTATGGCGATAGGTTGGGGCAGAGAGGCTGTCACAGCTGGAATTCTCACTTTTAGCAGATTCCACAGCGTGATGCCATCAAAAGACTTAGTAAGAAATCCCAAATGTGCTTTCCAGTACAAGAAAGAGAAAGAAGAAGAAAACAATAGAGGTCAGACAGTAGAATTTGAGAGCATTTTTAATTGCTACAGATACTTTTAATCCCATGGGATTGCAGATTCCATTTGATACATTGGAAAGACAGTGTACGATGGAAGTAATTGTATCTAAATCGTAATAAATTGGAGTATAGTTTCAGTTATGAGTCTCAATAGTGGAGAATTATTTACCTTATTCTTTGAGACTCTAGTGATGTCAGGGTCTGGTTGTATAAGGTATTGGCACAGTAAAATAGATAACCTTTCTTGAAGAGAACAGAAGCTAAATGTACAAGGACTAGACAAAGGAAATAATATGAGATGTAAGACCCAAGCAAATTATTTAAAGTAACTGTAGGTACATATGACAGCCCTGTGCTTTTATCACAAAAATCATGTAGTGTCTGGGGAATAACCTCTGCCCCCCAAAAGCAACTTTATGTACCTTCATATATATATGTATTATGTATACATCTATAATGTGTATGTATAGATTTTGTATATGCAATCTAATACTGAGCACTTTTAAAAGATGCAAACATCAGTGACATAAACCTTTTGTAACTACATACCCAAGCTAAACATTACTTAGCAGCATGCATTTTTCTTTGGGTTTTACAGTGCATGCAAAGCATGATCAGTCTATTTCTTCTGGCATAAATTGTCATCTGAACCCCTGAATAAAAATATTCCTTCTAGTCTGTCATAGAGAATATATACTAACTCACTCACTCTAGGTACAAATGTGCCTGTCATGTTTGAAAAGGCAACAGTTAAATACATGTTTCTGCTGTCAGAAATGCAGCAGTTAAACCCTAAATAATATCTATAGGATTAAGATCCAAGTACTTTACAAGAAATCTATATGCAGTTATCTTTTCACATTCCCTTTCTATCCCCTGTCATAGACTATGAAAGATAATACAAGAACTGCTCTAGTATGTGTGCTTATCTCATTAGCTCCATTTTCAGGTAAGTGGAGCAAACAGTTTCACCATAGTAGATTTGCAGCAAAATAATACACATTCCTTTATGCTGGAGGAATGAAAAAATGAGAGTTGAGCCCAGAATGGGGGCAGAGGGAGAGAGACAGGAGGGGGTTTTTGGAATAATCAGGGAATCCAGTGAGACAAACAGAATGTGGAGAGAGCAAGCCAGAATTATCAAATTACCATGACAACCGTGGGCAAGAACCCAGAGAGAATCAGGTAAAGAAATTACAGTAGAATTACAGTTAACTTCACTTTTATTTATTAAAAAAAAAAAAAAGGGAAAGAAAAAATCCAAAGCAGTGAGGAAGAAATATTTCCTTTGGCCTGGCTCGGTGGGTGCAGAGCCCTCTGAAATGCAGCCTTGTCTGCAATTTTGAAATCGCTCTGCAAATGTAGACAAGGAGCTTCTTTCTAGATTTGCATATGCAAATTATTTTAACCAGCAGGATCTGATGTCAGATACAAAACTCAGAGTCACAGATGCCTTGATTTGTTTGAAAACAGAAGGGAAAAGATAATTCAGGAAAGGTAAAGGGTGCTCGTGCGCATACATGCATGACACACGCAGAGTGTATATTCCTATGGTATTTCTTAAACATCCTCCCTTGCATGTTTTTCAAATGGCCACTTTCTTCATTCAAACATTTGCTTAACACACTAGCAACCAAAAAGCTTTTAAACAACGAATATGTGAAAAAAGTGAAACTGAAGTGAAACTAAAAAAGTAAGAGTGGTGGTGTTTATTTAAAAACACTACAGGTTAACCATGAAGTTGTTAACCAGATTATCTGTCAAAGCTGGGTTGAAATTCTGTTTGTTCAGTTTTAACATGCCATTTCAGATACCGCTCACATCTGTTGGAAAGATACAAGTATACAATTCTGTCAGGCAGAGACCCATGTCCAGAGAAAGAAGGGGGGGATTTGTTCACGTGGAGAGTGGTTGACTTTTTAGCCCAGCTTCAAACAAAGCCCTGAAATTGCTAACACTCCAGAATATAAACTAAATTCCCCCAATGCTTTATTGTTTTATGCCACTATCTGCATGCTTATTGCATTTCATATGCACTCAGTAAACACAGAGACATGCCCAGATTGATCTTTTTAACTGCTGCCCTGAAGTTTGCTGTGTGGTCAGGGAGGGGAGTGATGCACTCCATTGTTCCCTGCTATGATGTCATGCTCAGGCTTCGCCTTGGTTAAACAGGATTCAGTTTACTGGACTGCAGCAAAATGTCTTCAGGGAGCACAAATTTATTGTTGTAGCAGAGTTGGAAAGAAATAATGTGAAAAAAGAAGACACAGGAAAAGGGCTTAAATTCTGGCGAAATTAATTGCCACCTATATTTTTCTCTATGCTTTTTCAGTAGTAGATGTGCACAGTCGTTTATATACACACACAAACTGAATAGCTCAAGGGTGTGTTTATTTTAATCTTGGGAAATAGGATGCTGAGATTCACTATCAGGACTTGCATCATCACCGAGATCTCTCTTAAACATGCAGTTTTGTATCACACTGTTCTTTCCTTTTACTCACATTAACTGCGCACAGAGTCCACATAATGGGTCTAATCCTGCTGGCCGTCCGGTGCTGTTAATGAGAGCTAAAGACATCAGGCATGTTACAGGATCTAATAGTAAATTAATTCATTTCCCTAGCATCTGAAAACTGTACGTGGGGATAGTGAGGGGGCAGAAAGGGGGCGGCCTTTTAATTATGTTGGGAGAACCTGAGCTGGAAAAGAAATATGAAGGCACTGAGTGGGGAGAAGAAGGTCTTTCCTCTCCTCCCTCCCTCTTTCCCTGCCTCCCTCCCTCCCTCCTTAAAAAATCCCTGGGGCCAGGCCTTCCCAAATAGGGACAGTTGGCAGGTATGTGTTAATCTTGTTCCCAGCTTTGACAGAGCCAGGCACAGAGGCTCACCCAGTCCTTTCAAGGCAGTGCTTCCTGTCCTTCAAGAGTTAACCTTCTCTATAACGTTTATTTCACTATCTCAGGGAAAAAAAAAAAAGAGCCTGCAGAGCTGAGAGGCTGCAGATCGCAAGGCCATTCTGATAGCCTCCTGTCCCCATGGCAACAGCAACGGCATTTATCAGTTCCTTATGAGAGCAGGCACAGCAAATCTGCATTGCACATGGCAGCCTTCCAGCCTTTCAAATGAAAGAGCACTTTGAACTGCTGCCAAGTGTGGAAGGAGCAGAGCTGTCAGGACTGCTTAATGCTGGCAGTTTGTACTTGGGAGCCTTTCAGTTCCCAGAATCCTTCAGCCATGGCAGCCTGCCAGGTACTTAGCGGAAGCTAAAAACTAACCCCCAGACCATTCACTGCAGTGCACTCAAAATTTTCCACATGTACTATGTCACAAGTGCAGACTGTACAATAAAAGCAAACGCCTCCTGCTTGGGGTTCTAATTTTATTAATAATCTAGGAAAAAGCAATCAGAGATTAGCTGGGTGACAGCTCTACAGTATAGGCACTGTTTGTAAATGGGGGGGGCGGGGAGGGGGGTGTATGTCAGATGTGTATTTCACCCCTCAGAAATAGAATCAGCTCCGACAACAGCTCCGGCAGCAGCAGCTCTGCACAGCCCCAAATTTACATGCAGTACCTGAGCACGGGGAGATGGGTGCTAGCAGAAGGGAGACGGTGCAGATTTACAGCAGAGTGGTTTTTAGCAATCGTCATCAAACGCCTAGCAGTGAGATGTGGAATAGAAACAGAAGACAGTATTGCTGGCTGGTAAATATTTTCTGCCCTTACCCTCTGCATTTTGCTGACATTGTGAGACTCTCGGAAACGGGCTGATGAATGTAGCACAGAACATGGCTCTTGGTGGGTTTCCTTTCAATGAGGAGTTTTCGTGTGAACTTTTCATTGTTTTGCATTACCCAAAGCACAAGCACAAGGGCTTCTATTGGCAGAGGAAACAAATTGGCACAGTTCTTTTTCTTTTTTTTTTAATCTGCACCAAGATCAAGGGCAAGGGCTTCATTTTCCAGCACTAGTCATAAGCCTTTAGCACAAATAGAATGAAAATTGTCGCTCAGGCACTTGGACAGGGTTCAGGAAAGCTATGTCTGGCACTAATTCCAAAGGGAAGGTTTGGTTCAATCCAGCATCATTAATTTCAGTAAACTGTTTTCACTAGTCTGTATCCCACTGTTCAAGAGCTGTTTATTATCTTTTACTAAATTATATCTTTTGGAATAGAGAGTAATGAAAATTCCTTATATGACTTACACACATATACTCTCACATGTATGTATACATATAAATAGATACAGTATACATGGATGCACTCACATTTTTTTACTTCCCTGGATTTTCTCAACAAATGCTTGTTTCTTACCTTGCCTTCCTGTTACTAAACACATTTCTAAAGCCAAATAAAAAAGAGTAAAAATAGCCCAGAAGGCAAAAGAGAGAGAGAGATGAAAAAAAAACCCTGGAGCAAAGACAATCTCCACAAATTTGTGAGTTTCACCACAAAACAAGGAAATGTAGTGCCTCTTTTTCAGCTTGCAGCTATCTTTGGCTGCTGCTTGAAGATTTGACTTAATTCACCCAGGCAGTAGTGTCTAAAAGTAATACAGCAGGACAGTTAATTTTGGCACTTAGTCTCCCTTAGGAATTTTACCAATAGTCTTTGAAAAGCAAGTAAATGATCCTTTTTTTTCCCCTCAGTTTCCCCCCATAGCTCATCTTGATATGTGCTCATAAAAGAACTGCCTCCTCCCCCCCATTTCTATTCTCACCCTCATCCTGTGTCCATATCATCCTTCTTTCAATAACAGTGTTAATCAGCATTTATTACATGGCTTTGGAGAAAAAGTAGTTTAGGTCTTTTCAGATGGCCTCATGACAGAGGAGGTTATGCCATGTGAAATAACTTAAGATTGTGCAGCTTCTTTTCCTTTTCCCCTTCCTCCCTCTCTTCCTCCCTCCTTCCCTCCCTCCCTCCTTTCTTTCCTTCATTCCTCCCTTCCTCCCTCTTTTCCTCCCTCCTTCCCTCCCTCCCTCCTTTCTTTCCTTCATTCCTCCCTTCCTCCCTCT
>NDXB01019630.1:83934-117799 GCA_002631895.1 Agapornis roseicollis
CCCCCCCCCCTCCCCTCTAACATTTGAACTCCAAACTAGTCAGGATTAATGTTGTTTTGAAACTGCAATCTCTTCAAATAGGCTGGCTGCCAGCATAGCTTTGCAGAGCTGCAGCAGTCACTGGAAAAAAGGGTTGTCTGCTTCTTTATACGTCTTGGGAGCTGAGTTTTTTCTTCCCGTCAACGGAAAGGGCTTTGTCTCCTCAGAGCACTCAGGTTCCCAGCTTTACTATGCAGTAGTAGCTCTGCAGCTTCCCTCTTCCCTAGGTCTCACCATTTTCTTCTATTTCGTGGTATGCAGCCATTCTCCATTCATAGTAGGATGGTTCATGTTGTGCATTAGCAGCCGCCTCCTCTGCCAAAGTGACGCATCCTGTAGATTTGCAGCAGAGTACTGAAGTGTCACTGTAATGCTGACTCTTGTAAGGCTATTATTGAAGCAGAACAGCTTCCCCCTTGGCGTTCCGCCATCGGAATCCATCACAGCATGCATTTTCTACCCAAAACATAGCTTTATACCTACATAGTTGTCCTTACAACCATCCCCTGGAAGATGCAGAAGGCATAGTTATACCCCCCTGTAGAGAAATAGGTGCCGCTGGGTTTGTCTTCCAAGTGTCTGAAAACCAGGCACTGAGCTTGTGTTGTTTCAGACCCTGCCGTAAAACCTGTAATGCAGACTGGGAAGGGGAATACTCTACTGATGAGATGATATGAAGAGAACTGCAAACAAGTTTTCTTCTCTGCTGCATGTCTTAAAAGAAGAATTAGGTCTATGTACTGAGTGAGGTTACTACTGGGCTTCTCAGATAAGCCAGCCGAACATCTCCTTCTCCACGTGTTTGCCACAGGGCAGCCCAGCCCCATGCTGCTGGCTCTGACTGGGAGGCTCTGCAGGCGCGCAGCTCTTCTCCCTGGGAATGGGATCGCCTACTTCTGAGAGAAGAAACACGGAAGATTACGTGTCATTGCAAGTTTCTGACAGCAAACCCACTCTTTCAGCCATTCAGGGAACTGTAGAGTGAAAAGCAAAAGGGCGCAGTGAGACATGTGAATGGGAGGGGGAGGATGCTCGTCACTAGTCTGGCCGGCCAGTACGGTCTCTGACTGGTTGGACTGGCTGAGCCACTTGGAGCTAGGTAGGTTCACGATTGCACAGTCTTACTACTTTGCTTGGCTTGACGGAATGAGCCAGCCACGCTGGTATCAGTGTGCGCTGCCGACAGCGGCTGCAGTTACCCTGAAGCGTGTCCCCTCTCCTTCACTACCACCCAGCCCGCAGCCCTGCCGGCTGCCCGGCCCTGCGTAGTGCAGGGCTGCGAGCACCTTCCCCTCGCTGCTGTGCGCCGGCCCTTCCCGATGCGCCCTTGTAAGGTTGTTTGGAGGCGGTGGGAGCAAGGGTGGAGGTGAGGAAGGTCAAGCTTCTTAGGTTTCAGCTGATTTGGCAGCCGCTCACAGCTCTCCCTCCCCCCTCGTAGCTCTGCGCGGCCATATGCACTCGCTTGCTGCTTTTATGACCCTTTGCAAAGAAACCTCAGAGATGCGAGCTGCTTGCTGTAGGATGGCAACATATCTTCAGGAAAACACCCCCCTTACCACACCGACGAGTTTTAACACCGAGAAGACTGTGTTTTCCCTTGTCCCCAGGGAGCTGGGATAGGGAGCTGCCTCTTTCTCCCCAGCTGGCACAGCAGCACTGGGTGTGCCAGGGCGGCCGGCTCCCCCAGCCTGCTGCGCTGGGGTCTTCTCTATCTTTTGGCTAGCGTGAAGAAAGGGCTTTGTTCAGTGCTCTGTAAGCCTGGCAACCCCACCGCAGCACGGAGCTGCTTGGCACGGCTCCGGCACGGCAGCTCGGGCAGGCACTGGGCGGGAGGCGGCGAACCGAAGCTGGCTAAACTGAATTTCACCGAACTGAACCGGGCCGGGGCGGTGGCTGAGGGCCGCCACAGCATGTAATTGCCGCTAGCCTGGGCCCGGCCTAGACGGTCATGTGATCCCCGGCCTGCCCGCCTGCCTGCCCGCCCGCCTCTGCGCAGGGGATGGGAACTGGGACGTGGAACATGCCTGTGCAGCTTCAAGGAGCCGAGCAGAATTCCCCACTGTCATCATCCTCCTCCCCTCCCTCCCTGCAGGCTGCCAGAGGGGAGGGCTGATTACAGCTCCGCTATTGTTCAAGTAACCTACAAATGGATTTGCATGGAGGCAGGTTGGGAGGGGCAGAGGGGTGGGATTTATTAGCAGCAGCTAAATTCGTCGGGATTACTATTAGTCTGAGAGCTTCTCAATGGGAATGATCCCTGGGTGAGTGGTGGGGTGGAGGGGAGTGACTGGAAAGCTCCTTTTCTGCAAATAGGTGAAGGGGTGGCTGGCTCCAGCCCGGGGGCGGGCAGTCAGGGTGCAGCTGGCTGGGGACGGCGCTTCACCTCGATTTAAACTGTAACCCTCTATTCTGAGCACGCAGCTCCTGGCAGCGCCGCTCATACCAAAGCCTTGACTCAGGGTTATCTGCATGCTGGGTAAGAAGCAGCGTCACCAGAGGAATGTGCAGAGAAAGCAGCTATGCTGCTGCAAGCCTCCGCTCGCTCCTCAGGCAAATCACGGATTTAGCAGCCTGTTCCTGCCTCTGGGCCTCTGAAGGCTAGCGAGGGGTAGGGGGCTGGTCCTGGGAGCTGGGCTGCCCCAAGTCTGTCTGGAAGCCAAAACAGCATTTTGCCCTTCCATAAGTAAGTGCTTTTTATGTACAGCTGGCTGGGACTTTGCTAGCCATAATCGAGGACTGTGCCCAGGAAAGGGTGAAGTTTCTACGTTAGTTTATCTGTTTTCCAGATGGGTAATCTCAAGTGTTTTAGCCAAGGTCACATGGCAAATGCCTATCGGAATGAGAGAGATCATGGCCTTTGGTTACTGCCAAACTGCTTGCCTCCCTTCCTCTGGGATAAAAGCATGTTGTCACAATGGCTGTGTACAGCTGGACTCAAAAGCACTTACCCAATGCAGGTGCTTGGGAACAACAGTGCTCAGAGCCAGGCTATTTGCCTGTAGCCTGTGTCCTTCCCTGAGATAGCTCCAAGGCTAGAGGCTGTTGCTGTTGTTGCTGATGCAATGTACCAAGGGTGAAGGAGAGTGCATACCTGTGTGTCAGAGGTAGGAACTCCCCTTTGGCTATGATGGAGAATGAGCACAGCACAGCCAAATCAAAGACAGGAGGGGGTTGCTTTGAAATGCTGTATTCTGGACCTGTGTGAGGCAATCTTACTCTTCACTGCATACATCATGGTAACTAACAAGAAACAAGATCATAGCGTAGCCCAGGGTTTCATTTGAACATGTCCAGGCTGGCACATGATTGGGGTAAGGACAAGGAGCTTTTGTGCATGTGAATTGTGTTGGAGGTAGGGGGAGAACTAGGGAAGGAGTGGGAAGCCTGAATATCTGGTCTGCTGCAGACCACTGACTTGAAGATGTTGCAGGCTTATTTGATCTAGCTTGATATGCTAGACATTTTCTCTTAGAAGTCTCTTCCTTGGTGTCTGTAACTTAGTTCTGGAAAATAAAAAGAGAAGGTACAAACATCTAGGATTAAAACAACTGAGAGAGCTCTCATCTTCATGCAGCAGTAAGCTTGGGAGTATTTTTTATTACTTGCTTAGTGTTGTTGATGAGCTTGACTCCCTGTTACATGTAAAGATAATTCCTCCCTGAAGAACTCAGACTGTACTGATAAGAAAGGCCAGTTGGTGCATCTATTTTATCCCACCTCCTTCAGTGAAAAATTATGCCATGTATCTTATCAAAAGGATGCAGCATTTCAAGAGCTGTACCTTGTTAAGAATACAGACTCATTTTTGGCAAATGTTTGATGTGGATTTGAGTGGTGCTCTCTGTCCTCCCCATGCACACACACACACACCCCCACTGCAGTCAGCTCTCCTGTTCGTCCAACTGCACTCATTCAGCTGTACTCATTGCATCATTTCTGCTGGAGGTGAGGCAGCAAGAGGTGCAGCCATCAGAGTAATATAAGTTGTGTCATCTGTGGACATGTAGTCACGTTGTGCTAACAAGGACCTGCAGCCTAAGATAGATTCATTAGTCAGCATCCTTGATAGAATGTCTAGTGGCTTGTGTGCCAGTTAAATACTAGGAAATGATTCAGAAATTCTCATGCTCTTGTGTACCTGTCTTTTCTCATGCTAGAAGAGAGAACAGCATTTCTTGGGAATTGCACTGCTTAATACAAAGAGCAGTTCCTTTCAGCTTTTTGCATGATTACCTGCAGCTCCCTGCCTAGATCCATCTGGTTCTGATGGTTGGATTTTTACAGCAGTGTGTTGTGCATATTTTGCAAGTCACAACTTGAAACTTCCTCCTCGCAGTAGGTTCTGTCATTTGGAGGCACCCCACCCTGCTCTTCCTTGAAGATGTGCAATCCCAGGCTGTGTTGGAGCATGCCTGGGGAGGCAGGTGCAGCCTGGCTGGATCCTCCACATTGCCTACAAATAAACACTGTTTAAACAAATTGAACTATTAAGAACGTTCAAGATTCAAGTAATAATCAGGACAAATCTTGCTCTGCAGTCTTCATTCCATGCTCTTCCCATCCCCTCTCCCTCTGAGCTGTAATCCAGAATGTATGACATGATCATGTTGCTATGGAAATCAATTACAAGGTAACTCTATAGGACTGTATAACAGTAACAGTTGTTAATAGCACCTTTGTTGAAAACAACATCAGGTTAAAGTTACTTTTAAACACCCCACATTTCCTTCCTGCTTTTGCAAACAAAGAGTTACATAAAATTAAAGATTTGGTTTCTAATATTTTAAAGAAAAAAATTATCTTGCAGCATAGAGCCTTTAAACACAGTTTTATTCTTCCTTATTCAGATTTGAGCAGCAGTTGTGTAGCCATCAGGTCTGTCTTCCATCCCAGAAAACATGGCAAATGCTTAAAGCTTGTATGAGTTCTTCAAACCATACTAGGGACCAGACAAAAGCAAGGTTATTTCTCTGCTCAGCGTAGGCCCTTTATGCTCCTGTCTCAGTCTGAGTCTGTGGGAACTGTAGGCTGTCACCTGATCTAGAGAGTTTTCTCCTCTCTGTAGAGTCACCCAACTCCTTCCCAGTGCTGCCCATTACTTGCTGCAAGCATTTAAGGGATTAGGCCTCAGCACAACACACTGTTAACCTCAGGGTCTTGTCCAGACTAGGTTTACGGTTTGATGGGGACTTATCTCATTACCGCACAGACTTCTCAATGATGTTCTGTCTCAGGGTTGTCAAGTATTTATACTGATACACCTGCTTTCCTTGATGCTTAAAGATGTATGGGCCTGGGTAGCTCTATTTACTAAGCTTCTTAAGCATTTCTGGCTCTCGTTCCTTAAGGAAGCGTGGCAATGCAGTCACCAGACTTCTCTTGATTTTTCATTTGGGCAGCAGTGGAGTACCCACTCAATTTGAGACCATTTGGTCTCAATTCAACATTTTACCCCTCACTTGCTACTCAAAACTTTCTCTGGCTGCCTCAGGGAGGAAGCTGCTGTGTTGAGCAGACACCTCCACCCATGGCTTGAATGGCACATGACATATCTGTATATGCTGGGCACATTTCTACGTATGTGCCAGAGAACAATCCCTTCATATGCACAAGTTTGCATACCTGCTGCATGGTACTGGAGTTCTCTGCTGTCAGGGGGAACTTCTGTGAGCT
This sequence comes from Agapornis roseicollis, assembly GCA_002631895.1. Taxonomy (NCBI): domain Eukaryota; kingdom Metazoa; phylum Chordata; class Aves; order Psittaciformes; family Psittacidae; genus Agapornis; species Agapornis roseicollis. The sequence continues at coordinate 89,647 of NDXB01019630.1, forward strand.
GATATAGGAGTAATAATTCTTCTAAAGCTTTTTGGCAAGTTCCAAGTCTTCCTTGCCTTTTGTAGAAGAATGCTCTAGTCTGTCACATGAATTCATTCCCTCCATCTCTATTTCCTCAATCATGTTAGTTGCAGAGGAGTGCCCAGAGTGGCAGTCATTTTAAGCTCTACCAGCAGACCCTGTGGACATCATTCCAAGGCTACCATTCTCATCTCTGAACATACAGGTAGTGATGTTTCCTGGCTGTTTGACTGCTATAACTGAGCACATTCCCCATGAATGTAAGCCAGATGCAATGACATCATGCCTCTGGAGCCAGTCTCAGCCAGGCCAGAATATGAGCCAAATAGCTCAACACTATTTACTCTGTGCCCCTCTCTATTTGAGGAGGTTCTGTGCGGCTACTCAATTTTAACTCTCCACACCAGCAGCACTAGGCATTCAGAGATGCAGATGGGCATTTAGAGGTAATGTTTTAGGTCCATCAGCACAGAGCTAAGCAAGCCCAAACTACCTTTTGCAAGTCCAGCAGTACTACCCAGACCCCATGTCAGCAATCTCTCCTGCTGAGGTGCAAGCTGCAGCTCCTGTTGCTTTTGTTGACTCTGCAGGAGGAGTGCCTGGTCTGCTGTTGTTTTTTCAGCTGCAGATAAACATTTCCATCTTTCTCCCTCACAACGGAAGAATCCATTGAGCTGTATCTACCTATTGGTTTTGCCATTATCTTCTATGTAGATGCTTTAGTTTTCTCTTAGTGATACAGTCCATCTGACTGCCAGCATGCTTCATGGTGCACAAGCTGGCTTACTTTCCCCAAAGATTATTCTGTCTTAGGGTCCCAAATCTGTTCAGTCAGCAGTTTGTCCCCCTTTGAGCATATAGTTCAAGGGGGCTGTTTGCCACCACAAGGCAAATCAGGCTAACTCACCTATTTAATTCACTCCTCCCACTAATTCCTTGCATAATTCCTCTGATTTCTTCCATGCTAGGTCCAAACCTTACAGAGCTGGTTTGCTCCAAATCCATGGGTTCTTAGAGAGGTAGGTTACATTCAGCAGTTTGTTTGCAAATACATGAAGGATTTGTATATGGTATAAGCATAGCATCTCATACAGACTGCTTTTTTTCCTCTTCAGGAATTTGTGAGGTTAAATTAGGTATGTGTAACAAACACAAATGATGAAAGGCCTTGAGTCGTTTCTGAGTATCATTGTTTATTTGGAAGTGTGATAGATGTTAGGTTTAGAATGAAATACACCTTACTTGGGGCACAAGAACTACTGCTGGTTTTTACCCCTATAGCTTGAAAATACATATGTCTTACAGATACACTTACATTCTTGGCCTTCATGACTTTCCAGTGTCTCTTACAAATGCTTGAACTTACAAAGGTGGTGCTGACTTGCTACTGTATTTATTTCCTTATAGAAATGATATTGCTGAGTGTGGGGAGGGATGGTTGCTGTCAGGGAAGATCAAGAAATCAAAATGTAGCCCTTTTGGGACATAAGTCAAGGAGATCTGGAGACCCTTAGCCTGAAATAGAGGATGAAGTAAGAACAAGTGCCAAAGGCAAAGGCAATAAAAGAAAGCTAGACAAGCTCTATCCTTCAGCAGGCAGGGATGAAAAAGAGGGAGATGTGGAGTTTTCTGGTTTAAAAGGGAGATACTCTGAAGCTGTTACAATGGACCTGCAAACAAGAGCCAAACGGTTACATAGTTAAAAGCAGAAAAACTTTGCAAAGCAGCAGAGGCTCTGGAAATAAAATTAATGAGATATTTGACCAGTAGGTTGTGAGGTGAGGAGTCCCTCGCTGCTGATTCATCCATGAGTAAGAAACAATGAGAAGTTCCTGAAATGAGACGCAGCAGATCATCAACAGCAAGGTTGCCACAAGATGATGGCTCTTAAATGTGGATCTTGTCAAATATCTTGATGGTCTTTGTTGTTATTTTCTTGTGTGAGCCAAAGATGTGCAACATATTCTGCAGAAGACAAAGAGGTGGTCTTTTAGAAAGGCTTACAATTTGAATACTAAAGGAGAAGAAACAAGAGTGCATGTTGAAAAGTTTGAGAATACTGTTTAAGCATAAAATAATCAAACCAATAGCACTTGGCACACTGGCAATAGGTGAATGAGCCAGATAGCAGCAGGGGAAATCTATGGCATACACAGCTGTGCACACTGTGAGGAAAACATTTTCCTCACCATTTTGCCTAGCTTTCAATTAATGATTGCCATTTGATAACTAACTGGAAGCTCACCTCTGTAAAGTGGGCATCTTTGATCAGTAAGCAAATGCCAGGATGCATAAGGAATGAAATACTGAATCCTGTGTGAAGCTTTGTAGTGCCATTACAGACACCAAAGATGTGCCTGTATCTGAAAGAGAATTGGTGACCCTGTCATAGAAAAGATAATGAACCACTTAAAGGGTTTTGGAGATAAGCCCATGAGAACAGAAAGATGCAAAAATGTCTCTGCACCACAGCAGAAGTGCAGTTGTTGTTTATTTATTTTATAGCTAAAGCCCTTTAGTATGCATAAGGCCTTGTACACAGATAGGGTAAGTCTGTGTCTGAGGAGTTTGCCTTCTGTGCAAGACAGAATGAAGCAAAGGGAATTGTGTTGGTACATGTGCAGAGCAGCGGGAGGCAGAGAGAGCCACTGGAGAGGAGAGGTCAGGATCAAGGGTGTCACCAGAGCTCTCCCAGCATAGGCACTCACCTTCCAGTAAGGCAGTCCCCTCTGGCATTGCTATGCAGAGTGAAAGCTTCTTGTTTCATTATCTGTGAGATGTAACCTGTCTGCTTACAACTGCAGTCCTGTAGGAAATACCCTCCAGACTCCACAGAGTCTGTCTTCACTGGCTTCTTTTTCTAATATGCAGCTGCTTATACAGCAGCTCTGTATTTATATGCACAGAAAAGCAGCTGGATTGCATGAACAGCAAAAGAAATCAGTGAATGTTTGAATTCAAATGCAAATGGGGGGGGCATCTGTGTTGCAATGCTTTATTATTTATGCACTTGAGATTTATTTGTGCAGATAAATTTTAAGTCAAATTCTAAATGTGAAAAAAGTGGAATTGCACATTTTATTGTAAAATTCATGGGAAGTTACCAAACACGGTACAAAATCGGTATCATTTGATATATGTAATTACCCAGCACATCAGCAGACCTAGAAATGTTCATCAAATAGACTAATCATTTTAAGTGATGAAAATCTTGAGTATTTCCTAATCCAGTTGCAGTTAATTTCAGAAAAGAAGAAAATAATATTAATAGAATATGGTTTTGTTGCATATTACTTGCTCGGTTCTAACATTATGTATGCAAATCAGGTAATTTTATACCTAATTGCCTGATTTGCATGCATAAATGTAGGTTGCACATGTGCAAATTATTTCATTCAAATGTAGTATATGCTTAATATATACAGTGGCTGAAAAACTTGAATCCTTATATCTGGATCACTCAGAATTTTCACTTCAGGAGAAGCAAAGTTTGTCACCAGTTTTAGAGGTCAGATAAAGTAGGTAGGCTGCTTTGGGTGAGTTTGCAGGTGCAGTCACCCTGAAGCTGTTTAATTTGTCTTGAGAAATGAGCAATGATGTGAATACCCAGGGTGATAAGCAAATAAAAGGGATCCTGTTGCTTTAAATGCCATGAGAAAATCACAGAAAAATATGACACTTGCCAAGTGGAAAAAGGACAGAATCACTCAGAAGAAAATGTGGCCTTCGAAGCGTAAGGTGGTTTAACAGACATGAAACCTAAGATGGAAAGTGTAGAAATATGGTACTAAAATCTAAGTGCATTAAAATGTTTCTCAGGTAGTTTCATGGCTATGAAAGGAATTGGACTGACAATTCTTGTGAATGAAGTCACGAGACCACGTCAAGGAACAGAAAACCTTTTGTTCTGCCATGTCATGTGTTCCACCTCTGATCTGGAAGAGAGGGAAGTCCTGGACCTGGAAGTTTAGCAGAAAAAGGAACAGTCAGGCTCAAGCCTGTTTCTCCTTGGAGCTTCCAGTGCTAGGACTGGATGCGTTGTCACCAGCAGTTTTCATAACAATGTGGAAGGGCAGGAAGTGTCCCTGAGAAGGGGAACTAAAATTACCAACAGCATTTTTTACTGTGGCATCATCTGTTGTCTAATAAACAGTGGGAGGCTGTTTTCTCCCTATTACTCAGAACTCCTCTGCAAGCTTTATTTGCATACACATGGGTGACAAATACTACTAAAATAGGCACTTAGAAAAATCAGAAGCAATTTGGAGGCACATATGGACTCACAGTTCCAAATTCTCGTTCACACTAGTATGAAGTGCAAGCAGGGGCAAAACAGGTATGATATATGCTCCTTCCATGGTTCCTGCAGGCTGGCAAGAACTGTAAAGAGTTATGGATGTAAATTAGAATTTGGCACAAAATACCTTTCTACCCATCTAAGGGCAGATTTGTCATAGACCTGCTGACATGAGTATGATAGCAAGTGATTTCTGACCAGCGTAGCTTTGCTAGCAAGAACTTCTAGGGTCAATGTGTTTATAATGGCAAACCGATGCTTTTCTTGGAATAGGGTAGTTTTCTTGAGAAAGGGAAACAAGCTGGTGAAAACGTTACTTTCTGTCAGAAGATACACGCAAGGAGGGGAAGGTAAGCAGGGCTGGAAAGCAGTTTGTATAGTGTGACTGGAGAGTGCCTGGAGAGTCACAGGAGAGCTGGTGCCAGAGCTCCTTTAGTCTCCTCACTAGAGAGCCTTCTCCTGATAACAGCAGAGGTACAACTTGCTTGAATACGCTCTGACTACATTTGTAGTGCCTTTGCAGGTTACCTACTCTGGAGAATGCTCCCTAATGCAGACTTGACTTTCAGCTACTTTTTTTGCTCCCAGGCGTACGAAATGGTTTGGATGTAAATGAGAATCAAACTCACCTTTTTTCCTTCAGAACAGTACATGCAGAGGTCTGTACAAAATAAATAAACCCAGACCCTGGGCTGTATTCCCAGCTCGCTCTCTGAGTGTTTAGCTAAAGTGCAACTTCTGTTACATCAGAGAGATGCTCTGTTATTTGACTAAATACTGATATTTCTACTTATTTTCATTCCATCATACAGTAAAAGGACACTTTCTATTTTCCCGTGTTTTCAGTAGGAGTGAAAAGCACTGCCTGAAAAGCACTTCAGTCTTGGAGATTGAAGGTTTCTTGTTTTTCACAGAATGCATATAGCTTGGGTAATACTAACTTCCTCCTCTTAACAGCTTCCCCTTCCTCCCTGCTTCAGTGTTCAGGATTGATTCCGTTCCTGATCTCTTTTCTGAGCCTTTTACTTTGGGTGTTTTCTGCAATTGAGGCAATTACTGCCTGTTGCAATGCAGGGTTTCATGGTGGGCAGCAATTCTGTGAAACTGAACTGAAACTGCAAGTCCATCTCAACAGAGCATACAGAACAGGCACTATATTTCAGTGGCCACCAGCCTAGAAAGAGGAGGTGCATCGCATACCCTGCTCCTTGAACCACTGATTCCCACAAAGCAAGGCCCCCAGGAAGGAGTTGACACTGTAAGTGTACTAGGACAGGACAAACTTATACCAGAATCCCAGACTGGAGAAGAGCATTTGCATTGTTCATCTGTTAGTTGTCACCTTGGAGACTACTTTAGTTTCTTGACTCAGATCTTAAATTGGTTCATAATACATTAATACTACATTTTTGCAGAGAGATACATCTTCCTCCTGGATGCCTTTTTTTCCCCCTTTCTATAATCCCTGGTTGGCAGCTAAAGTGGTCTAACATTTCTATATAGCTGGTAAGAGAAATGACTGCCAAGGAGAGAATGGTTTCTTGAGCACATCCCTCCCCTTGGGTTAAATATAGGTTGCAGCATCCCAGTATAATGAAAAGATTGGAAAAAATTTATGTGCTGGTGTAGTTTCTGCTTTGTAGTAACGGAGTAAAACATTCACAGTTGTGAAAATCATACCTGCAAAGACAAGTTCCGTCAGCCTCCACCTTTACAGTGTTCAGTCCACACACTGGAATATTTCCCATTTGAACCAAATCCTCCAGCCCCTGTGCTTTATTGCTTTGTGATGTGCTGTTGGTTACAGCATACCGGTTTATTGTCTTACCATGTGCACTGCGATACTCACATTGGTTTTGTACTGCAGGATTGCACAGGGTCCTGCACCAGCAATGCCCAATCCTTTTGATTGTAAAATATGAAAGCAAATCTGGAGAGGTTTTACTGCTATGTAAAATTAGATCTGTATTGTATTGTTGTTGCCAAAGATACTCAATTTAGAACACATTTACAGTTGCCATAAACTTTTTGCTTTGTAACCTGAAATCATCTGTATTGCTAGGATGAAAATCTTCAGATTCAGAACGTGGTTAAAATTCAAACTGTAAAATAAAGCCTGAGAAACATTTAATCTTTCTAATTCAAACACAATCTCTGCATCTTCTCCACATATGCACATGTATGCACATGCATTCCCAATCTTGCATATGCTCACACATTCACAAGCTCACACACACATTCACAGGCACTCTCACACAGAGAATGTGTTCTGCCATGTAGCTGGTACACAGGGTATTTTTGAAGACAGAACAAGATGACTGTAAATTGACACTTCCACCCACTAGTGAAAAAAAGCCAAGAAAACCTCAGTAGAGAATGAGTTTTATAATTAATGCTGAACAATTTTCATTGACAAAGCAAAAAGAAGCAAATGGATGGCTGATTTAAATGTTGAATGATTAATGCACAGAGAGGCGGCTGAGCAAAAAAGACAAATTCAGGAGCAACTATGGAAATTTATGTATGAGAGAGTCAGCACCATATTCTGATCTCAGTTACACAGTTGTAAATCTGTTATCTTAATGGAAGTATTCAGCTTTTATATTTGCATAGCATAAGTGAAAATAGAATTTAACCCAGAATGCGTTTGTGATTGTGTATTTGCATGACTGAAAGGGAAGAGATGTGCATGTTTGCATGTGATAACTGCAAATGCATGAGACTTTTTGTATCTCTTGGTGAGAAATGTGGAGAATGAATGTGTGTGTGATTGTGTATGTGCGTGCCAGTTGTGGGGCTGTCTGACAGGGAGTGGGAGGGTGAGAACGTGTTTATTCCTAGACTCCCTGGTTGAGTGAAAATGGCTCCTGGAAATGCCGTTTCAGATTAGAGAGCGACGGCTGGAGAGGTGGAGATTTCATTACCTTCCTCTTTGTGTGAAGTTTTGGAGCTGGTAATGTAAAAGCGTAGCTATAAATAATCCAGTCACACCTGTGGTGTCCTCGAGATTTACAGTGCCTGCTAACGACAGAATCTTTGGGGTGTTTCACTACACAGAGCAACATGAGAAATAATCACCCCCCAAATGCCAAGGCAATGCAAACCCCACCTGTCTTTTCTCATGTGCCGGGCAAGGAGAAATTCTCCTTCCCACCAGACACCCAGGTTTATTCCTGAACTAGTGTGTAATGCCCATCACCATGCACAGCACTCTCTCATCCTTGCCTGGAGGGCTGGGGCTGATCCCCACCTGCCTTGGGTGTGTGTGCTGGGAGCAGAGTGGGTGGAGGTCACAGGCAGCAGTTTGCTGTGTGCAAGCTTTTGAGATGCAGGGGCTTTATTTTTAGCTGCTCCAGATTCTCTCCTGGCTGGGATATGATGCTGAGGAGTTTATTGCCGTAAGGATGTGCCTAGAATACCAGGCAGCCTCAGAAATTTACTGTGCCGCAGAGCCCTGACTCAGTGCTGCTCTGTGACTTTCCTGTGTTGCTTCCGCACTGGAAAGAGAGAAAAAAATGGTTCCTTGTGTTCCCGGCTGCTGCTGGCGCTGGAGGGACAGCTGCTGTGATTTAGTGCGGAGCCCTGTTGCAGGGGAGGACAGCAGCTTTAGAGCTCAGTGAAGCTCCTGTCAGACTTCTCAAAAACTACTCCACATTTTAGAATAGGAATAAACACACACTGCCTTTCATTTGTGCATTTCCCAAGCGTGCCTATAATACCCCTCCAAGTAGGTTTTTGCAGCCGTACACACTAAATGCTTCCAAAATGCTAGGGGTACTTCACAGGTAGCTTTTTTGTAGAACATTTCAGTGGAGAATGTGAAGAGATAGCTGCGGGTGCATTCTTGTGCCCCTGGCTGTGAGAAGATGGACAGGCAGCTCCCCTGCAGCCGGAGGGGTGAGAACTGGGTAGGGGTACTCCCTGTGGTGAATCCTATAGAAAATGAAATTACATTTGTGGTTCTTCTGTCCCATTGATGCAGGTGCACCTGCAGCTTTGAAATGGTGGTTTCTACCCCAAAACCCACTTGAATTGTGTGACCTAGTATATTTGCAAAGTAAATTTCTAATTATGAAAGATCAGCAACTGACTTCTTGGCAATCTAAATTCTGAGGAGCCTGGCTTGTCCCTTACAAGCCCAGTGAAATAGCATAAATGCTAAACGAAGAAGGATAATTTGTGCCCTAAGATACTTTAGAACTGAGGAACGAATGAATATGAGATACGCTGGGAGCTGGACGCTCTCGGTCCGTTTGCTTCCCTTTGTATTCCCTTAGGTTTTGGCTCTATCATACTCCTCAAGAAGTGGGCTTTCCTCCATTTTCCAACCTAAACGATCCTATGATCGCCGCCCGAAGGAGGCTGGAAAGAAGGAGCTGAAGCCCGTCTGCTCTTGTTCGATCCGACCCTGCTCGAGGCTCCCTGCTGCCCCCTTGTTGCTGGAAACATCGCTGGAAAAACCGGCGGACTACTGTTTCCACGTTGTGATGTGAGCTTGACTAATATCCTCACATTTGGAGGAAAATCGTTGACCTCACATCGGAATGTCTGTGTCACTGCTGTGGTATCCGGAATAATAAATACAGCAGCAGTGCCTAGTGCTTGCCTGAACTGCTGCATTATCGGAAATGCAAACATGAGTGAGGGACAAGCTATAGAGGGGAGAGGTTTGTAGGCAGGGGCAACATATTTTTCCAACTTTTTAGTTCTGTGAAATACAGAAGAGCTTTCAGCCATCCAAGCTTTCCCACCACACTCTTATTTTCCTTGTGTGCTTAAGGCACTGCAGCTACAAAAACCTAGTGCTCTAGTGAATGCTAGAGAGTGAGGCTGCAGAGGCGAGCGTGTTTCCTTTCCAAAGCAGCCCCACCAAATGCCACACACACAAAGCCTGGAACAGCTCCGTGCAGGAACAGGATATCTTGCATTTTAATTTTGTGTTATTCATTCTTTACTTTGCTTGGGTCACTGGAGCTCAAAAGTTGTTGCCATCCACATTGTAAACAGAAAATCTATTTGAAATTATTTTAGTGGCTCACAGCTCAGTTCCTGCTTGGTTCGCTGGTTGGTTTCTCTTTTGAAAAAAATAATCAAATTGGACTCTAAATTACTCCTTGTTTGCAAAGGCCAGTGGCTGTGAATGGAATACGGAGAATGAACTCTACTCTGTCCAGTCATGAATGGTAGCCAGGTCAGGGCTGAGCCGCATTGGCAGGAGGCAGTGATGTGGGAAGCTTGCTCTGCCATTATCTGTTCTGTAGACGAGCAGTGGATTTAATTCTCAGAGGATCCCAAGCCTATAATAAAATCTCAGTGGGAACAAAACCCTGACCCAGAAGGCGGTGGCATGTTCCACTTGTCCTCCATAGTTGTGAGTGTAAGTGTGGCTGTGCATCAAGGGAGTTGTGTGACAATTTTGTAGAGCCTGGGTAGCAGAAAAAACCCATCCCCCAGTGTTCTGCTGGAGTCTCTGGGAGGTATGTATTTATACTGCTAGTGAAAAACAGAAGGAGAAACCAGAGTGTCTCTAACACATGTAATCTGCAGAAAAAATACACATTTGCATGTCTGTTTTAAGCAAGGAATCTTTGCTGCTAGGGGAATAGTGGTGTGCATGCTTTTTCCCTCTCTCATGCTGTTTTCTAGGCCCACTTCCATGAACATGCATTGGAAACCTGGCATTTTTCTTGGGCTGGCATCACAGGGCGACCTCATGCATCTAGTTGTCATCTCAGCACTTTCAGCTTCAGTGTTCCTCCTGATAGTCATTAAAAACGTATTTAGCATCCAAAGCAGGGAAGGTGCCCTGTGGCCTGCTGTGTTCCCCATAGACAGGCCAGGGAAAACAGAGCCCCAGAGCGAGCGCTTTCTGCTGGTGGAGGGGTGATTTCAGGGCACTTCTGTCCCCTTGGAAACTGCAGAAATGTATCACACCTGCAAAAAGTGACCAGACTCCAAGCACAGTGTCCTTCTGCATTTGAAGGTGTTTAGAAGGATCTTTGCAAGGTGATTCACATAAAAAAAGGGGGGGAAAACATCCTCATTTTTAACAAATTGCCACTTTTAGAGGCCTCTGGGAGGCTGAGGTGAAAATCTGCTTTCCCTTTAGTTTTGGGGTGTGCAGGGTTTTATCTGCTTTCTTTTTAATCACACTTGCAGGAGCTTGTTTTCAGTAAAGCTGCTGGGGATTCCTGAACCTTGTAGCACTGATGGTGTGTGTGCCTAATTTTTTATAGAGGAAAACAAAATGGAAGCTATCATCTGAAGGGAGCTTTCATCGTAGCAGCAAGGCGGAGAGCTGCTCAAATGTATTAACACAACATGTGAGACAAATGTCTCCTCTTTCAAGCCAGCTTCTGACCTCGACAGTGAGAGCTTTCCACTAAGCTGGCTGTTTACAGCCACGCTCTGGCATCCATCTTGGGGTTTGTGGGATGCAGTTTTCATTCCTGTCCCTCCATCCGATCGGGCACAAGCAGCACATACTCCTCTGCCTTCAGACCCATCCCCTGGGTATGCTGACATCTTGTTTTCCTCCCACCCGCCTCTCCCAGCCCAGTGAGGAAGCTGAATTGACAGAGCACAAGGGGGCCTGGAGCCAGGGAGTAACCCTGCTGCTGTGTGGGGAAAGCTAAATTTGGGAAGCATGATTTCTCCTGTGCTGCCAGGCCTGGGTGGGCAGCACCATCTCTCTGTGACTCTGCAAAGCAAATTACCTCAGTAGCGTGAGCTTGCTGCTCTTCCTCCCCTTTCCCTCCCCTCCCAGGATGAAAAGCCACCAAATGCGGCAGCAGGAGCTGATTTAGGCCACTGGTGTTCTGTCCCTTCAGAAAATGGGGCTGGGAGGGATGATGGAGGAGGGGCTGCAGAGTGTGCTGCTGACCTGCTGAATTATGACTTTAATGCAGTCGCTTTAATAACTTGCTGTAGTTCCAACCACCAGATGCAATTTATGGCAAAGCAGGCGCTCAGGCATTTTTCTTTCTATGAAGACTAAGCAGATCTCTGATTACCAGCCCCTCCCCCCAACCCATTACCTTCCCTGCTTGCTCTGCTAATGGAAAAATGTTATGTGTCTGTGTGCTTTTTCCCCAAGCCCTGTTTTCAGGAAATGGTGGAGAAGGAGAAACTAACACATGCGCACACACACACGTTTGCAGGAGGGATTGCTTTTGCTCTCCGTTCTTCAACCACGCAAAAATCCTCCTGCTAGCAGAATTGCTGATCCTTTTCCTAAAACCTTACAACTTCAACCAGAGGCCAGGCAAATGCCAGGTTGGATATGTAGGGAAAAAGAAAGATCCCTTCCCTCCATCTGACCAAAATCATCTGAAGTCTGAGTGATTTCACTGCATAATACAAACCCCACTAAGTTTTAATGTTGTGTTTGATGGCTGTACACAATAGATGGGTGCATTAAAAAAGCAATGCACAGACAGACAGGCAGGTACCCTGACAGTTGTCCTATCTTAAAGGCCTATTAATTTTCCACCTAAAGGATGAATTCTTCTTCCAACTCTCCTCCTCTCTCTCCTTTTCTGTGATTTACATGATCATTTGCTACATATATTATGAATTACTGTTTATCTTAGTCCACAGCTTCAAAGCAATTTCCCAAATAAATTTCACTGGATCAATAAACTCGGATTCTGTTTTCTAAATTGAGGGAAAGAAAAATAGTAAGAAGAAGTAAATGTTTTCCTTTTAGCCAAATGGAACAAAAATCCGAGTTAAACAGATGTGCCTGTTTCTGAATTCTGAGGGCTCACACAAGCCCTGTGATTCAGCTGTTCTGTATCTTATTCTTGCTTTCCCTTTCCAAAAAGAAAAAGTGTACTTGGAACTGCAGCCCTGAAGAAATGGCATGTACTGCTCTGAACCCACTGAAAGGGTGTCCATACAAGGCATCGCAGATCAGTCCTTCATGACTGTGAAATATTTATCAGCAAGGCAAATTCCTCCTAGGCTACAGCGAGTACAGTTTGAAGTGACCTGCCTCTGAGCTTTCAAAAATGAGTAGCAGACTACTGCAAAATGTCCAGCTCCTCATTCAGCTGGAATAGCATTTTCCTCTCAAGCTTTGAGATAGCTAGATTAACATGTAGCACAGACTGCGAATTTCTTAGTGAAGAAGTAGCAACATATGGGAGCATTCATGTTGCAGAGAGAAGAGTATAAATTGGACATTTCCACGTGAATTGGGTCTGATGTGTCTGTCTAGCTGTGTTTACATTGACCTGCCCTCAGCCTGTACTGGATCACATTACCGTCTCCGGTTCTGCAAGGCACAAACTCAGCTGTGCAGGTATTTCTTGTGGGTGTGATGAGTTGTCTTTGAACAACGGAATATATCTCTGCTGACTACAGAGGGAGCCGAGACCAGATTCATGTCTTTCAGAGAGTTAGAGTTAGGTGAAATGAATCTTTGCTCCAGCATTCAACCACAGATCCTTGGCTTGCGCCGTTAGCTTCCTGAATTCCCAGATGATCTCCCTGCCACAGCTTAGCCAGGCCTGGAACTGCTTATTTTCTCAGAAGGGATGAGGTGAGGTGCAGTTAGCTCAGCAAAGACATCAGCCTTTCAGAATTATATGTAAAAGTATGTATTTGTACTCTTGTATTTCAAATGATGCCATAAATATGCTTAATACTTTGCAGGCTTAAAGCACTCTCCCCAGTTGTGAGCATCTGAAAAAAAACCCAACCCTATTCAATTTTTGTAAAGCCACAATGGAAAGCATCCATACAGTGATCTGACTGTCAGTAGTACATGCACACATCAGAAAGCAGATGCTTTAATTCATTCCTGCTGCCCATGGGGCAGTTCCCAGCCCAGTCTTGCTCCAGAGGGAGGAAGGAGCTCCCCCTAGGCCCTGGAGAGCCGGTTGGGGCTGAGGGGCCTCTGCGGTGGCCCTGCCGGATTTGGGGCCACCTGGTGTCCGCTTTGCCCAGGGTGGAAAAGGGGCAAGAGCCAAATGTGAGGCTGGAAATTCAGGCAGTTATTATGTAGTCATGAAATTGTGTGGACATGATTAAGGGCAGCAGCGTGTGACTACAGGTATGCTGCGTGACAGCGGAGCTCATTCTGGAGGCTCCTCAGATTCCGGTAGGTTTTTCTTTTTGAACCTGGCCTTTGATTAAAAATGCCTCTCTTCCAGCTCCCATTGCCTTTTAAATGGCTCTGCAAAGCCCTCTCGCGGTTCCCAGCTCACATCAGAGGCAGGGCTGGAAGTGTTTCACTGCAGAATAAACATATGGGCTGTAAATCCTGTGATTCAGAAGATTCGCCTGCAATATTCCTCTCCGCTGTTGCCATAGGTAACCGGGCTCTGCAAAACACCATTTACCCTGGAATGCAAGGAGACTCAGCAAGGGCACTCTGCTTAACCCCTTCCTGGCAGGAAATCCCGCTGATGATCCCAGCAGAAGAGGCTCCTGTCTCTCGGGCCTGTAGATTCACACACAAATAAACCCACCACAGATAAATGACAGCAAACTCGCAGAACGCCGCACAAGCCCCCGGCATATGCACATCCACTCTGTGGGAATGGTGGGTCCCTTCTCATGCCCCTGGAGTGGGGCAAACACCGGACCTGTTGGGGGCTGTGTTTCTCTGCCTGCTGACTCCCCGGGGCTGTGTGCCTCCCTGCCCTTTGCCCCCAGCCCCGGGGATGGGTTAAACTCCTCTAGCGGCAGCAGGCAATGGGAAGCAACTGAGTCAGGCTGGCCTGGTCTGCAGTCTACATCCAAGGTTTGCAGAGTGGTGTTTGTTGAATTACTTAAGACAGGACTTTACAGAGTAAGAATTTAGAGTTCATGGTAACCGCGGAGCTTTTCTTTTGCAGCTCACAGGGGATCCCTAAGGTTTACAAGGTTTTGCCAATGCCATCTGATGGAGACCTATCAAGTTAGACAGAACGCAAGACTAACACCGTTTTTCCCTGCCTCAGTCAAGGCACCCTTAACATCGAATGTCTTCTACTCCATTACCTGTGTCTGGGAACGTGGACAATCAATAGTTAGGTCCACGGGCTGTGCCGGGCAAGACCTTTTGTGCTCAAGGGAGTTTTCCTAAGAGGCAGACCCAGGGTCCTAATAAAGTTCTAAAGTCCCTCCTCCTACCTTATGGATCCAGTCACTGTAAGAGGCCTTGGAGCTGTCTCATGCACTTGAGAAGGCACCTGAGGGGTCTGGACATATGTGTTTTATACATCAAAACTGACACCATGCTCAATGAACATATATGATCTATGTGTAAGTACCCATACAAGCATCTGAGCTGTACATTTGTGTCACCAAACTGTTACAGAACAGAACATGTTGGATTCATTCATTGGGTACAGTCATATAAATGTCACTCTTCAACAAATTAAACAGATGGGAGCAGAGTTCAAGATGAGCTGAATTTGCATTTGCTGCAGCTTGGGAGAACAGAGCAAAATGTGGCACCCAATTTACTTTTTTACTCCTCTGTGACCTACCTGTGGGCTGATCTGGATGCCAGCAGAGCAGAAGGAGCCAAAGTCTTGTCCTTGGTTTGAACGGTGTTGCTGCAGTACCAGGATCAGTGCTGCCCAGAGAGCAGGTAGCAGCATAGGCTCTGCCTTTGCCCTTCTTCCCACATGGAGCTGAAGAGAATGTGCATGTGAAGAGTAAATGCCTAGCCCTGAGTTCAGGCAGTGGTTAATTTATACTGCAGAGGAGCTGCAGGTGAAATTGAGGATCTGTCTTCTTTCCCAGTTTCGCAAGCACTGTTACAAACCCCCTAAATATGCTGTATTTCAAACCACTGTTGTCTTCTTCCTCATACTCCCCTCCACAGTTCAATGCATACACGCATATATACCACCAAATTACTATATCTTTTATTACACAGTATTGCTTTAGGGTCATCTACAGATAGGTAAAACTGCTTAATTCCTGCTCCAAAGAGTTAACCATGTTGGTTACTTTTACAATGAAAGTCTGATGGGAATGCAGAGAAATCAGGAAATGTGGATAAGGCTGAAATTACATTCATAAAAGATCTCGCAGTGGTTGAGAATCACAGCCCATGCATGAACAAGCCTGTATTGAGACTGCTGTAATCCCTGGGCAGAACAGGGGGGAGTGAAGGAGAGGTCAGTGTGCTTTGTTGGATTCTCTGGCATTACTGGGGCAAGGGGAGTTAGTCCCTCTGTTATTTGAACAGTGAGGAAGTATTTTTTTAAGGATCTTTTTAATGTTGCTAGAATAAAAAGGAACAGGCAAGAGAAAATGACCCCGAATCATTAGGGGATTGCTGTCTGTGGAAAAGTGCAAATACAGAATCAAACCGTTTTCCTGCAAAATCCTTTTTTTTTTATTATTTTTTTTTTATTTTCATGGCTTGTTTCCTGCTACCACAGAGAAGAATGGTGAAGAAAAAGGCTGATGTACAAGGAAAAGAGGCTTTTAAGGATTTCCAAGAGCTACTGAATGTGTGTTGCTGGTTCAAATTCTCCAAACTGCTGTTATATCAGTCTGGACCTGGAGATAAATTGTCAGCCCTAAAGCAATGCAGGAAGCACAGCGATATTTATGTGTGCTCTGACTTTTGGGATTTACAGGATTTATTTTGCATACCCCCTTGGCATTGCTAGAGCCCATCTGCAAACCTAACACTTGATCTTCTGTTGTGCAAGCCCCCTGGGAGCTGTTGCTTTTTAACTCCCGTGATATCTGTGGGTACCTGCTAAGGTGCTGGGGACAGGTTATGTGGTGGGGAAAGGGGAGCATGAGGAGTCAGAAACCGGTGGGTCTCTTGTGGGGCAGAGCAGAGCTGTAACTGAGCTTGTCACACCTCAGCCGCTACCTGAAGATCCAAAACCCACGGGAAATGCTGAAGATACAGAGGCTGGAGTGTGTTCTTTTTCCTGGGTTTATACAATTGCCTTGAGTCAAGGGTATTTAAATGTCAAGTTTTTATGTAGTTCCTAAATTTACTTAGGTTTGGTTGTTTATAGGAGAAGGATTGTGTCCTTGTGCGCTCCTATCTCTGTGTTTGAAAGATAAATGCCAAGGCTTTCTTCTGGGGCTTGTGTTTTTCCACAGCTGAGGTGAGACCCTCCCATTACATTTAACCTTCTCCCCCATGAGCTGATACAATTTATTTCTTTTGGAAGGGAAATATCAGAGCCTAAACAGGCCTCAAGCAATTTTCTTTGAATGCTGCGTTGGCTGGGGCTGCAGAAACAGTGACAAAGAGGAGATTGTGGCAGAGCGTGCTAGTGGGGAGCTCAGGCAGGAAAGGGTTACTGTCTGCACAGCTTTCTGTGTCTGCAGCTCCAGGCAAAACCCAGAGAGAGACAATGATGTCAGCACTACCTCCAGGCCCAGGGCCCCTTGCCTGACAATGTGGGCAATCCAACACATTCCAATCTGCCACAACAAGAGCATTCATGCTCCTATTTCCTGACCTCTTTGGATTAAAACATGTGGAGTTAAATATACCTCCAGCCCCATGCTCATGCACTTGCATTGCACCAGAAATAGACTTATGGGAACTGGCTGCAGCTTTTGCCACCCGACACTCGGGATCCATGTCAATGTTGTCATCGAGAAAAGCACACTTTGGTTCTGTGGGGAGATTGTACAGTCATGTCCACATAGCTGAAATACAGTTCGCTTTTGTGCCTTGCAGTGCTGCATGTAATCAGTGTGCAATCAGAAAGGGGGGGAGGAAGGGCAGCTTAAATAGAAAATGAAGATTAGTCAGAGGCAGTGATTTCAGCCTTTTAACTGTATGAAACTTGCTGAGTTGTTTAGTACCGCATAAAAAGTCCTGACAGCAAAGACAGACCTTGGCTGAGCTGGATGTCTGCACTCAAGGCTGCTGGAAGAGGCAGAGCATGTGGCAGCCTTTCTTTGCACACTGCCATGCCAGGCTGGCAGGCACACGGAGAGCAGCTCTGACAGGGAGAAGGTTTTTGTGTGCTTTACAGGGAATCTGGTCTGCTAGTGCAAAGTGCTAGTAGCAGGAGGATTTTCTTGCTGCTGTTATTCACGATGCCGGGGGGAGGGGGTTCTGTTGCATGCACATGGGTATCGTATTGTTTCTTTTCCACATCTGTGTGCGTGGCGTATCTGTGACTGTGGGCCCATATGTATCTGAGTGTCTCCATATTTATCTTTCATTCTGTGACTGCAGTGCTCAGACTTTTTCCTTTTAAGTGTAGGAGTTGCATTTCTTTCTGTGCACAGATGAATGTTCCTTTACTAAGGAAATGGAGGGATAGCTTGCATTTCATTTATGTCGTGCTCGACAAAGGGCTTCACAATTCAGAAATATGAATGAAGAAGAAAATGAGAACTCTTTTCCTTCCTCTCTTGTCTACAGTCTTCTTTCTTCTCTTCCCAGTAATTTATTTTATCTTCTTTTTCCCCCATCAGACTGCAAACACTTCCTCCCATAACAAATGTTTTCAATGTAACCTATTCTGCCTGCAGTCAGGTCCCTTTCCATTGTGTGTTTCTTGTAGTCTTCTTTTTTTTTGTTTAACTCATAGTGGGCCTCAACGCAGCAGATTCCTGCGGCAGTTTGGTTTACTGTCTCGCCCCTTCATTTGCCCCCTGCCTGTAGTACTCAGAGTCTCAGAGAGCAGAACACAGGGAAGCAGAACAAAACTAAGCTCCCCAAAATCTGCCGTTCCCCAGTGGCTCACAAGAGTCTTGGAAGAAGGTTTAACTGATAAAATCCTTATTGAGTGCTTGGAGGGGTGAGGCCAAATAGTTAATGTAGGATAAAAACTGCAAACCTCTTAATTCTCTTAGTGTTTGGCTTAACCTTGCCTTGACTCTGAAGAGATGGCAGTAAGTAAGGATGAGCTTGTTTTAGAATTAGGATTCTCTCTTTCTGCCCAGCCTCTCCTGTGCCAGTTCCAGTATTACAGGGCATCCATCAGTGGTACAAACTTCTCTATCAGTTTCTGTTGGCAGAGGTTTGGAACCACCTCACTTCCCAATTAGTGTAATCGAGGCCAAGACCCTGGTTTGTTTCCCAAGAGCTTCCTCCCCCCCGTGTGCATTGGATTTCACCAGTGGCACAAATAAAGAAGCTGCCTATAGTGTCAGCCACTCTAAATGAGACATACAGACAAGTTAAAGTGGTAATATGCATAATGTCTGTCATCCAGATATTCCAGAGCATATAACAAGCTGTGATTAAATCATTAAAATGAAGGACTTCAAAGGGGTCTGTCTGTGCAGACTGAGGATCTACATGCAAAAAATCTCCAGTCCTTTCTCACCTTGTTATCTGATTTGCCACCAGTCTGCCTGCTTTAAACTAGCCATTTCACACTGGTCTTTAATTTTCCCATCAGTACCACCAGGGGTTAATAGTACTTAAGAAGCTGTTTTGAAGGAAACTGAGAAGGAGGCTCTTATTCAAGGAGTCTCTCTGCAAAGACTCCTTTGATAGGAACTTGCATGGCAGTTTGAACTTATTCAGGAGCAAAGTGGAAGCATGTTCAGCATGAGATCAGTACTGAGCTCCTCAGCATTGTAAGGCATGAGGGTCTGCAAGCACCAGGGGAAATACAGTGTTAAAAACAAGAGCCCTGCATAGTTTTCAGGGACCCTAAGCTGTAGAATGTAGGAAGAGTTAGGTTTGCAGCTTTGGGCTGAGACACATGCAATGCTTAGGATCCACTCTTGGGTGCCTGATGTATCTCTGCTTCTGTTACTTGTCCCAGCTTCACATGCCAAGTCAGTGAAATAGATGAGAACAGAATCCGTATGTCCTGACACCCCATCTCTTGCCATAAGTACCAGACCAGGCACCAGAAATTTGGAGACTATGTCCCCAGGTTCCTCTGATTTGACTAGAACCATTACTTTTATGGGGAGCTTTATTTTTTCCATTGAAATCAAGCAGTTCCTCTGTGTTTCTGGCTGCACATACATCTAATATGGCTGTCTTACCCCAGATACAAGCAGCCTTGTGAGAAGTGGTTTGGAGTGGGACAGAGGAAGAGAGGAAGCCTGCAAAGTTACATCCTCCTGACCTGACTGCCTTCCCCTTCATTGGTGTGCTCAGTCACACCATCCAAAGGAGCCATTCAGAGAGATTTGAGAATGTATGGAGGAAGTGCTCCTCTTCATTTACGATCAAGATACTCAAGGGTGTCAACTGAAGCAGAGCTGCTGAGGTGTTCTGTGTACTTCAGTGCCAGGCAGTAGTGGCTGCTACTTAGGAGATGGATTTATTAAGATTATTAGTAGGTGTTATTTGGAGGTGACTGAAATCGCTGGGTGGACTCCAGAGGATTAGCTTTCCAAAGATAGCAAATGCAAAAAAAACCAGCAACCCCAAACAAACAAGCCACCCGTACCCGTTGTGTTTATTTAATAAAGTCTCTGCACAGGATTAGCTTACAAGCATTTGCTTGTTTTTGTGGCTGGAGATATGGGGGATGGGAAGGAGGAAGCATCTTAGCATGTAATTCCCCAAGTAAAAGCAAAGCTGCAGCTCAGCATCTGACTCACTTCACAGTGTGACAACCTGCTGTGAGCAGGGAAGCCAGAGGAGGAATCACCTCTTCCTGGATTGCACCAGATTTAGGGAGCCTCGTGTGCAGCAACGCTAGATGCTGTTCCTAGATGAGCTCCTCCAAAATGCTGCTGGCTGCTGGTGTAGAGCAAATGAGTCAGTTCTGCAGAGTAACTTGGCTGTCCCTGCTTCAGCACTGCTGCCCAGAAGGGGGGCCATGTGGGAGCTTCCCTCTGACCCTTCAGCTCTCCCCAGCATTGTGCTACCAGAAGCACAGTCACCCAAAGGAGAAGGATCTTGCATTGCTTTTTAGTGATTCATTGGGGCCACTTTGGAAAGTGGCGGGAGAGAGCGGGGATTCTGTGTTCAAGCCACGGTACAGAAAAGGGGACTGTGAAGCTGGGTGCCCATGCAGTTTCCATTGAAATTGCTTCTTTTCTTTACTGAGAAGCTGCTTGCTTCTCTTCTAAATCCACAGGAATTGCCCTCACTCCTCTTGCCTCCTTCAGAAAAGACCTTTATACAGAACTGGGCCTGGTTTGCTATTGCCTGTGCTTCCCAATACTCCCCTAGGCAGAACTGGTATATTTGGCAAACCTGTTCACACAAGAAAGGCCTTTAAGTTTATAGTCAGTGAGCAGAATGGGACCTATGAATACAATTTAGCAATCTCATTCCTGGGAAAGGGGGTGGGGACAGGGCACAGGAACTAGACAGGGACATTGTGTTACTGAACTCTTTTTGGATGGGCTATGGCAAGTGGAAAAAGGAGGAGGGAAAGGCTGAAACTCACTCATGTAGAAGAAAAGGGGTGGGAACCCAGTGAGGCAGCTTTATACTGAGTGGACAGAATCGTCTGGTAACCTGTGTGCTTAATCCTATGCTGAGATGGAAGGATATGTCAGCAGTAACTAAAATAGAAGCTAAGTGGGAGGTACAGAGCCCTGGATCCAAACCACCCAGCTTTTACAGGAGCTATCTCTAGTGCTAAAATTTGTGTTACTGAAATTCTTAATTCCTACTAAAGGGAAAGTAGGCAGAGAAAAATGGAAGAAAAAAGGAAGAAAAAAGAGAGGGGGAAGGAGAAAGAGACTGTAGCATTTCAGGGTCATGTCCTCATCTCTCTGTTGGGCTCCACATTTTTGATAGCAATCGTAATTTCCACATGAGAAGGTGATGGTTGAAAAAACGGCTTTCTTTCATAGATAAAATGAGAGTACACACAATAAAATAAAAAAGGCAGGGTTTTCCTTTTCCATGAGTTCTTATACATTACAGAAACATCTTCCATTCTCAGGAAAGGAAACAAAAACTAATATTTACTTAGAAAACTGGAACATGTTTTGCAGTATGAATAGAAGATATTACAGGTCTGGTCTCTTTTAACACTTAATTTAGAGAGTGGGCCAAGAAGCTTATTGCTTTCACTCTCTGAAGCTGGTCAAGCAGATGCAGTCCGCAATGCAGTGGCGGTGAACAGATAGGTGCCTAGCTTAGGCTCTAGGCTGACTTCTGGAGGATCTCACTCCTCCAAGATGAATAGAAGTGCTGTGGGCACGTCTTACTGCCAAGCTATGTGAATCCATCCAAGGTAAAGAGACTTGATTCTATGCATGTGTGTGGCTAATTTGCAACATCTCCAGAAAAAAAAATCAAGCCCCTTTAGTGAGACTCACTGGGCTGCTCCAATTTACATTCAGAGAACCCAGCAACCCATGGCTGGTGACACCACAGTGTCCTTAAACCATCTCTGTCCTTGGACTTAATACAAACATAGAGGATAGCCAAGACTAAGGGTCTGTCTTTCTCTGTGATAAATATCCACTTCTATGGGACTGTGGCCATGTATCCAATTTAATATCATAAAGTAATTTTCTGTGACAATTCAGATCCCAGCATCATCACTCTCATCTTTCTTTCTGATATATTTTAGTGTTTCATATTATGCCTGATATGGAGAGTCTGCAATGAACTGGATGGGAACTGGATGTCTGGACAGTGAGAAGTTTTTATCTCTGAGAAAGTTTTCCAGTGATTTGTTGGAATTTCCTATTTCAAACTGGATTTGGCTTAGAAGGGCCACATTTGTGTGGTTTGTTCTCAATAGAAATAGAGCCTCTCAGTATTTTTATGTGGCTGAATTATTGTTTTGTGAGTTATTTGTTATAGACCTGTGAACCCCTCAGGAGTCCATGAGCTCTTTCTGAGCCATATAAAAGGACACAGACTCACTAGAAAAGCAGAGAAATTACCAGGAGGAGAGAGATTTGTAAGTAAACTGAGATGGACAGAAAGCGAGGAAGGTAAACTTCAGAAAGCCTGGAATAGAAGCAAATTCTTTAACAGCCTAACAACAACCTAGACTCCTGAAAGTCCGGAACAGAGCAGGCTATACTGAGGTGTTCAGAAAAGCACAGGACTGTCCTGCAGAATTTGAATTCATATCTATTTTGGCAGCAGGACAAAGATAAGTTTTGTTTTCTAGGGCTTTATCAAAGAAGCATGCCTGCTGTCTTCAGAGGACCTGCTCGTGTTATTGAAATGCAGAATATTCTCCAAAAGAAGAGCCATTTGCTCAAAATGGTGTATTTACAATTGGCTGGGCATACGGGGCAAAGTGGAAAAGAGCAGAATCACTATTTCTGAGAAGCTACAAACCAAAGAGTTTAAAGAAAATGCACAGACAGAAGTTGTTCATACTGTAAATGCCAAGGCCTCTTAATAAACACCTCTGAGATTCCCAGACTGATTAGGAAAACAGTGCAGAGCAAAGCTCTTTCTTACACAGAGACAATCAGATAAATGCCACCTGCTGATTGCAAAACAGGCTAAAACTTACTGGGATCCACGTATCTTACAGAATCCAGCTTATTTTCCTACCTTTGAGCGAAGTCTGATAGAGCTGCAAATTAAATGGAATGGGACAGAGCCAAAACTGGCTAAATAATGGAAATGTATTTGTGAATATTTATTCAGTGAAAGTATTGCCAAAATTCACAATATTATTGATAATGAATTATTTAATCAGCTCCAGACAAAACTACAACAGAATCCCTGGCTGTACTGTTCTGCCAACAAATATTATGCCCGCACAGCACTCCATCCGTAGTGACTGAATAAATGCTTCCCAGTCTCCAGGAAGGGATTTGACTCTGCTGCTGTCAGCTCAGTCAAAGTCTCACTGCACTGACAGAACTACTCGGTGAGTAGGCCAGAGGGAGTCAGGCCTGTGGACATAGCTGGGCACGCTAATGCTTAGGACAGAGATGCACCACACAGGTATGCCCAAACAGAAGGCCCATGTACAAGTCAGTGGGTACATATGGGGTATCCGTTAGCTTGTGGCAGTGCCTCTCCCTCCATGTAGATGTGTGCTCTATAGATGTGTGCATGGGCTCATGCAGCAGTGAGGCAACAGACATTTTCGGCAGCTGTGCGTTGAGGTAGATACAGTGTGTGCCGTATGGGCTGTCCCATCTGTGCCCTTTGGAACACCATTCTCCATGAGCCATCTGGGGGAAAGGGAACTCCACACAGTCCTGTCTTCTGCTCTTCCTCTACTTTCTCTGTGCCTTATTTTCAGGTAACCTTTTTCACAAGAAGGCCCTTACATTGCCAAGGTGATGGATGCCTCTTGCATGACTGTATAGAAAAGCACGTTGCTGCATGGTGTGGCTGCAGGTGCCTGTCCTCCTGCCTGCCCAGGAGTGCCAGTGCCTCTTCCCGTGTCGTCTGCAGCTCACCAGCAGCAGTTTCTCCCTTTGGCCAGAGGATTTTTGCCTGGGCTCACGCCCAGATCTGCTGCTGAAGCAAAGGGCAGAGGCAGTGCTCAGTGAGGAAGCCCTGCATATGTCAGGCAAGCTTAGGGATGTTTGTTCCAGACAGCGCCTAGTTTGTTGATCTCACTTGCCTTTATCCCACGCAATGCATGTAATTCAGGTCAGCCTTCTTCTCTCATCCCTGACCTGCTCGTGCACATGCTATTTCCAGATCAGGTCACGCGTTCCCCCTTCTCTCTCCTACCACCACTGAGCATGTTCTTTCCATTAGGGTTTAATAAGCCCACTAGGCATGGCAATCCCAGCCCTCCAGTCACTGCTTCAGCCAAGGTCAAGGCCGGGACAGGAATTGTCCACAAACACAGACACAGGAGTGAAGGGAAGGAAAGAACAATAAGAGCCATTTACTTCCCAATGCACTTGAGGCTTGAGAGAAACTGTCGTGCCCCCCCAACTGCTGAGTCAGCAGCGGCTGACAAATTAGTCAACAGGATGACTGGCCCTCAGCTTCTGGCAATTAGCACCGACAAAGCTTTGTGTGTGCCTGTGTGTTTCCCCATTAGCTGTGGCTTGCACGCCTGTGGAGGGAGGAGGGACCGGGGAAGGAAATGGCTTGCTTTGACTTCACAAACACATGGAATTTGCATTCCCAAGGTTGCGCAGCAGTCATTTGGCTTCCTGTTTCAGCATCTTTGCAGGCTGTAGCCGTTATGAATAAAGTATGCTGAGAGCCTCTTAGGAGAGAGGTGCGTCAAACACAGCTGGAGGAAGGGCGAGTCCTGAATTGTAGTAGCAGAGGCTCTTTAGATTGGGAAGGGTGTAGTTTAACTGATCAGCGTGGCTAACAAAGCCATGTATTGTCAGGGTGAAGGAGTGTTGGGAGTGGTCAGACAGAGGGGTTTACTTGTGTGAATGGTATTGCTAATACTAATATTCAGTACTGGAATAAGAAGGTTGTCACAGATCCAGAGTGAGAGACTTTGGCAGAGCTGAGGGTGATGAAATGATAGATGGAGACAGAGGGGGGATAAGGACTGGGATAAAAGAGGATTCTGTAGGTCAGGAGTTCAGTGTCTTGTCAAAGCGATTTGGGAAGCCAGGGGCTAAAAGGTGGAGCTGCAGGTCAGGATTAGGCTGAACCTAAGAGCTGAGTTCTGTCACCATTTGGCAGAGGTCACTGCCTCCAAAGCAGGCTGTGGGGGTCATGGCCCATGCTGTGAACAATGACATTTCCTGGATTCAGCTGTAGTGGAACTACAAACACACTTTGTTGTTAAAATCCTGTGCATCATTTCTTGCCTTCCCATCTTTGAGGCCAGGTCAGCAGTGCTCTCAGGCAGGGTGAGAGCTGAAAGTCCTCAGAGTATGCTGGAAGAGAGGTCAAGTACACCTGCTTTTATAGCCTCATCTTTATCCAGTGCATATCTATTTCCCTGGTAAGTTAGTCACTACCATATTCTGATCCTTATTCATGATGAGCTGGTCAGTCTGATTTATCCAAAGTTCAGTGGTGCCCCAGCTCCGAAAGGTCTCGCTGTGATCCGTGAAGGTTTAGGGGGCTTTGTTCTCGGTGCTTAGAGGCCTGTCTCTCTGCTTACAGGCTTTCACAAAAGTTGAGCTCAACTGAGAGCAGCAGAAGCATTCAAGCTATCAGTCCTCCTGTTTGCAAGGGTGGGGGTGACAAACATGGGCTTTGTATCCAGGGCACCACAACACGCTTCTTTGCTGAGTGTAACTGGAATCCCTGGACTTCAAATCCTGCTGCTGAGAGCCTAGCAACAAGTGAATGTATCTGTGTAAGCTTTTAAGGAAGGAGTAGGTTAATGGAGGTGAAAGTAGGTCAGAATGTTTTATTTTCTGAGTTTGTTGGGTTTCTTTCTAGGAACTGTAATACTCCGCTTGTAAATTGGCTTTGTGTCCAGAGACCATACCCATTTGCACTCCTTTCTGCCACACTAAACTTGAGACAGTTCATCCCCTTTCTGTTGATGTACGAGCTGCCTCACTGTACTTCACGTTTACCAAGGGAGAGGAGCATGCATCAAGCATGCTTCCTGACACCCAGCAGCTTGCTGTTCCTGCAGTGACCTCTCCTGTCTTTGATCCCTGTGATTCTATGCTTCGTTGTTGGCTGATTTAGGGCAGATCTGATCTCCTAGCTGCTGAAAAGTGTTTTCTGAAAATACCATCTGGCATCTATCTGCATCATTAGATGTCTAAATAGCTTTTGAATCTGGGTTTCTCTTCCTCTGGGCTTCAATTCTTCATCTAATAAAAGGGTCTAGCTGTAGATTGGCTTAGGTAAGGGTTGTAAGACTGCATGTGAATGTAGCTGTGGAGAAGCTGTGGCCATCCAGGTTTTTGGAATGTGGCTCCTGGAATGTGGCTAGGGCCTTCCTTCTGCCCCTTCTGGCATGGAGATGTTTAAACTCTGATTTTGCTTAACTGTTGCTGCTCTGCCTGAGTGTCAAAACTTTAACCTGTGAATTCTGCCATTCTGTCACCCTGCAAGGAGTAAATCCATTTCTTCCAGGACTCAAACCACTACAGATGAAAGGAAATGGTGAGTCCTGGATTGCTTGGGTTTGGACTTCTGCAGTACCAAGAAAGTTCAGAGAGGTCTTGCTGCTGTGGTGTTACAGGGCTGCCTAATCCACATATATACATATACTTTATCGGATATGATCCCATAAGGAACCGTGTTCTTCTCTCTCTTCACTCATTTAAACTTCCTAGTGAATGTCAGAAAGTGGATTGTGACTTTATTACAAGTGATAAAGTTCAGGGCAGCTTCAATGCAAATTCAGGCCTTCAGTTCCATCAGTTTGCAGCACTTACCTCTGTCTTCTTTCAGTAACAGGTCTCAGTGATCCCCTTGTCTAATGGCAGGTTAGAAGAGGAGGAGAAAGAGGCCAGACCACATGCTTTTAGGACATGCCACTATTTGAGTTTATGTGAAATCTGCTCCCCTTTACTCAGTTTTGGATCTGTCTTCCAGAGGCAATTCTACCTTTGGGAGAGAAGCATCCCAGTCTCTGAGTGAAACCAGCAACACTGTTTCTTTGCATTGTTCTGAGCTGTTCCTGCATTCCCATCAGAAATGGAAGAAGTGATGTATCCTATGATAACTATTGTTCTTTCAGATATGACACTTTACATGGGCCTCGTGACTGCACTGACACAACAGCAAGCTAACACAGCTGTCAGACTACGAGAGAACAGAAAGTTTCAGCTGCTCTGCTTTTTTCCTGTAGCTCAGAGTCCCAGAACCACAAGGTTCATGCATGGCCATGCCAAACACGGTTGTTTAAAAAGTCTAGTCTTCACATGGGGTACATATGCAGCTGAGGCAAGATCCATGCTGACTGCAGCATTTGAAAGAACACCTATAGGGGTACTTCATGAGGGTATCATAAGGAAAAACATGTCAAGGACAAGGGAGTGCCCCGATGTCATAGGGAGGACCCAAGGATGTCTCTGAGAGTCACCTTCCACTGTCTAGCCATGTTTTATTCCAAATGAGCTATGCTTCCTGCAGCAGACAAACTAGGGATGGATACAGTGCTGGGTTTCAGAAGTATTTTAGTTAAGGCTGAGTTATGACACATTGTTACTAGCAGTAATTCCTATTCCTTTCCTGAGGCACACTCCTAAAAGCAGCTACTTTCAGTAAACTACCTGCAAATAACACTCTCCCTGTCTGGCTGATACCCACTGTCTCTCCTCTGCTCTTTAAAGTGGGTATTTTTCTGATGAAAGGTACTCAGTTAATTTTGGTGTCTAAAAGGTATGTGCAGGACAGGCTAAGTTTCCTTAACATGGCCCTGACATTACTTCTTCTGCGCTCCTGGAAGTAATACTTCTGAGGAATGCAATGGCCTATTTTCTGAGCTGGCAAGTAGTGCCATTTGTAGCATTGATACTTGTCCCAGTGGGACTTGGGCTGAGATTTTTCCATCCTTCCCTTGCCCAGTTCATTTTGTCCACAGTGCCAAAAAGCTGTCAAAGGGCATTTTTGCAATTATCTATCTAGACTGGGTTGGAACTGGTGACATGGAGGTGAAAGGATCTGGAGTCTGTTTTCCTGCCCTGCTATGCTAGCCAGTATCTCCTTGTGCTTATTCAGGGGGTTAGCCATGATAATGTCTGTATGGATATTTTGCTGCCAGCTAGCTAATAGCTATGTTTTCTGTTGCAAAATCATGTAAAAGGGAAAAAGGGAAAAAGAACTTCTGTGGCAGGAGACAAAGGCACAATTCAGTGGCTGGTTTAAGGTGTGATTGTGCCATAGCCTGATTCCTGTTTAACAGCAGGTCTGACATAATGTTGTCCAAGTGCATTGAGCAAATATCCCTGAAAAGATGTTTCTACAAACCAGATCTTTGAGACTATAACTTCAGTATTTCTCTCCAGCTCTTTTTCAGTCTCAGATACCATATGCAAAGCAGATCCAACTCAAAAAGAATGAAAGGACTATAGTATTTCAAGAAGAAGCAGCTCCTTCTCCCCTCCAACACCTCTCCCCCCCCCCCCCCCCCACCCACC
>NDXB01019630.1:123732-212734 GCA_002631895.1 Agapornis roseicollis
CCCCCCCCCCCCTTCCCCAGCACCGCTGCTCAGTCTGAAAGATGGATTTGGGTCCCCGGAGGGCTTCTCAATGCAAAAAAGGGGTGGGGAAAAGACAAAGCGTCACTAATGTCAGCGTTCCCCCCTCACCCTAAAGAAATAGCAAGGTGTAGGGATCACAGAGACAGGCAGGGCCAAGAAACTACTCCACCCACTGCCGGAGGCCAGCATGAGGTTTTCCAAACCTGATAAGAGGATCCCCCACCTGAACTGCGCCAAGAAGCCCCTCAGAAATGTGCATTATGAGCAACCGAGATTAGGACTAATTGATATGGTCCAGGAACAGCATGTCCAAGTGATCGTACCCAGCCATCAGGATAATCATTGCTCTGAAATGAAGTTGCGCAGAATAGGGCAGGATTGGGAGGGGATAAAATAATTCCCACTCCACTTGGTGTGTCTTGCTTCACAGTTCTGCAATTACACAGATTCCTTGGCACCAGGCAGCTTCCTTTGGCTGATGCTGCTAGAAAAATTGGCTGATGTGGAAAAGAGCACCATGATGTGTTCACAGGTGTCTGAACTGTGAGGACCAGAAGAAAATGTTCACATTGTTTCAAAAGGCTTTAACTAAGAAGAATATGAGGAAGATGAAAGAACATTTACTATCAATATCATGAAAAAAACCCACTCAAATCGGTCTTTTTTTCTTGCTTTATTCCTTAATTGTCTCAATGCAAAAAGCCACACCTCCTCTATTTCAGGGTAACAAGTGTATATGCTGAAAATCCTTACAAAGGATAATTTCCCAGCAACACTACAAGGTATCCACAAGACAATATTCTGTAATTGAAAACTGTCTGTATTACCGAAAGCAGTCTTGTACTAAAGCCATCTGTCTTCAATAGTGTGTCTCCACCTCCCCCGTAAGGCTCACATGGGACAATTCCAGAGAAAAGGTAACCAGAGATTCCTGCTCCTGAAGTCCAGTAAAGTATGTGTCTTACGTAGCAGAGCTTAAAACACAGCAGGTGAATAGTAAAACACAGATATATTCCAGGACTGGGAGGACAAAAATATCCCCAGACTAAGCCTTCTACAGGGATTGCCCTGCCAGGAGCACTCAGCCCCCCACCTGTACAGGCAGGGCATGAGCAGAAGTGTCTCTGCTGGCTGTGGTATTGCAGCATCTTGGTGGGAGGTAGGTGTCTCTCAGTTACATAGGTCTCACTCAGGGTTCTATGGAGCCACACAAACATTTCACATTCCCCAAGAAAAGCAGTGGCCACCCACTGCAGTTTGGTGAGCACTGGTAATTCCCAGTGAAAAAGGCCATTTAGCTGGCAATCATCTGCATTCTGCAGCAGTTTCACTTTCTTAGTGCA
This sequence comes from Agapornis roseicollis, assembly GCA_002631895.1. Classification (NCBI taxonomy): domain Eukaryota; kingdom Metazoa; phylum Chordata; class Aves; order Psittaciformes; family Psittacidae; genus Agapornis; species Agapornis roseicollis. The sequence continues at coordinate 125,097 of NDXB01019630.1, forward strand.
GTTAGAGTACATTGCCTGATGCAGTGCTTTAGAATGTGCTGAGCATAACATAATTCACAGATGACAGTAGGGATTTCTGCTCCAGAAGGAATGGTTGCAACCTTTTAGCCACATTAAGACAGAAAAATGCAGTCTTGGGCACTGGCACATATGATAATCTAAAATCATCTTGGGTTTTGATAGCATCCCTGTGGGGCAACCTGATGTGCTGCTAGAAACAGGCTGCAGCTATCAGAGACTTGTGCCAGCCCTGCCATTCTCCTTGGTTGCTTCCTTCAACCTCTCATCAGCACCTCAGTTGTCTCCTGATGTAATGTTGGTGAGTTACAGCCAGGCAACTGTGGGTTAAGGCATTCAGCTGCATCATGAACAAGTCAAAAAAGACTAACCACAAAGCTGGGATTCATCCCTGTACACAGAATGCCGCAAGTCATGCCTTCTTGCTGGCTCTTCTATTAATCCCATATGAATATCAAGTAACGAAGGTATCAAGACAGAATGGCACAGCACACAGCAAGTGAAAAGCCCTGGAGCATTTGTCACTAATATCTTCTGGATGCTTCTAAGATAGGTGTGGTAGCTTCTCAGAGCAAACGTCCTAAGGGCAGGGCAGGGAAAGGAGAAAGAAGATAGTACAGATCTCTGGCAGGGGCAGAGAGGATATACACAGATGGGGGAGTGTGTCTTTTTTTAATCTCAGAAATTAGGGTTAATCAAATCAATCAAATTAATCAAAACCAGGACAATACTGATGGGACTTTTTATCAGAGATGGCTCCTCTGCTCCATTTTCCTCTGCATCAGATACACTGGAATCAAGAGACCAGATAGAGATGTCACTGAGCACTGGGGTCTGACTGAGGAGGGAAGAAGGAAAAAGGGGGAGAGAAGCCTAATCACAGGTTCTTCTTTTACATTTTTTTCCTCTCATTCCCATTTCAAAGATAGGCAAAAAGAGAAAGACATAGAGAAAAAGAGCGTGAATCATTTAACATGAATTTTGCCTGAATGAGGACTGACCTAAGTGTGTGAAACAGGAAGGAAATGTATGAATAATGCAGAGCAAGGCTCTGTGCAGACGGAAGACTGTTACTATGTCCCTGTTTACAGCTTCTGAAAGCACAATCAAATAAATATGAAAAGAGTGCAAAAAGCCTGCGTGGTCATCTCATGTCGAAAAGGTGTTAAAATAGATTACAGATCACAAAATAACACCTCTCAATCGCTGCATCGAATTTGCTCATCTGCTCACACCAAGACAAAGAAGAGTCGACGTTGCCTTAAGTTAGAAGCAAGTGGAATTACTTCTGTGCAGGTTAGGCTTCCTCTGTGCTGTGCTCAAGCCACAGTGTCTGCTATGGTAGATTAAGGCAGAAACAGAGGGGGATAACATTCCCTGATCAGCTCTGCCATGCAGCCTTTTCCACATGTGCCTGGGAGGAGGGTTTGTAGAACTGCAGAAAACAGATTATTTTATGAAGGTGATCCCTGACAGAATTCCTACCTGCCCCTCTGCTTATGTACAGCTGGTGTGTGCAAGAAGCTGAACTCATTTCTTATTCCTTTTATGGGAGAAAGTATGGCTAGGAACTAGCAAACTCTCCCAGGGCGCTTGGGACAGCTGGTTTCCATTTGTGGTCCTGCCACTGGCTGATTTTGGCCAAGCATCATCATTTTTGTGCCACTGGTGAAGCACTTTGAATTCTTCTAACAAAAAGCATCATGTAAGAACTGGGTATTCATTCTGATTATTCTAAGAAGACCATCATCATACCGTGTGGTCTCTTACATTCTGTAATTAAGGCACACTTCTGCCCTAAGGAGGGCATTCTTATTCCTTCCCTTGCTTTATACAACTTCTGGATGGAATTTGCAGTAATTTCCGAGGTAGCCTGTTGGATCCCCTCCACATGTCTGGTCCTTTTCCAAATCACAGCCCATGAGTTCATCTGAGTAGCGATGGGGGACTCTGGCTGTGTTGTGTGCCTCAAGAATTCAGTAGCAGCAGAACTCACACAGTCATCCATAGCTGCTGAAGAGTTCTCAGAAAGCTTTAAGAAAAGAGGCTGATGTACTGAATGACTCTTTCTCAAATTCACTGCTATGTTAGACAAGCAAGAGATATAGAACAACATTACATGGGTTTATGGAGGTGACTGGAGGATGTTCATATGCTTTTTTAACAGAGAGAAGCTTACCTGACAGTCTAAAGAAAGGCAACTTAAAGAAAGATCCTAGGGAGAAATAGAAGGAATGTAGGGGGCAAAGCAAGGGCACTAAGGGCATAAAACATGGGAGATTCAGAAACAGTGATGTTAAATTTTGGATTGAAAAGAAACAGAAAGGGGGAAGAGGCAGAGTATTTGAGGACCAGAGTGTAAGAGATGTAAGAACCTTGAAAAAGAAGGAAACTCTTTGTGGAATTATCCTGTCTGTAATAGAAATACTCTTTGTGTGCAAATAGGCATTCTTATATCCAGCCTTGTCTACCTAGCTGACCCGGGATCACATGAAGGAGCAGCCTGTGAAAAGCCCTATTGCACACAGAGACACACACAGTTTTAAGTACAGCACTACAAGCAGCCAGCATGCAGGAGAAGTAGTGATGCTGATGCAATGCAGTGATGAAAATAAACATGCTTGCTACTTCAGGGATGGAAAAAGCACATTCCACCTTCTGCCTCCTAGAAATCTGCTGCAGCTTTCATCAGCCACAAAAAGCAGTGGGCCTGAATTAAAACCAGGCTGCTTTTGCTTCCTCACCTCATGCTTGCCCATTTCCCCTTGGTGCCAGGGAAAAAGGAAAGGCCAGCAGAGATTGTCATGTTTTCAATACACTGGATTTCTATGGTATTGAAGTTATATATGTCCAAACATATATATTGTATGATTGTTATAAATGTCCAAACAGGATTTTAAATAAAGTATCCAATTTATTAAGCAAGTAAAGGCAAGCAAACAGTGCTGGGTACGTTTATAACACCTCTATTTGCTTTTTTATCTTTTCACCTTGAAATGGGCGCTTCAGGTACTTGTATGCTGTGTAACTACTGCACATAATGAAAAGTGACGGGGCAGGTCAATCTCTGGGGTCCTTTCAGTCCACAGGCTCCCTGCTGTGAAACCCAGCCAGGTGGGCACTTGGGTTGCTATTTTTCCCTAAGTTGTTCTGACATACCTCCTCCAGGAATTGCACTGATGCCCCCTAACTCATATCATGCAACTCCCTTGGCTGCATCAATGAGCATTTACTTCTGGTCACTTGATAATCTGAGCTCCTATCAAATCAGTAACCAAAATATGAAAAGGTTCCCTGCTGTGGTGTCCACCGTACTGCAAACTGTCTGTGGATGTTTAATACGTGATTAGAGGACAGGTCACACTCTTCTTCATTGGGCTTTGAGGATGATTTGAAGGATGGTGATTAGTGTCTTTTGAAGACAAAGACAACAAGCTTTAGGCCTGAATTAGCAGTTCTAAAATGCAATGAGCTCAGCTATTTCTGCTGACTGTGTGATGCTGCAAAGAAAAATCATGCCAGTAGCAGACCTGGTGTAGAAACTGCTTGGGATTTCGTATCTTCCCCTTTCTTCATAGCAATATACCCACTACTCCTACTTTTCTATGCTCTGAGGAGCTGTAAAGAAGCATTTCTCAAACATTCAGATAGGCTAGCACAATGTCGTGATCCTAGATACATCATACCCTTTTTTCTACTTCTACAACTATTTTATAGTTCACATTAGCTGTCTATAAAAGCATGATAAGGAACAGTGAATCCAGCTTTTGTAAAGGAGGGACAATATCACCAAATCTACTTCTGCGTAAATGAAGAACTGCCTTGAGACTATCTCCTGTAAAGGAAGAAGTATTATACTGAATCCAGGGGCTTCCACACATATAAAATCATTGAATCTGCACCTCACATAAATGGGAAAGCATAGACAGACTTGAGTCAGGAAGGTCTACCATGCAGAGTCCACAATCCCTATGCACTGAGCCTGGCTTTATCCTCCCAGATCTAATGTTGAACTGAACGGTATGCAGCCTTGTATTAGCTAGTGAACCATATGGTGTCCAAGCCTTATATGTATGAAGGCCATGCTGAATCATCTCAACATACATGAAGAGCCATATTCTGTCAGTTTGCTCTAAAAGCAGATAAACCTTATTCTGTCCAACATACACCCACTTTAATGAAGGTTGAGCTATTGATCTCCCCAGTAAATCAAGGTCAGATCTATAGATCCCTCCCAGTAAATGATGGTGACTGTATTGATTCTCTCCTTCCCACCCCCCATAAGTGAAAGCAAGACATATTAGTTCCTCCCCATTAAATGAAAGTGAGCTGCATTGAGGCCACCCCCATAAATAAAGGGTGGGCCATGCTGACTTAGATCTTAACCACATAAATGGAGGTGAAATGTATTGATTCAATCTTCTGTAATTGAAGGAACGCTGTATTATGGTCCTCTTTCCAACATAAATGATGGCAAAGCATATTGATTCCATCATTCTTCAAGTGAAAGGTGAGTTTTGTCGAATATCCCCCAAATAAGGAAGGAAAGCCACACAGAACCTAGCATCTCATTCAGAAATTTATTTTGACTGATAGGTACACATTGAGGCTTTTGCTGCATTTGGGTGGCAGTAACACAGAGACATGTTACTGCTTAAAAACTCTGGGCACAGAAAAGTACCAAGGCTACAGCAAAGGAGTGTGATGGCTGAACAGAAGGCCTCCTGAGTTCTGGTCCTGGTGTCCATGTAGGCCACCTGCATTTAGGCAGCCTTCCTGGCTTTTCTGTGCCTGGTTTACCTAGTAAGGGTAATGATCTTCCTCTGACATTAGGTGGTAGAATAAATTTGCTCATGACAGTCTACAATGTTCTGTTGGCTAATGGGACCGTCTGAGTTCTGGAGACAACAGTGAAAGTGGATGGAACGGTGTAACGCAGAATGATTAAAAAATAAGGTATAGTATATATGCTTAGTATATATGCTGTGTGCCTTAAGAGAAGTCAGGCCTGTACACTGCAGAGAAATAATTAGCAGCAGCTGCCTGGAGCCTGTGGTGATTTTTGCTCTTTAATTATTCCTGCTCCTTCCAATGAACAGCACTGGTTTTAAATAGCCTTTGCTAATGGGAAAGTTACAAAGGTACCTTACCTCAAAGCCATGCACTAGTTCAGGAATTAAGTCTTTTGGATTGTCACTGTTGGAAACAAGGCAGCTGGGACAGTGCCCATCTACAAAGCCAAACACTCAGATTAAACTGTACCCCTCCAGGAGATCATGTTCAGCTCAGCAACATCACAGAACCCAGGACCATGCAGGGATAGCTGCTGGTGGTATAAAGAGGGGTGCCAACTCCTTGCTTCTCCAAGGAAATATACTCATTTTTCCCCACAGTATTACATTGCACACTTGTTGTCCTTTGTTACCTATTATGCATATCATAATCCTTGGGGAAGCTGCAGCAGACAAGATGAGAGAGCCAACAAAGCCTTGCAGAGAGACCTGACTACATCTTTCTTCCCAATTTGTCCCAGCAGTAGAAACAAGATAAAGGAAAAAAAACCAAACAAAACAATAAAAAAGTGAAGTCATAGAATCACAGAATGGTTACAGTTGGAAAGGACCTTAAGATCATGAGTTCCAACCCCCCTGCCATGGGCAGGGACACCTCGCACTAGACTCTGTCACCCAAGGCTCTGTCCAACCTGGCCTTGAACACTGCCAGGGATGGAACATTTACCACTTCTCTGGGCAACCCATTCCAGTGCCTCATCACCCTCACAGTTGAGAACATCCTTAGATCTAACCTGAACTTCCCCTGCTTAGGTTTGAAGCCATTACCCCTTGTCCTATGACTACAGTCCCTGATGAAGAGTCTCTCTTCAGCATTGTTGTAGGCCCCCTTCAGATACCAGAAGTCAGGCACATGCAGGTGACACGAGGCAGCTAAAGTCAAGAATAAATCCCTTAAAAATCCACTCACAAAAAAATCATTGTCACCTTTTTGCCCAATGTTGCAGGAAAGAAATGCACCTCTGGTACCATGCTGTGTGATGAGCAGGCAGAGTTACAGTGACTTGTAGTTGGTTGCCATGCATCTGCCTGGCACCTCCTCCAAGATGTACAGGGGTACACATGCGAAGAGGGGAAGAAGAGATGGACAATTAAAGGAAAGTGTAATTACTCTGTGGGTCTGCAGCAGTATACATCTAGTAAGGACCCATGCATTTTATGTTGGTCATATCCTAGGAGACAATCATGAGTAATGCAGGCTTTGATCTTTTCTTTAGGATGAAATAGAGAGGTATATTTTACCATGTGTTTCTTAACACAGTATAATTTATCTCAAGATCTTACAGAAAATAAGGTGTGATAGGTTGTATGTGAGTTAGCTGTTTCCTGGTAAACCTTGTGTTCTTCCCATGCGGGTATTTCCAAGCATACTGCTTTGCCCAGAACAGACTTTGAAAATGCCAGTCAAGTGCCAGCCCCCCCGAAGCCCATGAATGGAAAAGCCCAATCTCTTTGCAATTCTCTCATATCACCAGCTGTCTAAAAACCTCTCTGAGAGAATTAGATTGGATTTTGTGCTGATTTTATACAGTTGTCTTACGTCTTCCCCATGAGTGGTGAAAAAGATTTGTTCCATACAGCATTGGGGATGCAAATATCATTCCCGTCTCACTGCATCGTTTTAAAGGAGGACCAGACAGTTGCCATGGCAACAGCACATCTGAGCCAGCCGTAGTTGCCATGGAAACAGAAACGATGGGAGCCAGGAAAAATAGTCCCAGAGGACAAACCATTTTAAAACACACACAAAAATTCCCTTAAACTAAAATAAAATCTTGCTTTGAAATTCTAGGGCCTCAGAAACAAGAAGCAAACCAGAGGAGAATGCAAACACCCTCTCATGGGCTTGCTGCTTTCTGGTTTTATACTTTTGAGAGACAAAGGAGAAGTTACTGGAGGTGATCCAGTGATTGCTAGAAAGGGGGTGAAAGTAAACTCCACCATACCTTTGGCCCGTCCTGCTGACCCTGTGGGAATGTGAATGCTCTGCATTGATAGCTCTGTGCCACAGAGGCATGAATCAGTATGCCAGTCAGGTATTCCTCTCATTCACAGCAGGCTCTCCTCTAAAGCTAACCATCCTCCATACAAGTGTTTTCAAATAGTGAGATTCTATCTTTGGAGACGCTTTAGTCTCTGCAAGAGGCATAGTTTTTATCATTAAAAAGGCAGAAAGATGCACTGTCTGAGATGTCCAAGGCTTAAGTCTGGGAATCTCAAGCAATGGCTGGATGCCTGGCAGCACTGTGACCTGCACTCTGGTCTTCAGATGGGCCAGTCTGTGTGATAGGTACCAAACAGATCAACCCACAACATCCTTCATCTCACTGGGGTCTTCTGTTACTGTTTATCTGTTACTCCTTTTTTTTTTTTTAACATTACAGTTAAGCAGAGGAATTATTAAAATGAGAAATGAATGATGCTGTAGAAGAGAGGAAGGCAAACAGCTTCAGCATCCACACAGAGATGTGTGAATTTGGGGTCTCTTGAGAATGTGAAAGGGCAAATACAAGGGCTGAGACTGGGAGTGGGGAAAAAGAAGAGAGTAAACGGAGGGACAGGAATAAATGGAGTAATAAGGAAAGGTGAGATAGGAGAGCCTCAAACTGGGAAATGATAGGGATGGAGGGGGATGCTTGAGCAGAACGTGTGTGGTAAAAATAACAAGCAGTGAGAAGGTGAGCAGGAGAGCAGGTAAAGCCTGAGGTAGAGAACAAGGATGGAAGTAGGCAGAGATGAAACAACAGAGGGGAGTGGGATAGCAGACCCCAGAATATGAGGGTGGGCAAGCTGAGGGCAATAGAGTTGGCACAGCAGTATGTGACAGGACAGGGTGGGAGGTGAAGCCTTGCTCAGTAAGTACAGGGGCAAGGAAAAGTGAAGAGAAGCAGGAGATATGGAGGCCAGATAGGGCACAAGATGGTCTGTAGGGTAACACGCTTCTGTTTGTAGTATTCCTGTACTTCAGCAGATTTCCTTGGCTTTTCTAGAATCCCTGCATGTGTCTAAACTTCTGTTACCTGGTTCACTCATCACACTATGGGGAGCACTGCTTAATCCAATGCAGTGCTGTACTTACACTTTCCAAGTACTTATTTCCTTGCCCTGTATCAACAGCTAATGTTATCAGATCTTTCCATGCTTTCAAGGTGCAAAATGTCACTCATTTCTTAACAAAAGCAGACTTAGAAAAGCAGTTCAGTGTCTCAGGTGCCTCTGAACTGTCAATACATTTTCTGCTTTCTCATTTTGTGATCACAGTTCCTGCCCTTTTGTTTCAGTCTCACTCCTTTCTTTATGTCTATAAACAAGGGAGATGGGTGCTGCAGTCTGCACACACCTGTAATTTCTATTGAAGCCAAGGGAATCTGGATGCATGTAACTAATGGGACTGGAGGACTTGGCTACGGATTCCTGTTTAAAGTAATAATAAACTGCTCACGTTTACTGAGAAGGAGAAAGAAAAGAAGTCTTTATTCAAAATGTAAATCTCTTCCTGCTGAGGAGCGAACCCAAAAGTCAGCCTTCAGGATATAAATATTTATGCCTTTTGCATAAACAGCAGATGTAACATTTCCAATTAACTGTCGATCTTTCCATTTCTCTGGCTGCTGCTGCTTTCTCTCACAATATCAGAATGAGCAGTCCGCTTGATTTGCCTGAGCTCAGATCTGTCACAAATTTCCACAGTCAATAAGATGAAGTTGCTCCTGAAAATGTTTATTTATCAGAACCTAACAATTTCCCTCTGTTTTTTTATTCCTTATATGCAATGTAAAATGAATTCTGTTCTGCTGAAAGATGTGGGATTCACAGCCCAGATAACAAAGCAGAGAAGGCACAGAAGCAGGCATAGGTGAGAGCATGTGCTTAGCCACTGCACCACACTTCAGCCCCGCCCTAGGAGAAGCCCTCATGACATGAGAGATGCCAGTCTCTGACCCATTTGGCCCCTGGCCTTTCTATCAAAGCTGCCAGCCTGGGGCCGGGTAGCACTGAATGTAGGAGGTTTAAGATGTAGCCACCTGCTCATGAGGAACTGCCTCCATCACTTCTTCAGTGTCAGCTTTCTCAGGTGTCTGACATTCAATCTTGCTAATAGCAGCCTCCCGCTTCCATAGCTTCTTTCTCCCTGGGAGAAAGTGTGAACCATGCAAGCAAGAAAATGAACCCTACTAGAGCTTGTAAACATCAGTTTTCACTGGCATCATGCCTGCAAAGCAGATTTTTCTGGAGCACTGGAAGGAGCACGAGAACAAAAATCAAGAGCAGAGAAGCAGCCATAGGTAAAAAACATGCCAGAAGGCAGGTGCAAGGGGAAGGAAAGGCATTTTGTCTGGTGATATGTCATAAAGTGGAAAGCCCTCTCTTCCCTTCTTCTGGGGATGCTTCTGCATGTTCTGCTGTCCTCTGACCTGTCCTGCAACATAATGAAGTTTAGCTCAGCTTCTTTTCATTTCCTGGCAATCCAAAACTCAGTTGAGTATTGCTTCAGACCAGGAGCTGCTGTTCAGCTGATCCAGCTTCCACTTGGGGCTCAGGTAAAGAGCTCTTGGCCTTCCTGCTTACAGGGAAAGCACTGGCCTGGAACCTGCAGAGCAAGCCTGGGATTGGGACAGAGCTTGTGCTGCTGGCTGGGTTAGAGCAGGAGGTCAGCCTTGCTCTTTAACTTCCTCAGGAGCTGCATCCAGGGCCTGCAGCTCTGGCAGGTGGTTGCTATGGGAACTGGCTTTGCTTTAAAACCATCTATGTAGCAGTACAGCGATGGAGTCATCTGCAATCCTCAGGTTAGGGGTGCACCCTCTTCACACAATCCTGCTCCCTGCTTTTCTCCAGATTCCCAACGCTTTGAGATGCATTTTTGCCCTCTCCCAGGGTCTTCTGTTTGCCACATCCCACCTGGCTCTGGATTCTCACTGGTGTGAACAGCTGGTCTGTCACATAGAATGAGAAATCATCAAATTCAGAAAAACCAGTCCAAATTAACAAGTAACTGGATGTTCAATTGCTTAGTGAAGAAAATTTTCACTCTGCTCTGTGCCGTGCCCAAAAGGCATATACACTAGTTTTTGTTTATACTCACATACAGTCTTAACTCAAGCTTCTGTCACCAGCAATGAGGTTATCTGCACTGCAAAACACCAAACAATCACCAGCATTTGCTTCAGGTGAGCTAACTGAAGTGCATTTGGATTGCAAGTAGAAGCTAACTATGCTTGTCTCACTGCAAACCCTTGCATGTGTGGGGTTCCATCAGCAGTGCAGCAGTACTGCATTAGCTGAAGTTGGTACTGGCTGCCTGCTACCTTCCTCCTCTTTGTATCAACCTTCCTGCTTGATCAGTTACATCTAAAAGAACCTGAGGTAGTCCAGCAAAATATCCAGGCTTTGGTTTCCCACTAGGAACAAGAGTCTGGGTAGCACTAGGATTGACTGGCTTCTCTGTCATGCTGTGTCCTTTCTGGGACTCACGCTGCTGCTCCTGCCTGGAAGGCTGCACAGGCACAAGACAGTTCTACCAACTTTCTTAAAGTGGATCAATGTGGGTTAACAATTTAGAATGGAGCAGTCTCAAAAGGAGACTGAAAGTCAGTGTTCTTAAACCACAAGCATTTCTTTCTTCTTTCTGGTTCAGCCTCCTTGACGGTGGCTGACTGTCTGGTATTTCTCTTGAGTTTTCAGGGCTGGTTGAAGAGCCTCCCTGATTTAATGGCATTCATTAATCATACAACAATGCATCTCTGCAGCACCACAGCTCAGAATCCAAGTTACATTACTGATGGGTGTTGGCCCAGCTCCTCAGGTTGAGGGTGCTCTAAGGTCAAGCCAGATACTTCAGGCTCAGCGTGCATTCTGTATATAATACAGGACACCCAGGGTTGAGGCAGCTTGTTCAGGCACAGGAACAGACTTTCAGCTGAGTGTGCTGAGTGCTCCAGCTCATGAGTCACTCCTGGGTCTGAGGCAAAGGGAACTAAGCCACTGTCACACTTCCTGGATTTGAAGGGGATCTGAGTGCTGCAATGGTCCTCCCAAGAAGTGTCTTCATCTATATCAGTTGTGGCAGGTCCTTACAGAGTCCAGGATTTCAGTCTCTCATGCTTGCTGGCTGCTCTTCTAAAAGCGGATTATGTCGTTCTCTGTTTTTGCTAGAACAGTTTGCCAGGTTGTCGTCACGGTGTCCAGTTTTTCCAGTGCTGAGGGGCCGAAGTCAGTACTGTTTTCTCTCACATGCCTTGTGGATGCTGTGATGACCTTCAGGCACAGTCAGAAGCAACCTCCCAGTCTATCCTCCCCCGTCCTAGCTGGACACAAAAGCAACTGCAGAGCCTGTGGCTACAGTTTGCAGGAATGCACTAACAAATGGCCTTCAAGGGCTTCCTTAATCACCCTTCCCTAGTTCTTCTGTTGCCAAGGTGGTATTCAAAGGAAAATGTCAAGGCCTGATCCCCCACAAACCGCCGGTCAGATAACTGTGTGCTAGACACTCCCAGATTTGCTTTATGAATCTTGTTTCGAGGCCTCGGGTAAGCATTAATGCGTGCATCATAGAACAGTGCATTGATAACTTTGATGTAGTGTGGGACTGCAGTTGTCTTTCTCACCTTTTAGGGTACAGGATCTTTTGTGTTATCATAATCCTGTGCTTCACAGTTGTCAAAGCTTGGCTTAGCCCTAAGCTCTTGCTTTGGGAAACAGTTGGCTCCTGTCAGGAAGGCTCCTCCACAAATTCCTAGAAGGTGGAATTTTAGTAAGTGACCAGAATTTTATGCGGACACTGTCTTCAAGGCCCCTGAAACAGCTGAGAAAGTGCACTAACGCAGAAGCAGGTGAGATATGCCCTTCCAGAGCTCCCACATAGCCTCAGAGAGACCTTTAAGGAAGGTCCCCTTTGAGAAAGACGTAGGCTGTTTGTGTATTACATTATCCCCTTGCACATATGCTCACAAGACCATCTGGATTACATCATTCTTCCCAGATTTTAGACTACATTTCAGTAGCCAGGCCCTTGAATTTGCACATTAAACAGCAAAACTCACTGAGCTGATTCTCTGGAGCCCTAGTGATGCATAAGACATCCTGCTTTTTCTCTGTCTTCTTTGTACCCCATTACTTTCCCCATCTGTGTCAAGCAGAATGATTCAGCAAACAGATATGCTTATTGTTGGCAGGCAGTCCAGGCATTCAGCTTGACAGCAGCACTGAATATTATATGTACTTTTATTTATTTTGCCTGAGTGCAAATTTGACTACAGGCTGTTCCATTGTCTGTATGATATTTTGTCCAACCTTCCAGCTTCCTTTTAGAGGAAGCTGCCTGCAGGTACTGCAGACACTTTTTGTTCCTTTATGACTAGAAGAAACTATATCTATTCCTCTAAGGCTTTTAGTCTGACTTGGTTCTGGCTCGCCCACCTGCCTGCCTTGGTTCTGGCTCGCCCACCTGCCTGCCTTCTCTGGAGAAGTGGCAGGTGACTATTGTCAATAATTTACCTTAGAGCTGTTCTGTCATCCTGCTATTTATTTCTGCCATAAATATGCCCAGAGGTTAGGAAGCTCTTATCTTCCCACTCTCAGAGGAACCGAAGGAAAATATTCTGCAGGGCAGAGAGGCATCTTTGGGTGGTTTGTAAATACTTCCAGACGCAAACGTACTGGGGAGTGAAAAGAGCTGTAGTCCCTACCCTGTTAAGTATCGCCTGATATAACCTGTATCTTCTAGGTTATGCAACAGGGAGTAGTTGTGCTCATGCAGCCCCCTCTTCCTATGGTGATTTACATCCAGCGTCTGCGAGATACACCTGCTAGTGCTTCAAAGCATGAAAAGGAAATAATAAAAAAAGGCCTTGAGAGATGATAGCTTGCTCCTCACACAGTGATTTGACTCATTAAAATCAGTGGAGCAATTTTCAGTGACTTCTCTGGGATTTGGATCAGACCATAAAAGCACAAGCCTCGAGAGCTGGACTGCAGCCAACTAACTTAAGAGAAGCAGAATTCCAAGCAAATGAGTTTTCATTTTTAATTCAGAAGCTAAATAGAACTGAACTGCAGTGCATTCAGATGGGGTAGCTTCAAGAAAAATCCAGGGAACTGAAGGAAGTGATACTTGTGGTGTGTTTGCATCTTCTTAGCTGTACCCTAAGGGGCTAGTTGCTCCACAAAGCAGTATCAATTATCCAGCAATAGATGCTACTGCTCTTATTCTTACTATATGCCTAAATGCTCACTGTAGACCAGGACTCCAGCAAGCTGGACAATAGACAAGTACAGAGCAAACAGATGGTCCTTGCCTTCCACAGCATCTCAGAGACCAGATTTACCATCTTCTGCTCTGAGTTTGCTGATGCGTGTTGCACCACACAGAGTGGCATTGTTTTTTCCCTGTTGAAGTCAATTAGGTTCTTAGTGCCCCAGGGAGGTGATAGAGAGGTTTGTGCTGCTTGCTTTGACAGAAGATGTAAAACATAAGTTATGCTTTTGCCACCCAAATTTCACTATGTTTTGTTGGAAAATGCCTGCAGAAACCTATCCAGCATGAGGGTGAACTTGGGTGTATGGCACAGGCTTGTTTACTAAATGCACCATAGCCTGCCTGAAGGTCAAGTGGGCACTGTGTGCCAGGGCTCCCTGCCCAGGTCTAGGTAGAAATGGAGAATGAGCCCTCAGTATCTCAGTGTTTCAGGAGTATGTGCTTTCCTTGGAAAGGTCTCTTTTTCTGCATCTTCCTCTTTTTTGTTCTCTGCATGCCCTGATTTCCTGCCCTTTCCTCTGCCACCTCTCTTCATTTTTCTTTTCTAATAGCATCACCTGGTCACCCTCTGCAGATAACTCCTCTGGAGAACTGCAGACTTACAAAAATAACAGTTGTAAATCTCTCCCTATAACTCACTTGGTTTGTGAAGTGCAAAAATATACTTTTAACCATTCAATTTTATTTGGGGGTGGAGGGGGTAGGGGGGAGTACTGTGCTCCTTGTGTTCAGGTAAGCCATACTTACATTCCTCCAGACCCAGCCAGAAAAGGAACTTATAGAAATCCCATAAGAAAAGGCTGTCCTTGTTTCCGACTTCTCCTGTCAAAACCTCTGCCAGTGTGAGGTAAAACCCCCAGTAATGACCAAAGAAAGCAGAAGAGCAGGAAAGCAGCTCAGAAACCTNGTTCTAGAAATCCCATAAGAAAAGGCTGTCCTTGTTTCCGACTTCTGTCAAAACCTCTGCCAGTGTGAGGTAAAACCCCCAGTAATGACCAAAGAAAGCAGAAGAGCAGGAAAGCAGCTCAGAAACCTGAGGGCAGCCCTGGCTCTGCTGCAGCAGCTGGAAGTCATCTTTGACAGGGACAGGCTGAAATCAGACAGAAGAGGGGATCTCAAGCAAGCAAACAAATCAACTAAATGAACAGACTGGGTGATAAAGTAGAACTGAGAATCGGTAGCTAACGAACACATCTCTGTTGCTGCACTGCTTTCTTCTGGGTGGAAGGGGAGTCAATTACCCACCTTCCAACAAGCTATTGATCAAGCTGCTGCCATGTATTGAATCGGAGCCCTGGCCGCCCTGTGTGTGGTTCTTTGATTTTCTCTCCCTCTGTAGCAGCACGTGGATGGAAGCCAGATGAGCCAGCACAGGACTATCGATCAATCCGCCTCCCTCCTCCTCCTCCTCCTCTTCTTCACCCTGTCGCCATGACAACCACGGCTGCCGCTGCTGCAGCAGCACTGTTTACCTGGCCCATTTATTTTCCTCTTCAGTATCTTTCCCTTCCCTCTGCCACTCTCACCTTGGCATGATCTTGGCAAAGCACTTAGCAGTTGTAAAAGGGGTGAGTTTCTATGACTCTGAGGAGAACAAGGCAGTTCTTGGCTCTACTTCATCACCCAGTTTGTCCATTTAGTTGATTTGTTTGTGAAGAATCATTGCCTATAAACAAGAAATACCTTGGTCACCAACTAAGTCATGCTCCACGATGGAGAAGGACCTGTCATTCCAAGTTCTCCTTCATACAGTTTAAGTGTGCCTGTATTAAGACATGTGCCACGTTTTCTTCTTATATATTGCCCTATTGTTGTCAATCTCTCACGACCCCTGGGATGGTATAACATAACCATTGGGTGCACCAGACTTTCTTTCAGATCTTCAGTCACCCTTGTAACTTCTGTCGAGAGCTCTGTGTCCTGCAGGGGCCAGCTGCTGTGGAAGGAGCCATGGAGCAGGCCTGGGGTCACCTCCCAGTAGAAGGCCTTTGCAGTATGTTCACCATGGCTTCCAGCTGCATATGCTGAGCAGTTCAGTTCCTGGCTTTGCCCTGTTCTACAATGCTTTCCATCATTCCCACAATCTCCCCAAGTGCCAGCACAGTCTTGTTCCATCTCTTTCCTCATACTGCTTTCACTGCCTGACATCACCTTCATGCTCTTCAGGAGGATGACAGACATGCTACAAAGATCAAACAGTAGATAAATGACAATGTTTAAGGAGCAGCCCGTTTCCCCCCTCCTGAATGTTTTATTTGGTGTGCTGAATCATCCATCTGCAGAGTCTCAGTGTAGGATTCTCTGCTGTAAAACAAAAAAGCTTTGTATAAGGGTATGGAATATAAGATATATATATATAAAAAAAAAAAAGATACTTCTTAAAATACAATACAGGTGCCCACTTTGTCCCAGAGGTCTCCCTGGATTCCATTTAATTGAAATTCTTCACCCAGGCCTTACATTCCTGATTCTTTCCACAGTAAAGCCACCAAACCCTTCCAGAAGACTCATAGTTTTCATTATAATTCAGTGTGATGGATACAGGATGTAAAAGATCACCTGATGGTATCAAGTACAGATTATCCTTCCTTGAAGCAGAAAGCTACAGGATAACCCATAGAATTTGCTACTGTGTGATATTTGGGAAGCAAAACCTGTATTTTGAAGAGAAAACAGACATCTGTAATGAAGAGAAAGGCACTGGCAAGTTGATGCAAGAAACTTTTGCCCCCCAGTGTTGGGAGGCACAAGAGGACTGGGGTGAGTGCAGAATCGTGCTTCATCCTTCTATTTTGCTTATCCTAGAACAGTGCTAAGCTGGGAGTATTACAGAGCCATCATCCCTTCCTCTGGACAGTTTGGCAAGTCTTACTCTGTCAGATACGTTACCAAGCTCAATTAGCCAGGAATGTCTCTTTATATAGGAGCTCAGATCTGAGATTGTCTGGGCGATAGATTCCTTCAGAACAAGCAAGGCTTGGACAGACTCTGCAAAATGAGACTGGGTTGGGTGCTCAACCACCACTCCATGTGAGGCCCTGGCCTCACTTGGGGATGATTAATTCAGAGTACCAGAAACAAGAGGGTATGTTTGACTGGCTGGAGCAGTGGCCTGATGTGCCATGGCAGGAAGCATGATACTAATGCAAATTGTTACTACTTATTAACCAATTAATTTGTTGTTATGCCCATAAGGCAATTAACACTTTCCAGGCACAGAAGAGAGCCCAGTCCCTGCACTCAGGAATAAAAGCTCTAAAAGGGGAAGCACTGAGAAATGGTGAAAGAAAAACAATTAACATAGATGGGGTGTAATAAGAAGAAACACATGGTTTTGCAGTTAAAATGTATGTCTGGTTTTGCAAAGAAAGATGGTTTATGCGATCACAAAATATTTGGTGGAGGGAGCACGTATGATATCATATGTCTGTCAGATGCATGTATAATTTTTGATGCACTGGTCAACTAAAATTTGGATGGGTGAGAAGCTGGCTCAGATATACTTAATTTCATTAACTTAAAAAACCAAGAGAAGAGACAACCCTTTTCTTCAGCCCAGACGGCAGCTGCAGCAGGAGTTCATATTTTCTCAGCCTGCAGAAAATTTGCATGGGCTGCAGCTCTTAAAACACTCAGTAAGAAGAAAAAACTTTAATTGGTGCTTGAAGTCACACATACCTGCAGGAAATCAGACTACTTTAGTTGCAGAGAGGTGACATAGGTATAGATGCTGCTGCAAAAGGTGGAAGTAGGAAGAGATATGTATTGGAGAGAGTGTGTGGAAAGCCTGTGAGGAGACTGGCATGGCTGGCGAGAGCTCACATTACTGGTGGGGGAGACAAGGAGACACATACTGGAAAAGATGGATGAGCAGTCTTGCACAGGTGACTTCATTATAACAAGTTCCTCAAACTCTGTGTTAAGCAGGCAGTAGTGGATAAATTCAAGACAGGAACAAGCAGATACAGTGTGGCGCAGAGATGACCTTTGTAGCTTCATTTGCCATGTACTGCAGAGTGTAGAGGTTCACACTGGGCTTGAGATGTGAATGTTATAAAGATAAGAGATGCAGAGCCCTCAATATGATGGCTGTAGGAGAAAGATCTTGTGAATACTGACTGCGAAGAAAAAATAGTCTACCTACAGATGGAATGGACAGAGTAAGAGAGAGGAATTGTAATGTCTAAGCCACACAGGGGCTGGCTGTGGAGTCAACCAGAAGTAAAAGGACAGCAGTGACGAGCATGTGTAAAGGATAATTAGGATTAATTTTTTATCCAGAATCTTGATTAATGCCAAGATGTGCAAGAGGGAGCCTGTACTCAGGATACCAAAGGACAGCCTGACCCAGCCGAGCCCGTCTATTCTGGAAAGCATTAGGGTTTCAATAAACACACATTGCTCTGTTGTTTCATCAGACACGCCGCTCTGGTATGTATCATATGATATGGCAGCGGTTCAGCCAGGCAAGGAGCAGAGCAGGCTATAATTTCCTGGTCATATGTAACTGGGTGGGGAAGTGCCTGATCCTTGGGGTGAGTAATGCTGGAATCGCACCATGTGGCACCCTGCTCTTTGCTGTTCCAGGCATTGGAGGTGTTGCTCTTGCTATTCAGGCAGACGTTCCTTGGGGCATCGGAGCCCTCTCGTGCTCTTCTACACTAACAACCCCCTCGTGTAGCCTGTTTCGCTACGCAAATGGATCCTTTCTCACATTCCCTGCACTGGGTCGTGGTTCTTTGGGTCCAAGCAGGTGGCCAGGCCCAGGCCAGGGCCAAACCATGGCGCTGAGATCCAGGCCCGGTGACCCCGGACGGGGACGGGACAGGGCCCAGCCTCATTGGACACACAGGCCGTTCGGCATCTGTTTTGGAACCGCTCCGGGCTATGTCCCGGAAGCCAGGTTGACACCCTAGGCGCCCCGTTCCCTCCGGCTGCCGGGCCCCTGCCGCCGCCTCGCCTGCACGCAGCGGGCCCGGTCCGCGCCAGCCGGCTCCGGCTGTCCCGCAAACGACGCCGAGCGAGGGCTGGCTCGGTGTTTGGGCTTTCCTGCCCCAAAACATTTCCCGACGTGTATTTTTCTCCCGCCGAGCTGATTAACGAGCGGGGCTTGGCGAGGGCCGGGGCTGCCGGCCCCAGCTTGGGGTAGGGGGGTCACGGGGGAGAAGGGCTCCCGCTGGGCTCCCCAGCCGGGGAACCGCACGGCTCCTCCCGCCGACGTGAGCTGTGATTTCCGGCAGACGTTTGAGGTCCCCGGCATCTGCATCAGGCGCGGCAGCCCCGCAGCAACCCCCGCCGCTGCTCGGTGAGGAGAGGAGAGGAGAGGAGAAGCGGGCATGGCCGGGCAGCCCCGCCTGCCTCCTCCCGAGTCATGTATGTTTTACTCATTTCCTACTCGCAGTAATGAGGCCAGCGATGCCGGGGTGGCGGCGGTGCTGCTGAGAAGGCAGATTGTTACACGCACACACACACATGGATGTTTTTGTTTCAGGGTGAAGTTCTAGCGCTCGTGAAAGGGAGGGCCTAAGCGGAGCTCGCTGGAGCCTGGCACAGGACCAGCGAGCTTCCCGACAGCCCTTTGCCAAAAAACCCCAGACATACAGCTCCCCCTCCTCCGGTTCCTGCGGCCCCTCCTTGCCTGCTACCCCCTCCCCGGTCCCCAGGGGCCTCACTCCCGGCTGCAGCGCTGACCTTATACGCTGCAGCCCGTCTGCCCACCCGCGCCAGAGCCCGCTCCCTGTCCTCTTATTGTCCCCAACGCAAGGTTCCTCCTGCCGTGTGCAGACACGCCGCAGTGCTGACCCGTGACTCCTTAATCCCACTCTCTCCTCTTGCTCGTCTGTGGAATTACTGCAGGAGGGTGGGGAGGCTGTGATATAAACATCCTCGGAGGCGAAAACAACTGGAGACCGAACAGATTCGTTGCACTAGTGACTTAAACTAGGTGAAATGTCGACAGTTGCTCAACATCACATTCCCAAACTCTTGATACATAAAATAAACAAGCCTTCTACTGATGTTTTATATAGTCTCCAGCCCAGCCCCAACCTCACTGCTATGCTTCAATCCTCAAGGGACAGCAGGGATATGGGTCTCCTGCCTTGCGATCATCTTCCCCTACACACCTGCCACCCATGAACCCTGCCATTTATCTCCTCTGTTACAATGTACTAACAGGATTCCGTAGGTTCTGTTCAGTTTTGTTTTGAATTTGTCGTTAAAGAGAACAAAAACTTTCTTGGCAGCAGCGATCAGTTCATTTTTGGTTGCTTTCTAATGCCAAGGCCAGCAGGATCCAGGAATTCATCTACTGGTGCCAGCAAGAAAGCACTGACCCAAACAAGGGAGCCAGAACTTGGACTGCAGTCCGTGCCAGGGATCAGCAAGAGGCCAGAGAGACCATGCTGCTGAGTCAACACTGCTCCAGCTGCTACAAGCCTTTTCTGGGGACGCGGCTGTTGCTAAGATTCCTGGGAGCTGACTGATTGCTCCTTCTATAGTCATGAAACACACAGAGACACGTCAAGGGAGCGAGGAGCAGCAGCTGGGGCCAGCAGCTCAGAGCGAGAACACAGCCTGCTGGCTGCGGGCGGCCAGGCTTCCCTGCTGCTGTGCGACGCCGGGCTCCTTCTGCTGGGCTACAGGCGCCTTCTCCTGTCCCCCACTCACGGAGTTGTTTCAAAAGGCAGACAGTCCGGCCAGTGGTTCTACATAAAGTTTGTTTTCTGTTTGTACTTGCACATTTCATCACTTTCGCTTCAGATCAGAGAGCCAGAGACATTAAGAGGGAGGAACATGTTTAAAATTTGCATTGCATTCCTTGCAGGACCAGTGTTGGGTCATTCCCTTTGCACAGTAAATAAATAGGGTCAAGCAGCAGGCAAGTAAAGTGTGTACTTCACATTTTTGAGGCCCAGAACTGAAATTAATGAGATTTCTCATGAAGCCCTGCCAAGTTCAAGAGTATCCTGCAGCCTCACAGATTGCGCAGGGAGGGAAGGCATCCTGCATTGTGTGCATCCTGCATTTTCCTTCACTCAGTTTAATCCTTTAAATCTTTTTATTCTCCTGCCTTTTATCTGCCTCAGGTTCTTGCCTCCCTCAGATGCTGTAGTTACCCCTATTTCCTGCTCTACATTTGACACTCAAGAAACTAGATGTACTCAGGCTTTCAGATCTCTTCACTCACATCTGGGTTGTTAGAGCCTTAGGGTATGAGATCTGTCTTCTCTCTCTGACGTTAGACAAATCACTGATTGCAAAGGAATAACTAATCATACTAATATTTAATAATAAAACTAGCAATTCCAGAGCCCAGTCTCCCTGCTTCTCTTTATCCAGTGTCTATTGAGACACCAAGCTTGGAATTAGAAAGTGACAAATGAGGTTTCAGAGCACTTGAGTTTTGCAGTTCTGTTTTCCAGTAGCACCTCAGAGTCCTAACCAGGTGCCAAGACCACTGTATCTCATAATGCTGAAAAAGGATCTGTGCACCAAAGTGTTTCACAGTCTAAGAGACAAGCAATGGGCAAAGACAGGGGAGGCCCAGCAGGCAAGAAATTGGCTTTGGCCAGCATGGCAGGAGGTTGTCTTCAAAGACAAGCAATCCAACTGAATTTTAGGGCAGATTTGGGTCAGGAAGGAGGGTTTCTCTGAGATCCTCAGAAAGACAGTTTTCAGCTCAGTAGCTCCTTTTTGGAGCTTCAAGTATTGCATAAGGTCAGTAGCACATTTAAATCCACTTCTGGCCAAGCCACAGTCTCTTGGCATATGAAATCTGTTTATGGAGACAAATGTAGGTATTACCCAAATGCAGGCATGGGTAAACTTACACGCTCAGTGTTTTGAGAAAGCTGATAAGAAATCCTATACATACCAATATAGAAATAAGTAATTTCCAAATTGCTCAAAGTGGATGTGTATAATCTCTGTTATACCAAATGTAAGAAAAGCCTGAGGGACACAGCAAAAGAATTAGTGAAAAGGTACTTGGGGTCTTCACTGGAAGCAGCCAGCTCTGTACTGGCTGTAAAGGGACAAATCAAATGGGATCAGATATATTTTTTCTAAGTTTAATTTATACAGTGTTTTAGGTATTGTAGAAAACAGGAGAAAAAAGCACTACACACATTAAGTTTCTAATTACTTGCATACACAGACTTGGAAGCTGCATTTGGCTTGTGTTAAGGCTCTGACTGTGCTTGCATGGATGGTGAGAGCCATGTATGGTTAGGCTCATCCCCTCTACTCCATGCAGCTACAGGCATGCTGTGCTGCAAGTTACAACATCTGAATGCTGCTTTTTTGTTAACCAGGAGTGGTTCTATGCCCCTAGAGTGAATTGCTTTTCACAGTAGAGGGAACTTCACAGTACAGGGTATTGTTTGCAGAAGCTCACCATCAACAAAACCTATGAAAAAGGTACACCCTGAACTAAAGATGCTACACATCATCCCCCATTCTTCAATTTAGGGCATTTTGGTGTCACAAGACCCCTTATATGTGTTGTAAAGCATGAGACACCACTTGTGTTTCAGACCCATGCCTGCTATGGATAGGATGGCTGGTAAAGGATGCCTGGGAGCAGCTTAGGCTGCAGCTGACAGGAAATGTTGATTCTGCCTTTGAAGAAGAGATCAAGCTCTATTCTGCTTTGAGCCATACTGTTTTTCAGTCACTCCTAACGATGCCATCTAGGGGGTAGTCAGATTTTCCAAGCTACTAACTGGTGTAAAACTTCCCATAAAATCTCCCAGACTCAAACAAGATAGTAGAGTGGCCTGTGAAGAGTTGCTGCCCATGCATCTATCCATCATTGAAGTCTTGGACAGTTCTCAGCAGAGGTTCAGGCTTGGCTGTGGGACAGAGGGTGCTGGCAGCACAAACAGCCCCCTTTAAACCCAGGACAGGAGGGAAGTTCTGTATTCATCCTTCTGGGTCTGCCTGTAGTGCTTGCTGCTGCTAGCCTCAGCAAAGCCTTCTGACCCCAGACACTAGTGGTATTTAGAGAGCCTGTGAAATGAATCCTCTCTGTTTGTAAGAATGCTTGTTTGCAGGAGAGCATCGTGGATAGCTGCTTCCTCTGTCTTCAAAGGAGTCATGTGAAGAGCTCCAGAAGGCTTCAGCTTTCCCCCAGTACTTTCTACATCAATTCTAGGTCTTGGTATTTATTTTCAAGGCCTTCTGTGAAACTATCCAAGAATATCTTAGAAAAGCCTCTTTCTTTGCATGATGATAGCACTGTTCCTCTGAACCCTGGGATAATGACAGACCAGGCATTGTCTACAGAAGGGACATGGCTTTACAGATCACTCTGTTTGAAGATATAAATCTCCTTTCTCTGGCTTTACTGAAGACAGATCTGAAAACAGCAAAGAAAAAACAAGAAGGTGAAAGAAAAGGGATAAAAAGAAAATATGAGTGAAAAGAGCTAGCGCGGTGAGAGAGAGGGAGTGAGGAAAGAAACAGCTTGAAAATGACAAATCAGTTACAATGAAGAAAAAGATTCTAGTTTTCCTGACACATGGGAAAGAGAATCAGCCCAGTGGGATGCCATGCATTGCTCTGCTCTCAGATACTCTAGAGAGTGAGGTTAGGAGCACATACAGAAAGGAATTCTATGCAGTACAGATGCTTATATAGGTGATGTCCCTGCTTATACAGCCGAGGCCAGTCTAGCTCTGTGCAGACTTTCAGTCCAACACAGAAAGAAAATAAAAGTTCTCTGCCACGGGGTTCCCAGCTGTTTTCTTATGTCATTCACAACAGCATTTGACTAGATGGCAGCAGTGGTATTGCATCCCAAATCAAAATTCTTTTATGTCATGTAATTTTTAGCCTTTCTCGTGTTTCCATCCTGCAGCTTTAAAAGTATGTTTTCTCCAGTACACTGTAGTGATATGTTCTTTCCAAGGTCATGCCACAGCTCTCAGTGTACTGATACTAAACAACTCCAATATCTACAGATACTGGCAGACCTCAGGGCCACTGTGAGGCTATATTAATGGCCGTGTAAGGGGGCTGGCATGGGGAGAGATATCTCCACTCTCGTGTGCATCCTTCTTAAGGCCCACAAACCTTTAGTCAAGAGACTTAATAGGACTGTAATTGGATTGTAATTCTTGCAAGTGTCATGACACTGCTTTAGCATCAGTGTCATAAAGGTTTTAAAAAGGGTAGTTAATCATTAATTGGTTCGTGATAGTAGAACACACTATTGATTAAAACATAAAAATCTAAATAAAACACACATATCCACCAGCATTTTACAGTGCCAAACATTAAATTAATGGTAGCTTAGTGGCTGCTGCATCCCCTTGTTCAGCCTTCTGACACAGTGCAAGCCTGCCTGACAGTGCTTTTTGAAGCACTTTAGCCTTACCAACAGATCCAATACTTTCCCTGATTTTCTTTGCATGAGCTATCAGCAGCTTTTATTTCACCTGTGGTAGGACCATCTGTTTTTATTTTTTGCTGTACTGTATTATAATCCACCTAAAGCTTCTTTCCTTCTTCCCGATATAAAGTAGTCCACTTGCAAAATCACGATGCATCCCCATTCCGCAGCAAGGATTCAATTGCAAAAAGCTCTGGTGAATTTTAATGTTAGGAAGATCTAGTTTTACAGGCCATATTGCACTACATTTAGAGAGAAATTTGAAACTAAACCTTAACTGTTATTCTGAAATAAATAAGCAAAAGATGTTTCTGCAGGCATGGCAACTCACAGGGTTCAGTAATACACCACAGGGCTCTAAGTCAGGAATGTATTAATGAGCGGAGTGAGATACTGGTTGATTGCAGCATCACTGTTGAGCAGAGTGCTTAATCACTGGTTCAGCTTTAATACATGTATGGAGAGGTTAAAGAGAATGACTAGAGGGCAGGGAAGCACCTAGTATAAAAAGGGGCAAAAGCAGACTTTGACATTGTAAGCAAGTCAGCTAGCTTCAATATCTGAAGGTATACCAGAATAAATTATCAAATAATCAATTCATAAGCACCTAGAGGATACCAAGGTAATCTAGGACAACTTGGGTTCATTTGTTAAGAACAAATAATGTCAAAGCAATCTAAATCCTTTTTTGACAGTGTAACTGCCTAACAGTGAAGGGCAAAATAATAGGTATTTATGTCTGGATTTCAGTAAGGATTTCAGTGACATCTCATCTGACCTTTGTCTAAGCATGTGGCAGAAATGTGATGTAAATTAAATCATCATGAAATAGGAGCACAATTTGGGGAGATACATTTCAAAGGAAGAGTTTTTGGTAAGCCGTTTGCTGTCAAATGGGTGGGCAGCGTTTAAAAAGGAGCCTCCATACAGGTCTGTGCTGGTCCTAGTCAAAGATCAGAATTTGTAAGGTTCTGGTTAACAGAAATGGCCAGAACCTGCTTCAGTAATGTACCATTTCTTTCTTGGTGTCAGTTTAGATTAGGCAGAGCTCTGTAGGCATGTTAAGAAATACTGCCTTAGAACAAGGATGATCTCTGAGAGCCCTTCCAGTCCTACATGTCTTTACTTCCTATTTACTGAACTATTTGACTGAAACTAGAATTTTTGCTTGATGGTTTTATTAAACAGCAATATTATAAGGCTGTTTTGTTTTCAACAGCCTTATATAACCCTTCTGATAACCTCAGAGTAGCGGCACATCAACATGTTAAGCTGAGGTTGTTGTTTTGTCTCTCAAAATGATATAGCCCCTTTCCTGGTTTGACCAGAAGGTAACTCATGCTTTTGGATGCATGCAGGCAGGATGGAGCCTGTGCAGGCTTTCAGTCTCCTGGGCATCCTGCTTCTGTGCAGCTGCTATGGTGAAACTTATGCCTTAAGCTTTGCCTTTCCAATTCCGTGTCCCTAGCCCAAGAAAATGTTTAATAAATTGTATTTGTGAACTGATTTTGGTATGCAAGTATAACATCGCTCGAATAGTGTATTTATTTCAGCCTGTGGCATTAGAATCACAGAATCATAGAATAGCTAGGGTTGGAAAGGACCTTAAGATCATCTAGTTCCAACCCACCTGCCATGGGCAGGGACACCCCACACTAAACCATGCCACCCGAGGCTTCATCCAACCTGGCCTTGAACACCGCCAGGGATGGAGCACTCACAACTTCCTTGGGCAACCCATTCCAGCATCTCACCACCCTAACAGGAAAGAAGTTCTTCCTTATATCCAATCCAATCCTCCCCTGTTTAAGTCTGAACCTGTTACCCCTTGTCCTGTCACTACAGTCCCTAATGAAGAGTCCCTCTCCAGGATCCTTATAGGCCCCCTTCAGATACTGGAAGACCGCTATGAGGTCTCCATGCAGCCTTCTATTCTCCAGACTAAACAGCCCCAACTTTCCCAGCCAGTCTTCATATGGGAGATGCTCCAGTCCCCTGATCACCCTCGTGGCCCTCCTCTGGACTTGTTCCAACAGCTCCATGTCCTTTTTATGTTGAGGACACCAGAACTGCACACAATGCTCCAGGTGAGGTCTCACGAGAGCTGAGCTTTATCTTTGTGTATAGCACAAGCATGAGATGGGAGTTTGGGCAGTTGCTGGGAAGATGGATCAGGAAAATTTCCAGGGCTAAAGGGATTCAGTACACGTGAACGAGCAGCTATCAAGTTTTCTTCCATAGCCAGTCTTAGGGATGAAAGACTGATTCTTGCCTTGATGCATGTCCCAGATTCTCGTTGGCAAAACCTGTAGCCACACACTTACCACTTTGAGTGTCATGTGCCACACAGACTGGATACTAAACTGAAGTATGTGCGCTGGAGCTTGTGACAGCAACAGCAAAAACAACTAAAAAAACATCCCAGCCCGTATCAAATCCCAGAATCAGAGTGATGCAGAGATGAATTCATTTCAACGGGCTGAGCAGTGTCTGACTTGGGGTCATTTCAAATCAGCAATCACAACTGTCACAGTCAGGTTCCATAAAGCAGGAAGGAGCAGACGAAATTTCTGCACGCACACACACTTCATGTCACACACTCATCAGGTATTCAGAGAGGAAAGAGATATACCTGAGTATATGCAAATATTATCCCCTGGATACAAGTAAAGAACCCTTAAACCTCCCACCTGCATTACTTTCAAATGTTTGATGCTTTTCCATATAACAGTTCTATTCTTTTCCCTCCTGGATATCCTCCCTGTGCCTCCATGGCTGCAGCTGTCACTGTGTCATCCTTCCAGTGATTAAGGGCACTAGTCCTGGCTGTGGAAAAGCCACAAGTCTGCTTTGCAGTTCTGCTACCTTCTTCCCCAGCCAAATTATGCACAGTCATGGGCACGCAGGGCCTGGTTCTAACACAGATGCTTCAAGTAGATGGGAGCCATGCCTTCTGCTACTGAAATAGCTGTTGATTTATTAAAGTATGAAAATTCTATATTGCAGATAACTATGATCAATATTTGTGATATGAGGTTCTTAAATTCATGTTTACACCTCTTGACGAAGCTGGGAAGTTGTTTTTGGCATGGACAGGGCTACAAGAGGTTAATGCACTGCCCTTAGTCATTGTTCTCTTACTCCAGAGGCTCCTATGAAAAGATTCAGAAAAAAGTATTTTGTAAAAATTCTCTCTGGCTACTGAACACAGGTTGCTCTGAATGACTTTATTGATGGACATAACTGTCTGCTCCAGTAGGCCAGGGCAGGTAAGGGAATGATGGGTCTTGCTCTGCTTCACATCTCCATCACATCTATGGCAGCTGGGTTATGATGGTGGTTCAGGATAGGCAGGGCTTAATCAGGCTAGAGTGGGGCTATGCCATGAAGCTCAAGGGGGGAGAGGGGATCAATCTGTTTTCTTTTGTGTTCTCCTGACTTTGGTACTCCTCCATTCAGGATTCTTGTTCAACTTAGTGACTGGTGATATGCATGTCCCACAGGGGACAGGGAAAGAACACAAAGATCCTAGAGGTCATTTTGTCCTGGATGTAGCACAAACCATAGATCCTCCTCAAGTGTTTCTGGATCAGCCATGTAAGGGATGATCCAGGGCTGAGTGGGAGCATATTTTTAAGCTCTCATGAGTTAAAGAATGCATACAGCAGAAATTCTCCTGCATCTTAGACAAGATAATTGGTCTCACTGTTAAAACTTTTTTGTGTTTATCTGAATCTACTTTGTACCTCATTCAAACCACCAAGTATTGATATGCCTTTTTCCTAAAAACAATATAGTCACTTACTGACAGAACTTTTTCCTATATATTCCATGTAGGGAATGTAAACAAACTACCTTAAATAAACGGATTAAATATCCCAGTCTGTCATGGAGGGACGTGTTTTACAGTTCTTGTATTATTCCTGTATCTTGCTTCAGAACTTCTCAGGTGATCAGCATCCTTTCTTCAGGTATGTGTATTTAGTTTCCTATCATCATCTCTAAATACTTTTCCAGGTCCCTGCTGTCCTGGAATCACTCCCATTTGGAGGCTCTTTTGCTAGATAGCTTTGTGGTTGACCGTAGTCAGACACGTGCTGTTAAGATAAGCCCACCTTACCAAGCTCTCCAGATGGACCTTTATAACTACCATGTCCCAGCATTATTTATTTCTCTGCCAACTCTTCTGTCACACAAATGGATTCCCTATTTTTCTTTTAGATAACAGATGGAGATATTGAGTAGTTTTGCAGCCAAAGCAGATTTCTTAGGTCTGAGTAGAATAACTCACATATAACGATGACTCCCCATTTACAATTGGTTTTTTATGATATATCAGTTGAGTGGGAATTGAATTTGTTTAATAAGAGCAACATTGATTTGTGTAGTGCTATTTTTTTATCAGATACCAGAAAAGACAAAGTCAGCTGCCTTACAGAAATCTACATATATATCAGCACGAGTTACTCCATCAACCAAATCTGTAAATGCATCAAAAGCAACGTTAAGGTTTTTGGTGGGACAAGACTGTCCATATTGTCTCATTGTTTGATATCAATCATGCCACCTTCTTTTTATACTTCACTGACTCCTTCCCAGTTTTACAGATCTAATGCCAGGCTAAAGAGCGCAGAGGACGTACAGAATGTGATTTAGCTTTGTAAATAATTGCTCGTACCAGGTTATTTTCTCCATGCACTAGAACTGACTTAGTATTCTGAACTCTATTAAACAGGAATCATAATTAGAGATCCAGGATGGCATACACTTTGGCTAACATTAGCTTGCTAAACCCTAGGACCTTGTGCAAATTAGTCACCAAGGCGTTTTCCATAGTCTGTGCTAAGAGGGCAGTTTGCCTGTTTGGAAGGTATATATTTGAGTAGGTGAGATGAATGCCAGAGGATGAAATGTCCTTTGGGGTGCTGTTCTGTTTCTTTGACTATGAAATGAAAGAGGTAAGTAGTTTATTTCATCTTCTGAGTAGCTGGTCAGCCTTAGAAAGTTCCTCATTCCTTCTTTTAGTAGCCTTGTTCCCAGACATGCATTTTTACACATGCAGTTTTACTCATACGATCAGATCATGTGGGCTCTAAATATTTCCTTAGCTAGGCATCTAGCTTTTCATTTTTATCCCATAAACTAACACAGATATGCTGATATGTCTCTATCACAGACCTCTGCTGAGGTATTTTTATGTCCAGGCAAGGCAGTTGATCACACAGGGACAGGGCCTGCAGCCTTTGATTGAAGAAAGGAGATTATATGTCCCATCACTTGGGACTAATCATATGGAGAATGGCTGCAGACCAATGTTTATGTACACTGCATGGCATGGGACAACATGCAGTTCCTAAATCATTACCTAAGGCAGCATAAGGAAGTTAAAGGAGACACAGTGAAAATGATTCCAGTACAGTATAAAGCAAAAGGAATACAGAATGTTTACAAAAAAGTTGAGGTTTCATGGATGCTATATCCAAAAAGAAAGACATGTCCTTTTATTTGGGTTTAATTTTCCCTATGTTAACCAAACCCAGCATCAGTGGATGTAATAAATATAAAGGGGTTTTACAGCTTTCCAAACCTACACCACACTATAGGAAATTTTCTACTGGTTCAGACTAATGGTCCACTTAGCTTCGCTTTCTGCTTGCAGCAGTGCCAACTGGACACCATATTTAGGGAAAGCACATGAGTATTTGATAAAATGAGTTATTATACAAATCAGCACTACCCTTATTAACCAAATCTTGTTTCCTTGTGGGCCACCTTGGTGAGGGAACTTGTGAGGCAGTTGCCCTCCTACTTGGTGTTGGATATCTACTTGTGGACATATGGAAAGCACAGGACAGTTTCTTTTTGTCCACTTATTCTTCAAGATGTTGTTTCTGGAGTCATGAGATTCTGTGCTTTCCAGATTCATTGCATGGACACATCCTTATGACCTCAGACAGAAGATGGAAGAATTGACCCCTTAACAATTTCAGAAATCTGACTTAGAAAATGAACAGCAATGTTAGTATTTGAAAATGTCTGGTTGTTTTAGCCCTTGGCTTTTGGTGTATGAAGGCTTAGCACCAGCTAGTGGCTATGGTTAGACTCTCTGTGCCTCCGCTTCCTAACTTTAAAATGCAGAGTAATATCGGCCTCCTTTGTCATTATAAATATTTTAAAGATTATGAGATGTTCAGGCACTGAGGAATAGGCGCCATCCAACAATCTGACCTAGAGATACAAAAAATAAAGAGATTTCCAGGAAGTGGCTGGAATTGCTTCTTGGGGGGGTGGGAACTTGCTATCTGAGGAGGTTGCTAGAGCCCTGGGAAAATGAGCAAAAAGTGAGCATGACCATTGCAAAATAAGAATGTGGAGACATCAGAAGAAAGATTGAAAGAACGCTTTAACCAGGACGTTTTCACAGATGTGGTTATAAGGGAACCGCATGGGAGTATTCTGCCCAGAGCTGGAAGACCCAGGGTGGACAGTCATGTCTTTTCTGCTTTCAGATTCCCGTGTCACCACTGACTGGCCATGTGACTCTGAGTAAGTCATACTGTGCATGAGGCACCATCCTCTCTCCTTTAGTAACACAGGGGTAACAGGGACCCTAACAGAGAGATGTGAGATTAGAGATAGGGAGATTACATTAACTGATGTCTGAAATATTTTAAGGTCTTCGTGAGGTTATATATAGCAAAGATCAAAACCACTACCATTCGTTAGTCATACATTGACTAATTTGGAAAAACATGGAGACTGTTATTTTGAAAACAATGAATGTTGTCACTGATGGAAGACAGAGAAGTCACACAGACAGTGCAGGCGCATATCACCCATCTGATCCCTGCAGAGCTCAGTACTGGCGAGAGGTCTCCGGTATTCTTTACCATAAAGCAGGAACAGAAACAACTGTCATCTCTAGCTGTGCCTCAGACAAATCCTGGAGCCACGTGAGCATGAGTAACTTATTTAGCCTTGGAGCTCTTCTTTGAGAGGAGGAAGTGCCAGGTATGATGTGGCTTTTGAAAGGTGGGAACCATGGGAAATGCGCTGAGAACAGATAGCGCATTCCCCCTGGTCAGCAGAGAGGTGTTGCCCATGATCTCTGCCCTCTCTGCCTCCTCCAGAGTTAGGTGGTGAAGATGTTGCAGAGCACCTGCAGAGTTCAACCAGACATTTTCTAGGTGGAGATCCGTGCTTCCCTCCCTATTTTGAATAAACATGCCTTCAGTAGCTGTGTTTCAAGAGACAAACTGGATATTTGGCACCTGTGTGAACCGTCTCACTGAATTAAAAGAGTGTATCATAAAGACCCTTAGTAAACCTGCTTGTTGACAGATAATTCAGAGGCTGCCCTGGTGGCAGCCAGCAGATGTTGGTCTGGGTTCCTAGCAGCTTTCCTCTGCATGTGACACTGTGGCTTCTTTGTAGCCTCCATTCCCATTGTAGCTGTCTCACATTTGATATTTAAACTGTGTTTCCTGGGCAGATCCCATTTTTCTCCTCTCTGTTTGCACACTGGCTAACACAGTAGAGTACTGGTCCATGACCAGGACTGCTGGTTACTATGCTAATGATTATAATGGCAGTAATTAATAATGCTTTGTTCTTTGATCTCTGGGCTTGCTGAGGCAGTCAGCTGCTGAAATTGTTCTCTGCCCTAGGGCTGAGTGTGTAGTCAGGTTGCTTTTTTGGCTGTCTGGTGGTTTGATCTTGGTGCCCCCTCCTATATGCTGACCCTGCCTTCAGACTGGCAGACTGGAGTCTCTTAAAATGGTTTTGAGGGCAGTTGGCCAGACTGCCTTTGGATCTGCTCCTTCCATTGGGAATAGCATGTATTCCCTTGTATGCTCTACTGCTCACCTTTCTCAGTGCTCACACCAGCTCCCAACTAGGGTGTTCAAACTTCTCTGCTGTGCTGCTGCTTTGTCATGATACAGCAGTGGTTTTTACACTGATAATAAATATATGGATTATTCATGGGTCACTTGTTACTTCCAAGTCCTTGTATCCATATACAGCTTCTGCTGGTTGATGAGGGATTTCAAGGGGAAAAATCAGAGGCAATAAATATCTCCAGATGACCAGCCTGAACTCTCATGTGATCCAAGGAGGAAGAAGTATATAGTATGGATTGTGTTTCACGTCACAAATCATACATGCTTGCGCATTTTTTTGAGGGGGATGCACTACCAGGGGAAGTTGTACGTGCACTCCTGGAAATGTCAGTGAAGATTGCATGAGTTTCCTGACCATCCTTGAGGGAGATTCCTCAGACTCTGAGCAAATGGCTTCTCCAGAGCAAATTGCTCCTCCACTTAGTGCTTAAATTCCCCTAATAACAGAAGTGATGAAAATACTGACCGTGGTGAGAATGGGTGGATTATTTGCCTTTCCCTCCCCCTTTTTTCACTTTTTAAAATCATTGTAAGGCCACTACTGGTCCCTCCACAGTCAAAGAAGGTGCTGCTAGGTAGCTGAACTGTATCCTGCTGACACCAGCTGTGCTGCCAGGGTCCGAATGCAGGTACTGGGACAAACCACCTATAAATAACGTGAGTATCTGAGGTCCTAAAGAGAGGCCAGAGATAGGTGTGGCCTATTCTCTCCAGCAAGACCTCTAACACTTTCTCCAGAAGTGGGGTGGTGCCATCAGCTTGGAAGGTTTCTGCAGCTGGGGTACCATGTAGATCCCCATATACCAGTGTGCCTTTGGGCGGCTGAGTGTGAGGAGGTCAGAGTCTGAAAAAATGGGAACTGAAACCCTCTTGCCTTGATTCCAGACTCTGTCAAATCATTTCCAAGCCACCCAGAACAGCCTGAATGCTGCACAGGTCTAACATCTAAAGAGGAAACTAAACTAGTGAGTCACTCCAGGAGGGTTGGACTAAGGCAGCAAAGTTGGAAACTTCATTTCTTCATCAGAGCCACAGGACACATGGAGATGGCCTGGACTGGTAGAATTAGAAATACAAGTGTGCTAGAGAACACGGCAAAAGCCCTAATCCAGCTCTTGGTGACCTGCCTGAACAAACAGCTATGACAGAGAGCTGAGAAATATGATATTTGTGCTTGTGTGAGAACCAGCCCAATGGAATGGTTATTATCATCTGCTGAATTGGACAGAGCGTGCTGGAAAGTCAGGACGGATTTCTTCTCACTGGAGAATGTGACCTATCGAATAATGACTGATTGTTTCTCGGGACTCACTAAGTTTTCCAAGTAGTTCAACATTACTTCAGCACCACTTGCAGCAAACCTGTCTGTTCACTTTGGAGTTCCAGAGCAGGTCATATCTGACACAAGGCTCCAATTTTCTTGTGAGATCTTCTGAGGCATTTACAAGCACCTTTTTACATCCAGATCCCATTTTGCTTGGGGAAAATGTTCCCTGCAGTGAAGACAATCAAAGATTTCCTTTCTGAATTCTCATACTCTCATCCCCTTCTCTTGGCAAAGCACTCAGTACCTCTAGCAATGGATTCAGCCTTGCAGATGAACTGTGGGAAGAGAGCTGAGGCCCAAACATCTCACCCTGCCAGATCCTTGCTGGCTGGACTCCTTAAGTCTACAAAAGAAGGAAGATCAACATAAAACATCTGAAAAGCAGAACTTGGAACAGTCAGATTCTTCTGAACACTAAACTCCCTAGAGTTTCTTTTCCAAACAAGATGGGACAGTGCAGGGAAGAGCCAGAAACCTTCAGTTCCATTTTATTACTGTGAGCAAGAATCACCCATTAGCTCATTCTCATCTTGCTGCCTCACTTAATGGATTTCAGATACACTTTAATGTCTACCCCGAGACTAATGCTGACCTCTTCTGATCCCCAGCTGTCCTCCAGATCCATTCCTTGCAGCTAGGAAAACAGAGACGTATTCCTTCAATCTTGGAAGAATTGAAGGATCCAAGTGCATTTAAATGCTGTAGGCAAATGATATTAAAGGGCAAAATAAAGCCTGATGCAGGGTCGCACCGTTCTGTGCAGAGCTGCTCATTCTCACGTTGTATTGATGTTTTGTTCCCATTTTCTTTTATTTAATGAAAGGTTCACAGTCCTTCCCTTTTCTTGAAGGGGCTGCAGTATGCATTATGCACGTTTGGGCTCCCTGCGCAGGGAACAGTTTGTGAGCACATAGTAAACAAGTAAGAGCCTGTGTAAACAGAAATTAAAGGTAATTGTTGATTCACCTCCATCACAGAGTCCTGAGCCTCTGAGATCCTGGCAGCCCCCAACCCCAGGGTTCCTCCCTCCCCGGGATGAGACATTAGCTGGTGTATCAGGCAATTACATCGGTGGGTTTTTTCTGCAGAGCTGTGACATCATGCCTGGCAGCTCCCCAAGTCACCAGATCCAATTACCTGAGTCACCGGCAAAGGGAAATTGCCAAGGGGCTGTCACTGAACTCAGCTCTGGTGAATGTGAGAGCAGAAAAAGCCAAGTGAAATGGCTGACAGCAGACCGGGGGAGGGAGAGGGGAGGAAAAGAGCAACAGCAGCAGTTCCTCACAGAGAGGTGGAAGGAGAAATAGATAAGGAAAAGACGAAAGCAGTTCAGGGAGAAGCGAAGAAAGAGCCGTAGGGGAAACTCTGTAAGGGGAATTTCCAAGTATTCCCTCTGTCCCACGTAAGATATGATCAGAGCCACTAGATTGACATGGGTCAAATGCTTTTGGAAGGCTTTTCTGGTATGTAATTTAAAAACTAATCTTCACTGTTGATGGAACCAGTGCCCTTTCCTTTTGTGATCCCATCTGAAACCCCCTTTTTTAATTTACTGCATTTTCCAGCTTTCTGCTAAAGCTGTTTTCAAGGACTGAGAAACAGACCTCCTCAGTGCTTGCTGTTCCCTGCCCTGGGTTATGTTCCCTTTGCAGCTGCAATATCTTCCTTGCCTGGAGGAGTTTGCAAGGAGTACAAGGTTCCTCTGAAGCTGGCACGTGGAGCCTTGTTTTCATAACCAGGCCTCTGGAGGCTTCTGTTAATTACTTCACCAGAATTCTTATATATAGCAGCAAAATGAAATTCCCTCAACACAGGGAAGAAATATAGGCCTCCGTTGCCTAAGGAGCCGGCACTGAAGTGGTGACTTTAACATGCACAGAAGTATACCAAGTGATATAAAAATCCTGACATAAATAGGTTCCCTATACAGATCACATTGGCAAACCAGGAGATACTCGCCGGCAGCATTTCCCCTGCATGAGGCATAACCAACTACAGTCACAGAAGGAGGTTTTATGTGCTGGGTACAGGCAGTGCAGAGAAGGAATTAGGTAGAAATGCAAGCACATGCAGATGTACCAGGTAAGATAGAGAGTCCATAAACCACACAAATACACACTGCTCACAAGTGCAGACTGAAGTACTGTGCACACACAAAAGCTATTAAGATGTAGATGCAGCCTCATTAATCTGGGCTGGTTTACAAACCTTATTCCCTAGCTTTCATAGGGGATTTAGGTGATAAATGAGGCCATTTTGAAATCTGGCAAAATGCCGCCTTCCTCAGAGAATGCTACAGAATAAAATTCTTATATAATGTGTAAAGCACAAGGGGGAGGGGGCATCTCCAGGAAGAAACACATGTATGGGCGTGCGTTTGCATGTAAACTATTAGCCTTATCTCCACTGCAGTGCATTTGTGCAAGCATTCTGTGTGTGTGTGTGGTATGTGTGGGGCTGTGGATGTCCTGCTGAGGCTGTGTGAACTGATCTGTGCATCAGATAGGAAGAGAAGGGACCTCTGAATGCAGATCTCACCTGCTCCTGTTCCCAGGCTGGAAAACTTGCAATGGCTGACCTTCAGGTCTGCTGCAAAGGTTATGGGTTAAGCAGGTATAAGGACCTTGATTTATCATGGGTGGGTTGGGGAATTGTCTAGCAATAAAAGTATCTTGTCAGCATCATGACCTTTGCTTTGTGTTTGTGAACTCCTACCACCAGTAACCCTGGGGGTTTAGGAGAAATGAAGGATATGAGCAGATATGGGTGTGCATATGATAAAACTATCTTGTTCATTAATTGCGGAGCCATATGCTAAAAATACTTACATTAATCTTTCCCTTTCCCCTCCTGCATTAATTTCAGAGTTACGGACACTCAGGAGCTTAGTGATTAGTCTTCACTGAGATTGCCTGTGGCAGTGCTGCCAGAGTCCTCCTTATGCAAGTGATGCTTCATCTCCTGTAGATTCGCACCCTTCATCCCTAAATTGTGCAGTAGTCATGTCATCTCTACATGATCTTTTCCTTTTGGGTAGGAAACTGTACATACACAAGTTGCCTGTGTGCTGACTGGGCACCAGTACAGGCAGGCTGGCAGGTCAGCTGGCTGCTGCCGGAGTGTATGTACCACAGTTTGATTCCATCCCACTTCTTCCCTGTGGAGACACTAATTTGGGTTGCAGTGCTTTATCCAGCCATTCATTCTCATGAAACTGATTGTATAAGATTTTTCCTGGGATTTAATTGCCTGAGAATTCTCCGAATTGGACTGCAACTCATCACAGTGTTAGAAAGATAACAAAGAGAGGGGTGTTGGCAGCACACTCCCATAAGCTTTCTTCCCTTGGGAAGGCAGTCTAAAGAATACTCACTTCTCCCAACAAGCACAATTACCTGGCCTAAGACTGAAGTTAGGCAAGATTCAGACCACTAACACCAGCAGTCTGAGTCTAAAATCTCCCTGCAGAAGACGAAACAAACAAACAAAAAGACAGCTTTATCCTACTGGAAAGTTATTGCCAAGAAATTATGGTGGGGGAGAGCTGACTTATTTCTGCAGTATTACCTCCCCCTACCCCTGTTTCAGATAATAGTTGCCACATCTGCAATAACAACGCATATAATACCATAGTCTGTTGCTATCTGGTTTTTTTCCTCTGGGCGCATTCTCCCAGCTGGGTTTGTAGAGTGTATTTACAGAACACAGAGGCACACCCCTGCTTGCTGTCCTTGGGTTAACTCAGGTTAACCCACTGCTGCTGGAGAAATGCGATCCACAGGTAGCTGCTTCAACATCACCCCATTCCCAGGCATTCCCGCTGCCCCTGCAGCACCCCGCCCTGCTGTGCCTCCTCGGTCCCCCTCCCGGTGTGCGCCAGGCTAAAACGAGCCCTCTCACCCTTGTCTCAGGCACAAACACGTTCTCCCGTCCCGCGTGCAGCGCCAGTTCCGCAGCTGCCAGGGCAGAAGGCAGGGCGCTGCGGCGGGGCCCGGCCACGCTCGCGCCGCCTCCCAGGCGCTGAGCGCTCGCACGAGGCCTGCGCCCGCCGTCTGTGTGCGCGCGGGGCCATGGCTCGGGGTGCACGGCCTCCATCTGTGAGCGCCGGCAGCGAGCACGCAGGCATGTGCCTCCCACCTGCCCCTGGGGCCGCCCGGCACCGAGCACGTTCTCAGGGCGGCGGTGGGAACAGGGGGCTGCCCCCAGACAAGCGGCCTTGTTCCTCTCCTTCCATTCGTGCTAAAGGTCTGGGTGGAGATCAGGAATGTGTTGACGAACAGCCCAAAAGGTAGCTCAAGTGCACACATCTGTGGTATGTTCATATGTGTTGTTTACAGGACGGACTCAGTCCCTGCGTGTATCAGCAGGGGGGACTGCAGTTTACAGGAGAGAGCTTACAGCTCCTCTTACGGCCTGGCTTAGGTGCTGGGAGCAGTCGGTCTGCAGTGGCACCGAGCTCAACTCACAAGGGTTCGCAGTGCCTGCTTTGTCTTGTATAGGTTTGGTTTTGTTTTGCTTTGAATCAGACTGCTCATCACATGTTACTTCATTTGATTTCAGTGTCCCCAGTGTAATGGCATCTGGATCCTGAATAGGTCCTTGAGGTGTCGCTACTGTGACAATAATGCCAATAATGATAATAACAGCAAGGGGAGGATCACAGGTGCAGCACAATGTATTTGCTTCTAGCCTTCAGATGGATCAATACTCTGACCTTCAAAGTCAAGGCATATTTGTCTACCAAAGATCTTCTTAATACTTATTTGGAATTTTAATGTGTGTTTATACTGCCCCTCTGCAGCTTCAGCAATTGTCTATGGTGCCAGAGCACCTGTGTGCCTCAGCAAGAAGAGGCATTCAAAATAGCCTCTGTAAAAGGTTTCATAAAGCTTCACACTCTTTCTAAAATGGCTGCTCTGTAGCACACATATCTCTGAAGGAATAAATGGTGATAGGTGGTTAGAGATTTGTCTGCAGTGACCTGAATGATTCATTGACAACAGGGCTGTGTGTGAGCGGGTGCTGAGACAGCCGTGCAGCTCAGCCTGCCTGTGAGCCTGCCATCAACCAGGGAACACAGCACTCACCCCCTGTGTGCAAACCCCAGTTGCAAATGCCCCAGAGCATGGCTGTCCGAGCCTGCTTTATCCTCTCTGGCCCAGGTGTCAGCCAGGCTGGTGGGTGTCATGTAAGCAGGACCTCATCTGGGATGCATCTTGAGCAGCTGGGCTGAGCTTTGGCTGGTCGTGACAGCATGTCATGATCCGTGTCTCCCGGGTGCCTGCTCTGCAGAGGACGCTGGTCTCTGCTCTGTCATCTGCTTCAGCTCACGCAGCTTTAGAGGCTCACACTTTACAATTTTGAGACAGGCACTGTAGTCCTGAGGGGGAGACAAAATGGCTGTCGTGGGTATTTGCATATATCCCTATTTATATGTGGTGTTTTAGGCATAGATAATGTACAGTGCAGTGCAACCTGTACATGCATAAATGGAGCCCGCTTTCAGCTTCAGTGCGCACAGCAGCACGCATTGAGCCTTTTCTTTACAACAGTGCTTGTCCCCGACTCTGGCCGCACTGCAGCTCATTCCAGCAAGGAGTGAGATTTCACAGCTGAACCCCCTGAGGTGACCCTATTCTCCTGCCTCCTGTTGTTGCACAATAAGGGAAGGGGTGTCTAACTGAGACTTTAGCTCTCATGTTGCTGGTGGGGGAGTGGAAACAGCAGCGGCATGATTTCTCAGGAAATGTACCCCATGACCTGTTCTGTCCAAAGCAGGAAGCCATTCCCCAGGGCCTCCTCTCATCCCTGTGTCCCTGGACTAGCAGGGGGCTCTTTGTGGTAGGCTTGGGACCCCCAAAGTGGATGGGTTTTCCACATTGCCTATACAGCCTGCTTCTTCCTTTTAGAGGATGCAAAACATGTGGCAGGAGCTGGGTCTGCAGTGCTCCCAGGAAGATGGTATACATGGCTGCATGTGTGGTTGTGGTGTGAGGGGTGCGGGGATGGGAAGGGGCAGAAGATAGAGAAGAATCCCCTTTCTGCCATGCAAAGTCTGTCCTACTTCCTCCTCCTTCCCTCCCCTCCCCCCTTCGCTGATATTTTGGTATCTCCACATCTGCGCAGAATTTCAGGCACTTCGGGCTCCCAGGAGAGAGTGTCATTTTGTGTTAAAGATGCTTATTGAGTCTGACAAATGATGATTTATGACAGGGCAACCGGCATGGGGCGCGGTGAGGAGTCTCAGCGCCTCGTCATGGACCGGGAATCTGTTTCATTCCCATCTTAGCTCCTCGCCTGCCTCTCATTGGAGCTTGGATCAGATCAGACTTGACAGATGCTGGGAATGTATTGCTTAGCTCAGAGAGAGAGAGTGTGCAGGAGAGACCATGACAGAAACAAAGAGAGCAGAGTGAGAAGCTCTTCCCCAGTGTCTCTCCCTTTAACCCATGGCCACACCTGCAAGACCTTGTAGGACACTCAGTAAATAAATTGGGGTTAACTACCCTGGTAGCCTGGGGTTGAACCCAGTGTTACTGAATTTTCTGCATGTCATGACAATCCGAATTCAGTTTTCAGGCCCTGTTTGCTGTCCTCTGTGCCAGCAGAGCGCTGCATCTTCCAGATACAGCTTACCCAGATCTGCAGCAGTCCTTCTTTGCTACTGTCTCCTCTGGCCATTCCACTTCCACTGTGCGCCTTTGTCCTTCAGCATCCCTACTGTTCTGGCCCTGGAGCCCACATGCAGCTCTGCCTCTGCACTTTAGCCCTCGCTGCAAATGCAGAGAAAGTTCAGCCAGGCCAGGTATGGCAGGACTGCACGGTGTGACTGGTGTGCTGCCTCCAGAACTGGCTCAGATCTCTCTGCAGCTCTGCCCCTCCTGCAGAGTGTGGAGCCCAGCCTGATAAACCACCCTGGGCAGACCCAGCAGGGTTCAGCACCACCCTGCTGGAGCTGTCAGGGCTGGGAACTACAGTGCAAAGGCATCTGAGAGAGTTCACTCAAACCCTGTGAGATCCAGCAGGGCCTGTTAAGCCTGGCTTAGCACCAACCTGACCAGACCTGGGCTCCCCTAGAGCCAAGCAGGTGTCTTTCCACTGGGTTCTGAGCACTGTGAAGCTCTCTTGGTTTAGGCACTATATAGATGTATAAAGGCAGCTGATGTTTGGCATCGTGCCCAAGCAAATAAACCCTCCCAAATCCAAAGTGTTGGGAAGAGCAGTGTGAAGGCGCTTGAGTGGCCCTGTTGGGAAGCAGCCCAGGTCCAGCAGGGTTGATGCTGAGCCAGAGCTAATAATCCCTGCTGGACTTGGGGTGAACTTGTTCAGAACGACTGGGTGTCTCTGCATCACACTTGCAGCACATCCTGTGGGCCCCACATTAATGGAGCTTTCTGCTGTCTGAGGTATACCCCAGCCCCCTTATCTTGGGTCATGGAAACTTGAGAGTAATGTTGCAGGGAGTCAGGGCTCATGCACCAATCCTGTTGGTGACAGCAGCATGTGAGAGGCAGGAGGGTGGGAAGGTCTGGAGGGAAACACTCCTCTGCTGGCAGCATGGTGAGGGGGAGGCTGGGCAGCACATGGCTCCTCCAGATGGAAGCCATTAACTGGGAATGTCTGTGATGTGGTCTGGAGCAGTGTAAACAAGAGCCATGAATTATCCAGCACCTTGTAAGCAGGGCTGGAAAGGATTCCCTGCCATCCTCTCCTTCCCTCCCTCTTTTCCTATCTCCCTCCTTCCTTTCACCTCCTCTCCCTTGATTCCCCATATTGCTGTAGACATTTCTTTATTTCCATGTGTGGTTAAGTAAGGCTGTGCTTTCTTCAGTCCTCCTGTTTTTAACCTATGCCAGTATTCTTGAAAGAGGGGGGGATGGATAGAGCTGGAGAGGGGCCAAGGTCCCATGTACCTCCTCTGAGCTAACTCAGCCCTCCAGTGAGTGAACAGAGCTCAGTGGCTTGCTGGGTACCTCCACCTCGACACTCAGACACTCCTGCCAGCAGCACTGCCCTCCCAGTAGCCCTTGACAGCAACTCTCACTGGTCCCTTTGCTTCCATTATTGTCCAGTGGGTGGACTCCTGAGGAAGGGGAGCATCATGAGCCTGTGAAGGGCTAAACCAACCCAATATTCTCTCACAAAGTCTAATCCACAGCTTACAACAGTACTAGCTAAGTATCCTGTGTTCTTCAGGCCATTTGCATACGAACATCAGTGGAAAGGGTTGAGGAAAGAGTGGTTGAGGAGAAATGTCCTTTACCTAGCAGGTTCTGGTGGAGTGGCTAAGCTGACCACACTGGATGATTCTCCCTGCTAACTGCTTCTTCTCCAGACAGCAGAATCAACCCATAGGTTTATGTTTATACATCTCAGTGAGCCTAACTAGAAGCTCTAGAAACTATAAATACTAGGATCTCTTCACTCACTATTGAAATGTAGCTATTTCTGGCAAGGAACAAGGAAGTTATTTAACAGAGCATAGCAACACTATGCAATATTTGAAGTAGCAGGATGCTGCATCCAACCATCTATGATATGGCAAATTTAGGAAGCAAATGAAATTGGTCAAATTGAAATACCAGTTAACACCATGATTCTCCAGTAGAGCTATGTGTTATTTCAGTGCTAGAAAGAGAATATCAATTTTTAAAACAAGATGAGTCTTCTAGCTATACCACGTGCCCAACACAGAACTGGTTTGTGGGATCACTTATCAGCTCCTGTGAACTCTCCGTACCTTGGACTCCTCTGAGAAGGTGTCATCCAGTCAGAGAGCTCCGTGTCTGAGCCCTGATGGGAACACTCCCCTGGGTTAGATAGCTTCAGAGCAAATGTTACAAATGTCTGCATTTCTAATTCTGCAATACCAAATTAGGAGTTTGTTCCATGTTATCCAGCCAAATGCAGAGTATCTCCATGGGGGAAGATCTCCAATGCTTCTGAATAAAGGCATTGTAACCTCCCCAGTCTCCACTGTTGGGGTAGATGGATGACAAGACAATGGATGGGGCATGGTGGGCCCCCTGCAGCAACACATATCCCAGGAAGCTACTCAGCTTGGTGGCAAAATGGCTTTTGACGGAATCTAATATGGATGGCAGTACCTCTGAAAGCAGATGTCAGGAGGAATAAACTCTGGCCAGCTGGACCGCTGCATGATTTAGACAGCAGCCTAATGTCTGTTCCTTACCACCTCCAGGAGGGTGTCTCTGCTAATAGGGCTTCTTCCTGTCAACAGCCGTTCTCAGTTTCTTGAACAGTAATGAAGCAAAACTGCTTTGGGGAGAAAAATATAGACAAGAGTGGGCAACAATCCAGGCCTTTCTCGGGGTTCTTGTGAGCACATCCAGAAAGCCAGATCTATGTCTACAGCATAGGACAACCCACTTCTAGCAATCCCATGGCCTTATCTTTATTAGTGGGATTACTGTATGCATTTTGTTGATTTCTGTCCTACTCCCCACTGCAGAGCCAAAGAGTCAAAGTAATGTTACAATCTAAGTAACTTCTGTGAGTTCAATCAGGATGCACCATTTCAGGCCAGGCATGAAAGCGGCCCATTTGTTAGATGTGGGCTGTAAAATGGTCTAGGTAATCTCTGATCACTAGCTGTATCTGCCTAGGAAAGGAGCGGTAGTCAGATATAGTAAATACAATATACACTTAGAACAAGATGGATGTTTCAGGTTTTAGGGATCACTCCCCTGGTCCAAGGAAATGTCTTTCACTGTGTACCACAATATACTCATGGCCAGATGGATTATCTGCTGTTATCGCTGTTCTCTGAGACTTCATCAAGTAGACATTGTTAAGACTGACCTTCATAAACAGATACTCCCAATCGATCCAGTAACTCTCTGCTCATGTTTTCAGAGATTTTAAGGACATCTACCCTGGCTTTTTACATAATGCAAGCCCTGATTTTAATTCAGCTGGGTCACACCCTACTCATTTTAACTTTCAAAGATAATAAGGATAAAGTATGTCTTTGCACAGTCCCCATATTTAGAGCTGGAGAAGCCCTAATTGGTCTCATTTCCCATGTCTCCGGGGGATCGACAAAGGATCCTTTCCTTTAGCAAGTGCAGAGAGAAGTTCTAAATGATTCAAAAGATGGAGTTTCCACTGCTTTCCTGGAAAAAAACCCCAATTCTCCTTCTACAAAAAGATTGTGCTTAGTTTCTCCACTGTTCCTAGTATTGTCTCTATAAATACAATAATTCAAACTGCTGAAAATGTTTTCATCTCAAAAGAGTCTACCAGCTTTCTTTGTGCACTGCCTCGGTGGTTTGTGCACCTTCTGCCTGCCTCCAGATTCATCTCAGTCTCACTTCGATATTTTTTTCAGGTGTAAAATTCCCAGATCCACTTTATGATTTTCTTGGCCACCTCGAGAAAGCCCTGCCTGTCATCCCATCTGAACCCCCTGCTTCAGAGCACGCCCAGCAGCAAGCAGCTTGCACAAGTACCAGGCCTTGGGTGTCTCTGCAGCTAGGAAGCTGCTGCCGCCCACTGGGTCCATCAGTGCCAGAGATACTGTCTCCATAGCAACGCAGGGCTTTTTGTTTTTCTGATGAGCAGTTTCAAAGAATAGGAAAAGCACATCTGGAGTTGTATCAGCTGCCCCCCCCCAGCCTGCCAGAGTCAACAAGAGACAAAACCTTGGGTTTAGCAGGCTTAGGGCTGAACATCCCAGAAGGCAGAATGAGAGTGAGTGAGGTGTGCAAGAGAGAGAAGTGTAGTACAGTGTATGCTTGATTTAAGGGTGGGTTTGGGTTGGTTACCTTAGTACCGTCATATAAGGGGCTTTATGTGGGAACAGCTCAACCACACCAGCCTGCTGTGTATTGTCTGCTTGCTACAGGTGGTGCTGAACATTTGAGTAGGACTAAGTTTTGTATCTCTCATTTCTATGCAAGAGTTTC
Organism: Agapornis roseicollis; assembly: GCA_002631895.1. NCBI lineage: Eukaryota > Metazoa > Chordata > Aves > Psittaciformes > Psittacidae > Agapornis > Agapornis roseicollis. Next base: position 168,993 of record NDXB01019630.1, read on the forward strand.
GAAGTGCCCCTGGTTCAACTGCACATGTCTCAGGGGGTATAAAATAATCATGTGGCACTTTTTTGGTAGGTGCTTTAGAAATGTTATTTAGATCTGTCATTATTTTCATTTTCCATGTCGAGTGCTTGCAGCAAATGTGTTGCTGCTGTTGTCTGCTGTGTGAGAAAGCCTCTTTTTAGCAGCATGCAACAGTTACGGGGTACGAGGCAGGAAAGCTGTTACTACCATAGGATTATACATGGCCCATTCTGGACTGTATTCAGTTTCTTTGACTTCTCAGACTCCTTATGGATCATCCTTTGGGTAATCTTTTACTTTGTTCTCAGAAGGGAGAGCAGATAATCCTGTTCCTTCCCTGCCCCACTCCAGCTTCTGCTGCATGCAGCAGTTTTAGCAGACAATTTAAAAAAGAGGTGATGCTGGCTGCCTGTGTCCGGCGCAGGAAGAGGCAGAGGAATCAGGCTCCCTGCCATCAACCTCTAACTTCAGCAGGCGGGATGTGGGAAAAAGCAAAGCCCAACCCCAGCCAAATAAAGCTGGCCTGCAAAAGACCTTCATTCCTGAGGAATTTTTGAATTAAATGCTGGCTACAGCCAGCCAGATTCCACTGAAAATGACTATGTCAACTGGTTTTAAATAACAGTCTTTCATGTATATGTTTTTTATGTTGCTTCCCATTGTCTGCTGATTTCCCTGTAGACACTGGGAAATTAAATCTTTTGCTCAACACATTTTTGTTCCTGCTTACTTGGCAGACATGGGTTTTTGTGTCTGAGTGGAAGCAAGATGGCTGGCTATGCGTTGCTGCTGCCCGCTCCCGAATGGCTGGCGGGAGGAGGTAACTGCTGCTTTCCTGCAGCCAGCAGAACTGGTGCCTCCTTTGGGTTTTCTGGATGCCTACCACTCATTCCTGTAGCAGCCCCTGTTACTCTTCCTGTTATTTTAGTAGTGCTGTGGGAGTCCTGCCGTACTCCTTATGGAACAGCCCGGCCCTGACTGCACTGGGTTTCCTTTGTAAATAGGCAATTCATTTCTAAACCTTCTCCTAAGTGTGCCAGCTCCAGTGCGCAACAGTAGTCACAGATAGCAGAAGTATTTTTGTAACTTACCTGTCTCCATCTTTAGGGCAAGGAAATGAGAATTAGTCCCTCCTGAGGACACAGTGCCCTTATTACACTGTATTAGAAGAAGTCAGATTTCTTTGAGAAAAAAATGGAACAACTGAAGCCACCTGAATCCCTCTGTCTGGAAGAAAGTCTGGGAGAGACTCAGAAAAGGCAGCTAGAGTATTCCTTGAAATTACTGAAAGCAAATGGTAATGAGGAGCAGCTGGAAAGAATGAAATCTTCCACATGGCTATATGTGCTATCCATATTCACCCAGATTGTATGGCTATTGTCCAAAAATAAAGCCAGATCCCTTACAAGCACCTTTGTATTCCATACTATAGCTACAATATGGCACCCAGCAGTACCACGAGAAAGTATACAAGGCTCCCTCCATACAGGGTGAGTCTGCTGCTGTTGATGTTACAGCAGCACCCGAGAGCTGGTAGCTCTCCTGCTGCCAGAATAGCCTTCTTCTTCTCAGGATCGGTAGCACATGATTCCACTAATTGAACATTTCTGTGTATGTCTGTGATACTGTAGGTTGGTTGTCTCCCATCTGTGTCACTGTTTTGATATGTAACATTAGGTGAGCCTAACGTCCCTCTAGCTTTTGACTGGCAAAGAGAAAATAATCTTTTACAGCCCAGCACGGAAAGACCTTCAGGGCAAATCTGAAGCCTCCCCTTAAACCTTACCAGTACAGCTTCTGCCTTTGCCTGGGTCTCCTTTGCCTGGAGAAAGCACCTCAGTCATGATCTGTCATTTTGTCTGCTGATTCATTTCAGCTTGGATTTAAGTGAGAAGGTAAGTAGGAAGAGCAAGGAATGGTTGACTGCATGATAACCTCTAGTGTGATAACCTGGCAGAAGTGGGCTTTTCTGATGGTTTCTAACCTCCTTCCTTCCTTCCTTCCTTCCCTCCCTTCCTCCCCCGTTCCCCCCCCTCCTTCTCTTTCCTTTCCCTTCCTTCCCCCTTCCCTTCCTTCCCCCTTTCCCCCCTTCCTTCCTTCCTTCCTTCCTTCTTTTTTGTTTTCATATCACACTTGGAGAGGGACAAATCTAGGAATGTCATTTGTTTGTCTCCCTGTGCCAAGTATTTGTAAATACATAGGAAGGAAAACAACACATACTGGGTTCACTATCTTTAAATCATTAGAGTCGGCACCTAATTCATGGGGTCACCACAGCAAAAGGTGAGCTGAGAAACAGTTTCAAGGAAGACAGGTTCATGGTATTCTCATCATAGCAAGAAAGAAACATATTGATACTTGCTAGAAGGACACAAAGCAGGAAGTGAAAGATGTTCAGAGTAGTACAATAAACCCAAACCTTTCTCATGGGGTAAGTGGACTTGTAAGTCCAGCTGTTTCTGCCAGGAACTGGGTATATATCTTATATTCAGTTATGGCTTTGAGTACATACTCTGGACTCCAGGTAGGAGCAGGGAAACTATGGTTATCATCGTAAGATTGGTTTTGCTTCACAGTGTAGTAGGAGTGGCATTAGCTGGTCATATGTGGAGCTTGTCCTTTCTTCTTAATATCCTGACCTGTAGGAAAGAGCCAGGCAGCAGCTACTGAGTGTAGAGGAACTGGCATCAAGGGACAGCAAGAGATAGTGGCTCTCTGTGGATGGGGCGCAGGGAGCTGCAGGGAACCCTGTAAGGCAGTAGCGGTAAGCCAGCCCAGGCTTATCCCACTACCCCAGCCAGGGGCACTGGGGCAGCCCCAGCCCTGGGCATTGAGCACTTCCCTGGGAATGCAGACAAGCCAAGGCTGGGCTGCAATGTCAGCTCCCCCATAGGGAGTTGGAGACCAGCATCCTGTAGTGTCATTGATACAGGGACTGACAGCCCTGGGAGACTGAAATGGGGTCCTGGGCCATGGGCAGGGTGGGGGAACTACGTTTACATCTTTTATGCACCAGTTTTGTGTGACTTCATTGTCTATCCAGAAGGAATTTGACTGCTTACAAGTGATTTCCATCTGCAAATAAAATGTGCTCCCTAGATCCTTCCAGTAGAGAGTGTCTGTGTAGCACCAAGCAGTATCATACAAAGGTGCTCAAAATTAGATAGGAGAGCTAATTTGGGTTAGGAAAGAAATTCAGCCATCTTAGGTGCATACATTAAAAGAGAGGGTCAGGAGCCCAGTGAGAGAGCTACGTTAATGTGATGACTGCATTGCTTTGGGTACTAGAGTTGACTTGGGCATCTTGTAACAGCACTCTGTGGTGAACACCTCTTAGAGGCTTCATTTTACACTGTTGCCTGTGTACACCACTCAGGTACTTTAAATGCTTCTAATGTAGAAGAAATATTTCCTTCTGAGCCACCCATTTCACTTCTACAGTGCCACAGTTCCATGCCTATGGGGACATACACACATGCACTGACACAGACTCTTCAGCAGCAGCACCCCAATGAATCACTGCTACAAAACCAGCCAGAAATTCTGCATGTGACATTTGCAGAGCTTCCAGAGATGTAGCTCTATATTCAGCCCAGGCGGTGCACATATCTGTGAGGTTTCCACTGTCTCCTGCCCAGGGTGCCATGTGTGTGAAATTGTTCAGACTCCTGTTTTGACTGGAGGATGCCTAGCCAGTTGCAAACTATGAATAGCCAAAATGTAACTGTCAGCATTAAAATATATATATATATACACATAAAAAAAATTAACTGGTAGTAAAAGAATGTAAAAAATGGAGCATGTCAGTAAAATATTTTGGCATTTCATTGGTATAAATACCCAGACTCCCTAAGCACTTTCAATGCATAATCTAGATTTACTGCGGTTTCAAGATGGCTGAAGTGGTAGATTCTTTAAAGCCTGACATGGCTGACCATAAGCATGAATTGTACAAATCCAGAGTTAGAACTTTACGGCCTGTGTGAACACTTTTAACTGTGTGCTTTAGAGATTTATTGAGGTTCTTGATGTTTGAAGTGTTTTTGTAAAGAAAATTAGAATGTCAGATAAAAATGTGAAAATGACCAATAAATTCTCTTTGGTTTTGTGAGGCTGAAGGAAAAAATCTGTTGGGCTGCATCTCAAATAAAAACCCCCCTCAAAGGAAAGTCAGTTTTTTCTCTGATCTTCTCTCCTGTTTTTAAAGTCAATTCAACTAGATGAAGGTTACCAGGCTGAGAACTTTAGACCTGGAGGATGAAAAATATCTAAGCTTCACATAGCAAGGAAAATACAAGTAATGACAGGACAAGCTTCCCCTGTGTGCTGTTCCCTAGCCAACATGTTGGTGCTTTCATTCACGCAGTTCTCAACGTCCTAGACTACTGAGTAAAGTTAGCTAGTAATTGGATGGAAACCCTGTACCTCATTTCAAGAAAGCATGTAAGAGCCATCACCTTTCAGCATCAAGACCTGAACTGGTGATTTAAACAGAAGCCACATCTACATCCTTCTAGTGCAAGGAACCATATTTCAGACTTGACTCAGCTCATCACCTCCCACCTTCATTGCCTCAGATTCCCACTGAGACTGACTGCAGAATGATGAAAATAGCAAGACAAGGCATTTCGTGTTACATTTCTAGTCTGTGAGGAAAAGCAAAGAATAAGAAATGTCAGGAGTAAAGCCAGCTTTAGGAGATACCCTCTTCCTAGACAAGAGAGATCTGAAGCACAACCATCTTTATTTTAATGCCTTTCTGAGTAAAACCTCTGAATCTTTTGATGCATGGGGCCACCATTAATGTGATCAAATCATACTTAGTCTGTGGATTTCTAAAGCACCTATCACCACAACAGCTACGTGACAGATTACGAGAATTAGAAAAGACATTGCTGCAGTTCCATTTATACCATATTCTCTATCCCGCCTAAGGCATTTTAAGATGGATTCTCTGGTCTCTGCTATATTTGCTTTGCACTGGTTATGGAACATAGAGAAAACTCAAACAGGCAGGAGATTCCCACAAGAAAATTCCTTCAATGCAAGTGAGGTCTGTGCCAGTTGTAGAGCAGTCTCTTCTCTGCTGGCTGTCCCTCTGCTCTCAGCAGGAACAGGATGAAACAGAGTGCTATATTACAACAGATCTTTCTCTGGTATAAGGGCCATTATCTTGTTTGTGCTGGTGGTGTAAACTGGAGTATGTGATTTATTGTTACAGCTTCCAGTTGGACAAGGCAGCTAAGATTTTGGACATCTGCCTCTCCAGCATGCCTTAGTCAAGGGTCATGTTTTGCAGGGTCACCACAGGGAAAGTCACCTACTGTCTGGCATATGACTTCATAAAGAATGATTACTGCATGCAGGGGCACGACGTATTGGTCTCAGCCTGAGGTCAGGCTGTTACCCCACTGGAGAACACAAGATGTTCTTGTAGCTGAAGGTTTTCTGGTTCATGAGATCTTTCTGCCTCTGAGGATAGCAAAACAGAACTTGGGGTTTCCCAACTTAACCTGCTCATAGGAAAACTGATCCTTCTTTTCTTTTCTCTTGCCTATGCTTTCACACAAACTAATCACAGACACTGACTGTTGTTGGTAATCTCCTCCTGCTCCCACAAACCTCTCTAAACGAAGCCAGCCAGCCTTGTCACTGGGGAGCAGTCAGTTTCAGGTTCCAGTTTCACCTGGACTGATAATCTGCCTGCTGTACAGTGAAGGTGCAGTTTAAACTTTTCAGGTTTTATTAGCCTTCCAGTATTCCCCCACCTTGCTCTTACAGGGCCCTGCAGCTCCTTAGCCAAAATCCATCTTGTATTTTTTACTGCAGCCAGGAGAACCTCGGGACATTCCTTCTGGGCTTCTCAAGTCTAACTCCTTGCTTGCACAACCATTTCATACAATCGGTTGAGTAAATGTATCTAATTGCGTCTTGAAACCAGCTTGCTTCCTGGCCATACTAAACCCATTGGTAGGCCCTCACAGAGAGTCAACACTCTCAACATTAGAAACCTGAGAATCCCTGGCCTAAATATATGCATGGCTAGTTTATACCCATTTGTTCTAGTGCCAGTATTGTCCTTTATCTTTAAATAGCTCTTTGCTCCTCCCCATGTGTTCACCCCCTGAAGTATTTATTTATAGACTGCAATTATATCCCCCTTTGCTAAGCTAAACAAGCCAGGCTCCTTAGGTAATTAAGCTTCAGTGAATGATGCAAGGCCAAGCATCTTGGATGCCCAAAATCTGCCTCAGTCAGAGCTACATTAACAGGTCATCAGGAGCCAAAAAAGGACGCACCTAATTTTTACTAGAGCTCATTCTAACTGCTTTCCTACTTAATTGGAAGCTTCTTAGTTCAAGCTGTGATCGCGTCTTTACTAGCCAGTCCTCCATTTTATCTTTAAGGTAAGGCAGATGTGTGGTGTCTTTGATGCACCTATTCCATCCTACTTAACTTATCCAAGTGGCTGGGTAATCCATATTACACTAATCACATCAGGGTTTGTTTTTAGAGTAGAATTAAGAAGTGAAAAATACATGAACCTCAGTTGCTTGCTTGTTCAAAACATGTTCAGACAGAAACAGGAAATGTGTGAGAAGCAGCAGTCCTACATCAGCTCTGGGAGATGGGCTGGAGGACTTAACAGGGCTTTTCCATCTCTAGACTGTAGGACTGGTGCAATTCATCATTTCTATAGCACCATAAATTAGATGGCATTTCACAGGCACAGAGGCAGTTCTTGCTTCCCTAAAGTCTATAGCAAGACTCTCAGGATGAGGTGCCTGGCTGAGACACGCTCTTCCCCAGAAAGGCTTCCACTGTGAATACCTTGCCTACAGGACTATGTGACAATACTGCCCCATTGTCCCATCTGGAGTGGGAGTAAAAACGCTGGAGAAGGCAGAGGGCTTTTTTCCCAACTCCCCCATAACACAGCTGGACTTCTCGTCTCTCCACGGCCTGCTTTAACATTACCCGGATGGAGAATAGGCTTCTTGGGGCTTTGATTCAGTCTGGCCATCCTCCAGCAATATCCACAGTACTCCCTCCCCTCCCATATGCTCTCCATTAACATCCTCCTGTCTGCTGAATAAGGAAAGAATAACTCTCTCAGCCCCAGCCAGAGCCCCTGAGCCAGGGGAGTTCATCAGTCAGACTGGTTTCTCCTGAACCCAGAGCAGGCCTCGTTAATGGGCCAGGAGGGGATTTTATTTTGCCTTTCAGCTAGTGGCTGCTCTGCGCCAGGAGCAGAGTCAAGTTACTGTGTCCGGGAATCTCAGCTATTCCAAGAGTAGGAGCAAGTGAGCTGCTGACTCAGGAGGTTTCCTAGTATTTTCAAGCATGGCTCAGGCCTGTCAGAGCAAACTGAACTGTTGGTCTTGCTTTCTTCTAGCCCCAGGACAGGGATTAACAAAAGTCACAGCCGACTGGAACAGGCTGGGGAATGGAACTGGAGCAGGGCTCGGCATCACACTCTTTCCTGGCACAGAAACAGCTCCTTGCAGAGACTCATTAGTTCTTTACCCCTTTTTCCTCCTCTCCTTGGAGAGCTGTTTAGCGTAGTACAGACATCCACCAGCTATGAGGCAGCTCAGCTTTATTTGCACCATTTTCTAAAAAGGAAGACAAAATCAGAGGGAGAAACAGACTTACAAGACAAAATGCTTCATTGGAAATCAGTGTCAAAGGGACATCCGTTCCTTCCTGCATCCTGCTGTCACCCAGAGACTACCTTGCTTCTGTTCTGTGCAGAGATGCAGGAGTATCCCTCCTGTGTTCCTAAACCTTCCTTTGGTCTTCCCAGAGCCTAGAGCAGTCCCAGCCTGTGTATGGGACAAGTGGTTAGAAATCATGCTGAGCTCAGGATTCTTCTCCTCATTTCAAGTCTGCCTATATGCTCTTATCTCTTCAAAAGGAACTAATCTAGAGGTTAGCAGAGACAATGAGTCTACTAAAGCAGTCCCATGCACTCACCCCTTGTGAAGCAGCACATACTGCTTTGCAGAGTGAAGTCACTGAAGAGCACGTATTTGCACAATTCCACCCCTCCATCTCCCAGCACTGCTGTGACTCTAGCCAGCCTGTTACAATATGTCTCCTCTCAGCCCCTGCAAAGCTCCATCAGCAAGGAGAGCCTCAGCTCTCTTCCCAGTTGTGTTAGTCTTTGCTTCTTTGCTGCCTCCCTCAGTGAGCAGCTCTCTCTTGCTGCCCTATTCCCTTCCTCAAACTCACTTCAGCAATGAATAACCACCCTAGTATGTAAAGAACATTGGGTTACAAGCTGGAATTTATAAAACAGATTTCTATCTGCCTGCAGCTATTGGCATATCTACCCCAACCACATCCCTTAAGACTAGAATCTGATACAGGGGCAAAGACAGAAGAGCTTCTCTCACTTTCCTTCAGTCTTAAAGATAGGAAGGTCCGCAGTTTGAACAGCTAAGGATCTCTTGGCTTGTGGCTCAAATGCCACCTGTCTCTGCAGTATTGCCACATGAGTAGGATGCCTCCCTTGGCTAGTATCAGAGATTTCCCTCTGCAAAGAGAATTTTCAGCTGCCTTTGAAGGACTTAATACCCCTTTAGAGGTGCCCAACATTACAATAGTGACAAGCTGCAGGCTAAAGCCCTGGCCCACTTACCTTTGGCATGCTGCTTGCTTTAGATCATGAGCTCTGCAGAAGTCCACAGATGGTGCCTAGGAGCTGTGATGAGTACAGGGAAGGATCCAGGGAGGAAGACTATACTCCAGGGCATCTTGTTTTCTGGAAAACTGGCAAGTGCTGATTTTTCTCCATCCCTTTTTAACACACCATTTGGATTCTGATGGGAGTCCCATCTGCAGTTTATCCATTGAACAATGACCCCAAGAAGTCTAGGTGTCTTCCTCCAAGAATCTTTGAATCAGAAGGTTCTGCACTGTTTTGTTTCAGCTAACCAGGGCATGAATTAAGTATGTGGGACTGGAATAGAGTAAAAACAAAACTGTAGAAAGCAATGCATGTAAGAATAGATTTCATTTGGCCTGCTCAGTATCTGTGAGACAGGTATCCCTATAAAAAAGGCAGATAAACCTGCTGTGATAAATAGGACCAGGTGAAATAACTTATTACTCAGTCTGTCATCTAGTTCAGTGAGTCATATGTAGTATCTCTAGAAAGCTGGTAACACCCCAGAAGTCACTAACTTAACACATGTTTAACTTAGGTCTTGTCTCATATTTAATAGCAACTCCAACCAGGCTTGCATGACAATCTTAGAGAAGGGTGGGGAATGCCAATATAGGCCTGAATAGAACACTAATAACCCTTTAAGATCTAAGTTGCCTAATTAAATATCCTCAGAGCATGATTTGTTCTTTGTAGCTAAGGCTTATTTGCAGAAAGTAGTAGAAATGTGATAAACAAGACATCATGCTACAGTTGTATTGGCTGAAAAGCATGAATTCAGGCTGAGGGCAAAGGATGGACACAGAGAGATGCTGGGGTTACCCTGAGCAGGATGGCTCCCACCTGAGGGTAACATTCAGAAGATGTTGTAAGCTCCAAATGTCTGGCTTCAGAGACAAAGACTGTCTTGAGGGTGTCTGGCTAAGCACAGCTAAGCTATCAGGATGCTTTATCTCCTTGGAGGGAGGCAGCCCAAATGCTGCAGTGTTGCAGGCAGCCAGAATAGCATGTGTTGTGTGATATGAAATATTTAAGCACACATGGGCTTTGTGGTGTTTCCTGCCAATCTGAAAAGTATCAGCATGGTGACTTACAGTGCCAAGAGCTGGGTTAAGGAGAGGAGTTCCCTGGTGGGCTTAACCTAGCTGCCGGCCTGCACAGGGCACAAGCCTGAACCCCATGACTTGCTGTGGGGAAACCCAAAATGTCACACTGCCTCTTCCAGGTGTATTCGCTCCATCTCTGTCTTCCAGAGAGTCCTGCTGCTGCTCCTCCTCTAGCTATACACCTGAGCAAACAGATCTCTGCAGGTCCCCCAACTTGACCCAGTTGTGCAGAGCAGTGGCTGTGACAGGAGGAGTATAGCATGTAAGGGACATACCCTGTGGCAATGGATTGCCCTTCCCCCTAGGTGACTTCTCCCCCATGCACAGAGGTGACTCTGATGGGGCAGTCATCCAGCTGCTTCGGGTGATAATACATGTGCCCACTTGACTCTCTCCTGGAAAACCGCATGCCTTTGTTAAGGGTTGCTCACACCCATCCATATACATACAGATGTAAACAGCAATATACCACAGTTGAGACCTATGATAATGGCAACGAAATATCAAAGCTTCTCTCCTCATCCTTGTTTTTCTGGTTTGAAAGAGCAGGGTGTGAGTCCCTGAGTGCATGGGAGAGGGATTGGTGCTGCTCCTGACAACTTAGCAGCCCTGCTCCAGCACTGGCAAGGCAGCTGCACTGCAACTGCTTGTATGCAGCCCAAGAGCTTCATGTCACTCCTGACCCGCGGTGGCATTTAGTGTCGCTGGTAATTGTTACTTCCTTACACACAGCAAACAAAAAATTCCTGCTGCACCAGCAGTCACCTGCTGTGGTTCATCCAGGGGGAAAGGAGCTGGCAGTGATGGCCTGGCTGATGCAAGCAGGATCCATGCTGCTGCGTGCTTTGTGGGGTGGTCAGGGACATTCAGAATACTTCAGAGTGCACATTAGCCAGTTTTCCTCTCCCATGTGAGTACATCCCACACGAAACACGGGAACTGTCTACCTGGCAGCCTTGTGGAAGGAGGTAAATTGGGAGTGCTTGTAGGTGTGGCACTTCAAGTGTACAGGAGGGGTGTCTGTTCCCCTCCAGGGTGGCTGGAAGGGGCTGGGAGTGGGAATTGCCCTCTGCCCGGGGTCTGTAACGGCACAAACCAGCACCCCGAGCTTTCTGCAAATGGCTGCCTCTGCACTGAACACCGAGAGCTTATGAAGCGAAAGGAGGTAAATGCCATTTGGAGAAGAGGAGGATTTTTTTGCCTTGTTGCAGGCAGGACCAGCTGCGTTCCAAACCCGTGACTGCAGCAGCCATGACCCCTCTGAAGGGAAATCTGAGCCCGCAAGCAGTTGTGCTGAGGAGGGCTGCGCTCTCACGTTTCTCTGTTTTGTTTTGGAGCCTCTGATAAGTCGTGGGCTCGCTTTTTCCTTCTTCTCTTTTTTTTCCCCCTTTCTTCTGAACGTATTTCCACAGCCTCAAGGAAGGAATTAAAAAAAAAAAAAAACCAACAAACCAAAACCAAAAACAACGCGGGTTCTGGAATGGGAACAAGTATGTTTCAAATTACAGAAAGGATGTGAAAGGTTCAAGAATTCGAGCCCTGGCTCCGCCTGTGTCTGTCTCCACCCCCCCTAGAGAGCAGCTCGCATTGTGGCTTTTCCACTGCGCCGCACGATATCGTGGCACCGGGCCCGGGGCGGGCCGGTGCCCTCCGCGGTCGTGCGGGGCCCGGCTGGGTCCTCGGGACTCTCCACCAGCCTCTTCCCAGCGCGCAAACCCTTCTTAGTTTTGTGCTTGGGGTTCTGTCTCCCGGTGTCTGTGCGTGTGTCTGTGTGTATGTGCGCAGTTTTCCCTTCCACTGGCGAAGCTCCATCCCAGGAACGTGGGGAGGAGCCACTCGTGAGAGCGGAGCGCCCTCTGCTCGGTGGGAAGGGAGGAAGAGCAAGGAAAGGTGCAGCTCTAGGGTGGAGAAGCAAGTTTCTTGCAGCTGCTGCTAAGGCGTAGGTCCTCCTTAGGCACTTGCACGCTGAAGGTAAGCCTGTGAGCGGTGACTCGAGGGGAGGCTGGTAGCCGCGCTGAGAGTTGCACAACAGCGGTAAGGCTGTGGTACAGCTGATTGACTGCTCTGCTTGGGCTCCTTCACACATGTACCCACTGTAACTGGCTCCCGTATCAACTCCACAAAGACGTAGGGAGAAACCACTGGCAAAGAGGACTTATGAAATGGCTTGGAAGATCATGACTGTATCTGGTCTCAGTCTCTTATGGAGGACCATATCCTAGACACCTGCTCCATCATATGACCGCTTTATCTTATGACCCCAAATGCAAACATAGACCATCAGGGAATGCGCATACTCAGTTTCCTGGAAGGAGGATCCTGTGAATAAAGTTATATGACTGGACATTATTTCCTGGTCCTCCTGTGGCATGATCAGATACCCCCTTCCCATAAGCCTGTGAAAGCTAGCCTTGAGAGATGCACAGCTCATAGCATGTCAGTAGAGGAACCAAGGTCCTCATGAAGTGTCTGGAATAGAGAAGGGTACCCAAGCAATCTCTCCAGCCTGTGGTGTGTGTCTGGCTGCCATCTCAGCAGCCTGCAAGCAAAGAGGATGGCAAGGAATGAACTCTGTGTTGATTGTATTCTTCTAGCCAAATTCAGAATGCAATCCTTTGGCAGAGCTCTCTGGATTAAGAACCTATGAAATAGCTTCAGTATTGTGGATAGATGAGGAGTCACCCACATAAGAAGAACACAACTATAACATAAATGTTCGAGAACTGAGATGTCCATTATGATCTTGACCTTTTCAGTGTCTTCTTAAAGCCATCAGCATCAGTCAGTTGACCCAAATCTGCTGCCTCATGTAAAAAAAGTTAAATTTTGTCCTTGCAAACTTTCACTCAGCCATCTGTATAGATTTTGTAACACTGCTGTGACAGATCCAGGTGTGGTTTTGCTCAGTGAATGAATGGGCAGGGGACTTAAGCATCTCAGTTGCATTGACCAGTACATTGTGCTTGGCATGCTCCCAGTCCCATGATGTTGGGTTTCATGCATAGCTGCAGGGTGTCCCTTTGCATAAGGTGTATGTCCACTGATATACACTGAACACCTTTTGATATACTCATTATATATGGATGGGAGGCCACTGGAACAAAGAACTATTGATGTAAGTTTGAAAGATGAAGATTAGTATCAGTGTACCCACTTCAGCAGCCCATGAGATTTGTCCTTTGAAAGTAAAGCCAAAAACCTTTAGGCCAGTTCGGCTAGACAGATCAAAGATCCTCAACATGAACAAGCAGAGATGGTTTGGCATATGATGTTAGTCTTTATACTTACCCTGAGATTTCCAGAGATTCTGACTAATGATGTCTTTTTTATGTGATGGTATGTTGTGCTAAGTGTTGCAGTGGTGCCTAGGAAATCAGTCTGAATTGGGTCTCATTCTGCTGGATGAGATCCACAACAGAAAGATGATTTCCCCTGTAAGAGATCCAAAGGTTTGTCTGAACTAGCTGACACATTAAAATACTTTGGTGTGCATGCTGTGCTTGCAAAACATGTTACTTAAACAGTGTTATTTTCTTTGTAATATTGAGGAGATCTGACAGTGTCACTTGGCTGTGTCACTCTCACAAGCTGTGGAAGATACAGAGATTATGTTTAGCCAGCTTTCTGCACTGTCTAATTTTGTGCTGGCAGGCTGGATTTCTGAGGTATGTTAGATGAGTCTCAGAGCTGCCTTAATTTATGCTGGCCAAACTGTTTCCTTCTGCACCATTTCACAGGTGCAGGATCAGCAGAGTAATTCATGTTCCACTCCCCGACTGCCCCTGCTCAGTGTCTACCACAGTTCATCCCTGAATTCCCATCGAGGGGACAAATGCTGCCACCAAGCTTTATTGATCTGAGAGTGGTGCTCAGAGAAACTGCAACAATACAAGCTGCAGCTACACCCCTCCACCACGCTGCTTGCATGTGAATTTGGAGAACTCAAATTTTCACTAACACTCCCAGCTTTTTGCTAGCGTTTTAGCCGCACCAGGCTCCACAGTAGAACAGAAAGCTGCATCTGGTTCCCTCCCAGAGATGCAGTCCCTTCATTCTGTGTTTGGCAAAGTAGATAATTTTTATTCATCAAGCCCTTCAGGAGTGGAAATTTGGGCTCAAACTCTTCAGCTGGAAGAAACCATCCAATCTCCCTGTAGGTTTTTTCCTGATGTGCAGGCACAATCTGGCTGCTGTGTCATTGGTGAGTCTGGGGTTTCAGAGGGCACTCAAATAAATAAACCCCCCACCTTCCACAGACGGTACCCTTCTCTATTTGATTATGTTGTTTTCTCTCAGAAGATTTTTGATGGCACTGCCTAATCTAGAATTTTAAGGGCGAAAATTGGACAAATCAGTTTAGTTGTGCAAACCTAAGCGGAATAGTAATGCATGACTAATACACAACAGCGCTCGGCATGAGATAAAGATGCATGTGTAACGTATGCAACATAAACCCAACGCGCTGTGGGAAGACATGACAAAGATGTTTAACAGAGCTACTTCTCCTCTTCAAAAGTGCACCCTTGCCTGCAGAGCACACCCAGCACTGCAATGACAGCAAAGCATGACCTTTGCGCTCTGCCATCAGGTACCCAGGGGTCCCATTGTTCTCCCTTCCATGTTTTCCAGTCTGGAAACAAGTGAGAAACTTCTCATCTCTGATCCAGCTTAACTGACCATAGAGCATCTGCCTGCTGCTAAAACAAAAGTCTCACTTTTGAGGAAAATATGTGATGCTGTAAATCGCACTCTGTCAGGTAACTCTAGTGGTCAGTCAAGCAAAGGAAAAAACTGCAAAATCCTTTATTTTATTTTACTTTTTTTTTTTTTTTGGTGTAAATATAAAATAATTCGTTATTCCCATCTCCCCGGCCTCAGTACCCAGCCCGCACATCTTGGTATTTCCACTGTATGCCTGTTAAGATGAGAAAGAAGATGTAAAACGGGATCTATTTGGGCTGATGAGGGGAGAGAGTCTTTGCCAGTGCATGGCGAGCCCTTGCTCAACAGGGGGTCAGACTCCTCAGGGGCGGGGCGGGGCGGGGCGGGGCCGGGCCGGCGCGCTCTCCCGCCACTACCGGTGCTGGGCTGACACCTAGCGGCCGGCCGTGGCACCGCACGGTGGCCGGAGTAGCGCCGGAGTAAGTATGCTCCTCCTAGGAGTAAGCGAGCTCGAACTGCAAGGTGATGGGCATGGAGCCTTGGTGTTCAGCAGAAAGGTCTTGCAGGTTTGGATGCGCTTCTATGAAAATATACCTTAGGAACAGTCAAGAAACGCTAAAATTCCTAAAATTACGTGTAAAGATTATGAAAGGAACAGAAAACCCCACAGCAAAATACCCCTGCATTTGCAAAGTGCCCAACAGCTCAGATGCTCTGTGCTGCTCTGATTCTCCATCTCAAACCCCACATATTCCATGGGTGAAGGGGCACTGACCACAGTCACAAATAAAGCCTGGAAGAGGCACAAGCATTGGAAGATGTAGACCTGCTGGCTTAATGAGTTGAAGCCTACTAACGTGACTACTGAGCAGTCATACCAATGCCATCATGTCAACAGCCATGTTGACTTCTGATAAGGCACTGAAGTCACCTGAACTCTTAATTCAAAGGTTTCTTCTTTTTCCATGTGGGAATTCTGCTGGGAAAGAGAGACTTACAAATGGCAACTACCTTCTTCTTTTCCTTTCCACAGATGGCTGGTCTTCCCAAAGTGGCCAGCATTTTTGAGTTCTCAAAGGTTCTTGGTATACAGTTGGTCTATGTTGGCAGTTGCTCACATGGCAAAATGTACTACCTATGGATCTGCTTGTCCATATTTGCATTTTATAAATGATGTTTACTTATAACTCTGAATTTATGCAAAGCATTTATTCATTCTTAGGAGTTGTTGAAATAGAAATCTTTATTTTTAATGTTTTTTTAGAAAAGCAGTTCAGTATCTAAGCTATTTAAAATCTTTTATGGCTTCCATCCTTCTAGCATATTTTTTCCAATGGAGATATTAAATAAAATTCCTCTTACCTGTAACTTTTCGAGCAACAGGAGCTGTATTTTCCCATTAATTAATTATTTTTTTTCTCTTCTTGCTAAGGTCCCTATATCAGAACTGCTGAGTCTGGTAGGGGGTGTCCACAGGGCACTTGCTTCAGTCTTTGTTCACGTGCCCTCCCTCAGAAGGAGATAACAACAATACATGAGTGTCTTATTTTCCCAGTTCCCACTTTTTGTTTCCATCTTTGCCAACAGATTCAGCATTGTCTGCATACAGAGCAAGACATATTTGGTAACCAGGTCCAAAGGACCCATCTTAACCAAAACGACCAGACCGGATAGGCACTTGCTATGTATTAGAACATCATCTTTATTTCTACATGCAATAACTTGGACTATCAGAATTCCCCAGTGTTAGGCATCCCCAAGCACAGGTGACTCTGAACTTTCTTCCAGTGCTTCTCAGACAACATTTCATTGCCTGACCCGCCTCCTGGCTTCACTTTTTTGGCCCTTTCTTCTGTTCCCCTTCCACAGGCTTCTGCTCATTGAAGTGACTGATTGAAAAGGAGGTGAACAAGTGTTAGTCTAGTAGAGTTAACCTTCCCTGTCAGGTATCTTAAGTTGCTGAGGGGCCCTTGAGGGAACAGCCTGAGTGGCAACAGTAAGGACAGCAAAGGTCACAACTCTTTTGATTTTTGTCTACAAGGTATTACCACTACCAAACATGTTACAGTCCTAAAATGTGTAGATACGGAGTACATATCTCTATTTTCTTTCCTCACATATCAACTCAGCACATTAATGGCACCAAATGAAGTCCTTGCTGGCCATTTAGTTTCAACAGCTCATAATCTGCTTACTACTTAACCACAGTTCCGTAATTTGTGTGTAAAGTACTTGGGAACTCCATGTAACCTCTGATTCAAGATTAACCAGGCTAAGCCCATCTAGCATTTGAGCGTGGATGCTTCTAGTATGGCACCAGTATATGCGAAGGAATAAAGATTGTACCTAACAAAGTAACTTGCTTCTTTTTGAAAACATTAGGAGACTAAGAGGGGAAGAGATTTACAGAACTGACCTACTGCTTCTAGTGTTAAAACTAGACGACAGCATATATTTAAACCCATCAGTATGTGCTGAGGGATAGGAATATTTGGGCACGATGAATAGGACTTTCAGCTGATGAGTCACATGTCAGAACTGACTGAAAATCCAGGGGGAGTTTTGGTCCAATGACAAGCAGTTTAGCCTGCAGCTACTGACAGCCTCCGAGGAGTTTGCTGCTGACTGCTCAGGCTCTCAGAACTTAGACGTGATTGCTACAGGCACTAAAGAAGAGGCACTTTCAAGAGAGCAGAAAGTTCTGTAGTTTGAAGGTGGGTTTCCAGGGAAAACTAGGTCTCCTAAGAAGAAGGATCAGAGAGAAGGAAAAAAACCCAGAATTCCCTGAGGATGGAGGAAAAAGTCTGAAGCCACATGTGCTGCCTTTGCAGATCTTAACCCTGGCTTCTGGGGAGAACAGTGTTGAGCTGATTCTTCCCTCAAAGGCTTACAAGAATGAATGAAAATGCTATTTAGCTCTGAGATCCCTGCACTCTCACGGCAAGTTTGTCAAACAGAGTAAGACTGACTTCTACTTTGGCTCAACAGAGCTTCTAAGCTCTCAAGTTATTTTTTTATCTACCATCTACTGGCCCAAAACATATATCCCTTCACCTCCTAATGTGAATAAGGTTGTGTTTATTTGGTGCTAAACCAAATTAAAAGAAGAAAGACAAGTAGGACAGTAAGTGGAGTCACTCACTCACCTGTAGTCCACAACCCCTGTCCGATTCCGGTCTAGCTTGTGCACTAGTTCCTCAATTTGGATGCGATCCATTGGGATGCTTGGATGCTAAGAGGAGAAATGTTAGCAAACCTGGGTATTTCTAAGCAAAATAATCCTCTATATCAGGATGGGGCCTGGCCATCTTTTAATAGTGATCAGATGGCTTGGTGCGTGGAGGAAGGAATGGAAAAATTCCAGAGTGGTGATGGTGAGGCAGTTTCACTCTTTTAGGATTAAAATTGGATATTTTTTTTGTTCTCTGTTTCTTGTAAAAGAGCATCATGGCTGGCTGACTATTGCTACTGACCCCAGGCACATTGGTGGTTTTAATAGGAAGAGACCTATCTCCTCAGTGCATAGAGTTAAGGGTTTAGATGCCTCTTTTTCACTTTCCCATAGCAGTAAGACTAAGTATCTATCAAGATCCTGTATGTCCTATAAAAACAGTGGACCTCTGTGATATTCTAAAATTGATCCATTACCACTGATGCCATCTGCAGTATTTATTTGGTGTCACAGCGTTTCTGTTGGTCTCATTCAGGACTCTACTTTTAAGGTGGTTGAATTTATCCTTTTAGCCTGAACAATGTCAGCAGCAAGGCTGCAGCAGAGAGGTGTCCCTAGAGTCGTGTTGTGCCAGAAGAGCATTCTGGCAGTGCTTTCAGAGGCATACCTGCATCATGGCTTTCCGGAAGGCAGCCACAGGGATCTTCATGTTTCCTTCCTCATCAATCTTCCTAAAAAAGTCCCAAAGTCGTAGGTTGTGTTCTTTCAAGTAGTTCTAAGAGAAGCAAGAATAAAACATGGGCATAACCATGAAACAGCTGCCAATACTTGCTTCCACTCTCCCCTTATTCTTCCATCTGTCACCTTGCCTTTACTCATCCTGCCACTTAGATATATGAATCCTTCACTCTTTGTGCAGCCATTCTATTGTCAGAATAAAATCCTTTTGTTCAGGTCAATCCCATTCTTCTGAGTTATACCTTTCCGTTATACCTATAGACTCAGTAGTAAACCTGTTTCTTCTGATAACTGCCTATGGTTATCAAGTCCTCATTCCAGCAGCCACTGCTTGGCCCAGCTGTGTAATCCAGAGCCAGCCCTCTCGTCCAGATCTCTGATCACTTTAGTTGCTCTTCTCTGAATTCCTATCTGTTTGAATGAGGACACAGCCATAATGACTGTTAAAAGCTGCAAAGCATGCTAGGGTGAGCATCACTAGCTGTGAAGCACAGCAGTACTGTCTGATGTGAGCCAGCAGCCCAAGATTTTACTTAAGCTCGTCCAAATCCATATTTATAGCAAAGTCGCATTCAATTAGCTGAAAATCTGCACAGCTGCTAAGAAATACAGTGAAGCTGGTAGTGCAAAAGTATTATTCGACTCAGCAGTGCTCAAGTGCTTGTGTTGCCTTCCATCAAGGAGGACAGCACCATCTGCTGCTATCCACAGAAATTACAGACTTTGAAAAGCTAAGTAATTTCTGTTTAGGACTCTACTTGTAATACCATTTCCTACTTACATGAAGCACATTAATTTTGATGCTAAAGCACAACTGTCAGTGAAGAGTTCTAGGAAAGTCACCTATTGTGGTGAGCTTGTGATGAGGGTAGACATTCATTTAGATCATATTCGGATCAATCAGGTTTTTTTACAGAGCAAGCAAACATCTATTCAGATTATTTTTTCCCCAGTGGTATCAGGTCCCAAGGCATTAGCTTCTCCTGAAAATCAACGGGTTTGCTTAGTAGGTTTGTGTGGACTGAGATATGTGGCTACTGTGGCAGTCTTTGTGAATATAATCTTTTGAGTGAATTTCCCGCTTGGAAGAAAGCTTACCCCTTTCAACCTCCATCCCTCCAAGTGCTTGGATCATGTGTACTGTGAACAGAGAAGCTATGGACCCACATTCAGTAGCTCACCTGAATAATTTTCATGGGATTTGGATGCTGCTCGGGTTTCATGAAGATACAGCCTTCGACCTCTCCATAGATGACATTTAATTCAGGACGTATTTGATACATCAAATCCAGCAATTTGATGAAAGTTTTGTTCACCAACACATTCTGGTACATAGGAGGAAGGAAAATGCAGTCAAATGTGGACACCCAAAGAAAAACAAAGACTTGTGTGCATTCACAAAATCCATCTAATCTCAACATTAATCATTCTCTCCTAAGGGTGGTGCCTTATCCTATTTCTACTCTTCACTTGCAGGAATCTCATGAAGGCCTGGCTCTAAATTAGAGCTCTTTCTCTTTTCCCATGTCTGAGACAGAAAAGGGTCTACCGATTTATGCAGAAATTAGCTTAATGTTAGGTAGATGTTCATCAGGTAAATGTCTACACTAAAGACCTCTTATGTTAGGTGATTCAAGTGTTTCATGTTCATCTCTGAGACAGTTCTAGATAGATCACCTCTCCATTTGGTTAAGATGACCCCAACCATCCAACACTTAAAAGGATTAGTACCTCCAGCAATGTAGCTTTATAGCCCAGAGAAGAAAGGTGTACCTATCTGGGAAGGGTCCAAGCATCTCCAGATAAAAAGAACTTTTGGTAAAGTTCTGTTTCCTTGTGCAAGCCTAATAGGAAGCTCCCATCAGCAGTACAAGACCTGAAGTTTGTTTTTTCCCAAAGAACTTCAAGCAGGGTAGTGAGAGCTCAGCATTTCAGAGCTTCCACTGTGAGTTTTCTGGTTTAGCTCTTACAGAATGGGCAGCAGCACAGTGTTCTGACTTAGGGTTACAGGATATTAGAAAGTAAGTGATCAATGCAAATATTATTGATGTCAGTGTAATTTATTCTTCTAAATTTCCGTTCTGATAAATTTGCCTTTGCTTTATCTTTTAAAAACATGATTATGATCAGTTCATACCCATTATGACAAAGGAATTGTTCCTGTATTGTATTAGTTATATACTTGTTGGAAATTTCAAGCTCACGAAATTCATGAAAACTTCTGTTTTCTGTCATTGCAGGAGGTTCCCAAGGCATCAAGCACTGTTATTTTTTCCCCAAACTTTATTTATAAAGTTTCCAAATGCATTCTTACAGCTTCTTTTTAGGAGCTAAAGATCCATGGTTCTATCTAGAAGCTTATGGTCTACTGTGCAGTGAGCTCTTCACTGTTACTACTCGAAGACAGTGTTGAATGAATCTGGGTCTGGCTGGCTTTATTAGCTTTCATTCAGCACCAACAGCTTTATGCAGTGACTCTCTGAAGGAGCCATTCAGACATCCTTGCACTGTGCACACTGGCAGAGTATCCTAGTCCTGGGAACACAGCATAGGAGAGCCCAAGCTGTCCCTGCTAGCTGCCAGCTCTCCCCAAGGCTTGCCAGCCTGGGCTTGACCCCATGAGAAAGCCAATGGACTGCCAGTGTGGCATCAGAAGCAGCACAGCCAAAGCACTGTGGCCGGGCTGTGGTTGGGTGGCACCAGGGGGGAACCAGCTTGTGCATTCCAGCATGTTTGACCCAGCCAGGCCACAGGCCAGAAAAACAGCCTATGGACAGCTGAAAAGAGACAATTTTCTCTTTTGTACTGTGATGGTGAAGATGGGCACGTGCTGGCTGTTCTGACTTCTATAAAATGTTTGATAGCATCTGCAAGTTGAAACCTATAGAGAGTAGGTTATGTGGGGGACAGTCATGCTTAGAAATATTGTTAGAAGCAATAAACTGCTGTTAAAAATGTGGCTATCTATTGTGTTGCCTTTGCTAGTGCTGTCAAACCTATGCAAGGTTTTCTAAATATGATCCTTGTTTCAAATTCCTCTTACAGACACACTGTACTAATACAGAATCATTCTGGGCATCTGGGAAAGGAGCAGAAGAGGCTTTGGTTTGTTTTCACTTAAGTTTCCTATAAAATATTAAAACCTTTATTAATTTCTTAAGTATTTAAGACAGCATAAGGTCTTTGGAGCTGCATATTTGCAAATACTGTGAATTGAAATGCAAAACTGCCTACATTAGAGGTGAAATGAAGTCTGTCAGACAGATTAGGCATTTGCTTAGAAGCATTTGGGATACTGAAATGTCATTGCAAATTTATTCCATTGACCATTTATCTTGTGAAATGCCAGGTAATTTAGACTTTTTGAAGGGTATGGTGAAGAGAGCATCTGTTAACCCTAAAAAGCAGAAACTCATGGTGAGATTTAGTTTGGATTGAAGATTCTTAACATTAATTAACTCCTTGCCTCAAAATTTCTCAGATTTGTCTCCTTTTAAATAAATGCATTTCTGTAATTAATTTCTCAGAATTTAGCTAAAATCTGTTACTCTTCATGAATTGCTGATGTTATTAGTAGTAAAACTAGCACAACCACGTATACTGCAATGAAGTCCTATACCCCCACACAGCCCATTTTATTTTTCCTTTGCAGAATGAGGCCTGCTTCCTTGCAGACTTGGCAAGTAATTCCCTTTGATCTTAATTTATGCAGGAAATACTGTCTGCCCTAGAGGGATGCCTGTTCTTCAGATGATCTCTGTTGAAGGGTCTCGATACTCTCAGGAAGGATCACAGATGAATATTATGGATTCTGCTTTGGTTTCTTTCTTTAATACAGTTACCACAGGACAAAGAAACAACCCATTATGTGAGTCTCCAAAACTGCCCATGAACTTGGTTTTTTTTAGCTTGTTTCAAGTGTTAATGGATTATTTATGTTGCAAGTCCTAAACCCAATCTTTGTGCAAATGCTCTTTCCTTTAGTCACAGTGTTCCCAAAGGTGGACGGAGGGTTCTGAAGTCCCCAGTACCTTCTGTAACTGCTCCCATGAGGCACCAATGAACGGATGGGAGGGCCAGGAGCAGCCTGATCTTTGCCTAGGTCTCTCTCTCACCAGTGTTGGTCTTCAGTGCAACTCATTCTCACTTAGGAGCTCAGAGGCATTTTTGGGTATCCCATTTTAGAAGCAGCACTTGGGGTTACAACAGTACATGTCATGTCTTTGACTTGCTGTGGAATAGTACATTAAGATTTGGCCTCTGATTTTTTTTGACTTTTTCCCCTTCCACACCAGCCTTTTAATGTGTTTGAGGTTTGGTTTGTTTTGTTTCAGTTTGGGTTTTTTTGGTATTTGCTTTATTTCTTTCAATAAAATTGTTTTGCTTTCAATGCCTTGAAGCATCCATTTTCTTCTATTGCTCATACATACTGACACGATATCAAAGCACTTCACAGTATCTAGCATGTTAGGCTACCCTGGGGGGGAAACAGCTCAGGGGATGAAGAGAATTCATCCTCCAGTGGGAATTCACTCCTTGTTCTTGTTCTGCTATTGCAAAACAGAAGGGAGTGAAATGTGGTGATACTATAAGCACCTCATTCCAGAGCTGTACCAAAGCCCTGTAATTTCCACATGGCTCCCTAGATGGGCTGTCAAATATTAACCCTTTTTTTTTAATAGCTGTGTCTCAATGAAATGAACAGCAAGTCTCCAAACAGTTTTGGAAGGGGGCAGCTCTCTGATCCACCCAGTTCCTAAGAATGTATAGTCTTGGAGGCTTTCCAGCACATAAGCTCTTACTGAAATGTTGATCTCCTCCATCATGGATTTGGAGTTCTTTCTGATAGATAAGACTAGTGCAGTAGCACCTTCCACGGTCAGGGTATTACCGGCCATCTGTAAAAGAAGGGACAGAGATCCAGACGTATTACTAATGAAGGCTTCTGTCTGGCAGAAGGCATGCTGTAACCTCAAGGATGACCCCTTCTTCCTATTCTTCAGCAGGGCTGTGGCATAACTGTGGTCCCCTTCAATGGCTTTGTCTGTTATCTCACCAACTCAAGTCTGTCCCACAAAGCTTTGCAGTGCAACTTCCCAGTGGAGTTGCCTTCTCAGCTTCTGCCTCCTTGTGTGAAATTCCACATATCAGGTCTCTTACTTCTGTCACACAGAGGTATGTGATGTTCAGTCATATGAGAGGAGAGGCTGAGGCAGTGGGCTGCATTTGAATATGTGCTTGATAGTAGGGCCCCTCTGGATGAGGGCATGCCCCTCAGGACATTCCCATACCTTGGCTCCTCTTGGCAGCACAGCAGATTAAAACCCAAGCTGATCAGCTGCATCTGGCTTATAAGGTCTAGCTATCTGGTGTTACGGGGTTGGCATTGCCATGTGCATCTCTTGGTGTGTGAACATCACCTCTCACCTGCCCTGGACTTCATGTGCAGTGCCCACTCCTGCTATTTGAAAGAAAACCTTCTTGAGTAATACTGGCTAGCAGAAGGCATGTCCTACTTTAAACATCCTTTGTGTTATTAGCTCCTAAGAAAATCTGTGCAGCTACATAGAGAGAGTAATGCCTTGGTGTGAGCTAGTGACCCTGCCTCAAGGCAGGTTAAGACCAAAGCAGACACATTTATTTACAAAATCTAAATGAGCAGTCCCAAAGACTGGTGTGGTAGCAGTGATTTACAAGGACAGGAGTGTCCAAAGACAGGCCTACGGCTTTGAACATGCATACTGCCATTTGCATGCTCTCAAGATGGTGGAGTTAAGTCTAGCTGAGAATCATAAGCAAGCTGACTTTTCTAAACTGAATTTCTGGTGAATTATCTTAGATTGAGAAGACATGTTAGCTCTCAACCTTAATCTCTGAAGCCATCTTGTGTGCTCATTCGGTTTTGCCTTTTGAAGATTATTGATCCATAGCTTACTAGAAGGCAGTTTTGGCTTTTTTTTTCCAGGACATGATAGTACTCCTCTCCTTTAGGTAGTGCTGTGGCATTGCTCTGACATAGCAATGACAGTTTATCCTGTGTTTTAATAAGTTTTTAGCAAAGAACACACTGAGAAAGGCACACTCTTGCCTGACTACAAACTTCAGTGTGAACCTTTGCCTCAGGTTGAAATTCATGTTACATGTACATATGTACTTTCACAACTACATTTAATGTATATGCATGATCTAAATGCAGATCAGGTTTTCTGCTAGACATGTTGAATGCCTAGGTTCTCACTTGACTGAGACTAGACATGTCAAACACTTAGGGGTGATAATGGGTGTGGGGCATTTTTGGTTGATAATGGGTTATGGGGGATTTTTTTAGGAAACAGTGCAGTTTAATTGCCTGAGAAGAAATGAATGAGATAGTATTCCCTTCTGCTCTGCTCACATTCAACCCAGAGCAATACTCATTTCCTCCAGTTCTAGCTCAGTCACCTCTGTCTTCTGTCCCTCCTGTCTCAGATCTTTCTACTCTCTCTGCTTATTCCTTGAGCTCTGCCTGAGCTTTATTTTACCTTCAGGATTCTGAATTTTTCATTGGCTTCAAGGCCCCTGCAGAGCTTCTTGGCTCCCTCATTGTTGATCTGGTTGTTGCTGATGTCCAGGTGAACCAGCACGTCATTGACTGTGAGAACATCTGCTAGGGCATTTGCTCCCTCATTGCCAATGCCATTCCAAGAGAGGTTGAGTATTTTCAGTGCATCATTGCCCTCCAAGGAGAGAAGAGGGATCTTAGGTAGTGCATGCCCATCTTCTGTACCACTCTACCCTTTCTTGCTTGGCTGAGACATGAGCACCCCTCAAGTCACACCCAGACAGCTCCCAGTGGATCCAGCATTCCTGCAATGTCACCAGGGTGTCTCCTGGTGTTCCTACTGACTGGTTACTCTTACTTACGGAGCTGACTGCCATGATCAGTAGGATGAGCCTTTCTAGAGCTACTGAATCCTGCTCAGACTTCAGTGACGTAAGTGCCCAATTGGTGTTTCAATCAGTTCCTGGTAATAACCACTGTGAAGGGTATCACAAAACAGAGGCATTCCTACCCTGAGACCTTTTCCCAGTGCTACTGCCCCCTTCCTTCTCAGGTAATTCCAGCTCAGGTCCAGAATCTCCAGTGTTGAATTGCTGTCTAGAAGAGAGAGAAACTGAGATGTTAGCTTGTGAAGAGTGGTCTGGACACAGCTGCTGAATCACTTAGGGACTAAGAGAATGTTTGCTGGGGGCTCAGCAACAGCTTTCTGTCCTGGTTTCGTCTGGGATAGGGTTAATTTTCTGTATAGTGCATCACTGTTGTTTATTGTTTGCTTTTTCCCTTTCCCGTTTTGGTTTTTGTACTCTCTCCCCTTGCTATTTCCGTTATCATTATTATTATTATTAGTAGTAGTATGAGTTTTATATTGTACTTTAGTTATTGTACTGTTCTTATCTCAACCCATGCGGTTTTGGTTCTCCTCCCTATCCCATGCTGGGGGGGAGGAAGGGGTGTGAGTGAGCAGCTGTGTTGTGCAGAGTTACCCTTTAAACCACACCTTCATTGACTGCAGGAACATGTACCTAGAGAGTCTTTGCTGTCCACAGCACCCAAAGAAGAGAGAATGGGCTGTTGATCAGCAGCAGAAAGGGAACACAGGTTTTTTTCTGGCTTAATCGAAGAATAAGTTGTGAAGGAAGAAGATAGAGGGAGGATTTCTTATATTAATAGACACTATCTGTTTTTCCTACTGAAGAAAAATGCTGGATTCTCCTTGCCACAGCTAAAATATCAAGACTCACTTTGCATATGTTTGATTAGCAGAAGAGAGGACTTCAGCTTCATATGATAGCTATGCTCAGCTGTGTATGTGCCAGTGCAAATTCACATGCATAGCACACCTCACAATGTAAGTTCTACTTAGAGGAGGGTATGTGTGAATTCACTTGTGTCTACTGTGGCACTGGGGAGGGTAGGACTTGCCGCCAACACTTGCTTTTTCTTCTCAAAGAGAATTTCTCATCCAGATTTTCCATGGATGGGAGGTTGGATGGAGGCAGATGGTGAGTTTAGCTGACTTAAAAATACGCTTTTGAGAAACAAAACAGAAAAGAAGCAGATTCTGCAGTAATCTCTGCTGTTCCTGCCTCAAGTGAGCTGGAAGGAGAGAAGAGATTTAACACCTTTAATTTTGGAGTGCTTTTTTCTGGGTTAGGACAGTCACAAGTTTTAGTACTGATCTTTGCATTGTCTGCAGGCTTGTCCAAGGCAGGGGACAGAGTGCCTTGTCCTCATTGCAGTTTTAATTGATCCATCTTTTAAAGATATGGACTGTAATTAGAAAGAAGTATATATCAGGGGAAATACTGAACCAGGAGAAGGAAATTGTTAATTAAACTGAAGGTTTTCTGTACCCAGATGCTCAAGGAATGAGATGGATGCTCATAGCATACTCTTGTGGCCGTTATGATGGCAGAGGTGTTGGACATACTGAGGGAAGAAGAGTGTCAGATGTTCATGCAAATCTTTCCCAGTGCACTAATACCACCTGAGATTACTGAAAGACTGTAAATGTTTTGTTCACTTTCCCTTTCCAGGGCTACTAGCACACTCTGTATCTCACTTTGCCTGAACAGATGAATTAGGCAGCTTAATTTTATTTCTTATTAATCTGTTTCTCTTACTACTTGTTGTGCAATGGCTCAGACCATTAGGGTTTGGGCTATTTAAGAAAAATGGAAACAACTCCTAAACCTTGTAATCAAAAGATTAAAACAACAACAGTTCTGATCCTATTTGATTTTAGCAAAATGCAGTTTTCTGCTTTGTACTCCCTGAGGGGCTTCTCTTCTGTTAGCAGTTCCTCATCCTGCATTTCTGTTCTGATATATTAGTCCTAGTTGCTAGAGTCACCTGTGGTGATGAGGGTGAGACTCTGGAGCAGGCAGGAAGCCTTAAATCTGGGCACCCTGTCTTTTGTACTACCCACATGTCATGGGGTATGTTTGCTGGAGAAAGAAATACATGTTTTCTGTGCTGACACCAGCAAGTGCCCCAGTGCCTGTACTCCAGGAGTAATAAATTACCGAGCATCTGTCCCAGGAGCTGTCCTCCCTTCTCAGAGAACTCATTGTGGCTGAAGTCCAGCTCCTTCACTTGGAAATTTTGCTGCAAAGAGACAAATGTGCAGAGACAGTGAGATCTTCCAGCCAGCTGCAACCAGATGCCACCCCAAGACTTTCACATAAGGATGAAACAGAGGGATATCAGACACACTGAAATGTTCAGTGCATGGGAGATTATCAGCATGGCACTGTATCCCAAATCAAATCTTTGACAGGCATGTAACATCACAGTGATTCTCTTCCCAAAGCAGCAAAAGCAATGGGACTTTGTGTTATGCAAACTTTCTTCATACAGCTCATGTCTGGCCTGCAACACACCCTGCAATTCTGTTCTGCCCATTTCACTTGCACCATTGGATCCTGATCAAGAGTATGTTCTGATACAAGGTCAAGGCTTTGCTTGAAGGCAGCTTATGGTGGTGCCAAATCATGAAGAGGCTTTCAGACAGGACCTAATCAAGCATCTTATTTCTACTGGAGAATTGCAAAATGAGATGAAGTTGTGTTTCTTATGCTTCTTGAATTATTTTTGCCACCCAGGTGTTGTTTTGTTCTTCTGTTAGAGTCCTGAGGGCTTGTTTCTGAGCTGGACTCACACAGCTCTCCTTAGAAAATGTTAACATCGTTTATCCTGCTCTGTGTCCTCCCAGCTTCTCTCATTTCTGAAGTAAGCATGAGGCACTTAGCGGAATTATGCCAGGAAATCATGTGGGCACTGCCAAGTGAAATCATGCCAGGTAAGTAGCAGCTTCAAGATGAGGAGAATCTGTTACACAGCCAAGGCTGCAAATGACCTTGGATTTCAGGTAACTCACCATTAATGCCTCAGAAAAGTACAGTGCACTCTCCTCTCCAAAGTTGTTTCCTGGGGAAGAACAGTATGTTAGCATTGTGCTGATCTATCCCTTGGTGCTGTGCCAGGGTCTGCAGGAAACCATGCTTTTAGGTAGACCCTCCAGTTAATCATAGCCCATGTCTGGCTGTAAGGAGTTTTAATGGGTTGACCTTTGCTGAACGCCAGGTGCCCTCTAAGTCCCTCTATCATGCCCCTCCTCAGCAGGACTGGGAGGAAGGGGGTGAAAGTGAGATGGAAAAGAACTCATAGGACAAGATAGAGGCAGTTTATAAAGCAAAAGCAAAGGTCATGTGTGGAAGCAAAAGAAAACAAAAGATTTATTCTCTACTTCCTATTTAGCAGGTGATGTCTGGCTGATTCCCAGGAAATAGGGCTTCAGTACATGCAGTGTTTGTTCCAGAAACAAACATCATAATAACAAATGGCAGCCTTCCTCCTCCATTGTCTTAGCTTTTATCACTGAGCAGATATCATATGGTATGGAATATAACTTTGGTCATCTCTGGTCAGATATCCTAGCTGTGTCCCTTCCCAACATCTGCCCACCCCCAGCCCACAGGGTGAGATGGGTGGTATGTTGGAGAGAGCCTTGATGCTGTGCAAGCACTGCTCAGCAGTAGCCAAAACCCTTCTAGCTACCAGTACAAAGCACAGCACTATGAGGGATGCTATGGGAAAAATTAACTTCATTGCAGCCGGACCCAATACAGAAGTTTGTCACTATTCCACTTCATTACATAGAGTAGAAGTATCCCAAGTTGTGGGAGACACTTCAGCAATTATCTAAGTTTCTTGTAAGGGACAAGTTTTCAAAGGTGCTGGAGGCTGAACAGGCCAAACATTTATTCACATCACTATGAATCTAAACTTCCATTATTACTCTGTGTTTCCATCAGAGTAATAGCTGAGGTACTGATTTTTCTCATAGTCTGACTGATATTTGCAAGATAAAAGAATAGAATTAAAAGGTGTTATTTCACTTCCCCTGCCATCACTTTTTGGGTACATATAGCCTACCTGAGAGCAGAATAGTGTGGAGGGAGGACACGTTGTCCAAAAGCAAGCTGGCAATGGCTTTAGCTCCTGCTGTGTCTAGGTGGTTATTTGAGATGTTCTGGAAGGGAAGAAGGGAAGATAAGAAGGATGAGTCCAAAGAATGAGTGATCTTTATTGTCTTATTGCCCAAGATACCAAGTGAAGAAGACAAGCATATAGGAAATGTCAGCCAGCCAGGAATTAACATGTGTGTTATAGGAGTGTTTAATCCTTGATCCTTCCTAATAGGAAGAAAGCCCTAGAGCCATCAGTTTACACACTCATCTTTGTCTTCAGGGAACCAAGAGGCATGTGGCAAATAATTTTTCTTCCAGCACAGCACATGTTCCATGGTCTATCAAAATGCATTTTATATACCCGTTTCAGATCAAAGGAACATTCCTACCAGTTCATATCTGAAAGTTCTGCATTATTCCCCTAATCTGTTTAGAAAAGTTTCCCATGTCATATTGGAGAATGAAAGTTCCTGACCAAAACATTTTTTCTGTTGGCTAAGCATGAACTAGAAAGACTTAGTTATGGCAATTATTGTCACATCTGCTAATGAAGAGAACAGTTCCAGACTCACCAGGCTGTCATCACATGCATACTTCTGCTTTTCAGAAGCTTGTGCTTTTTAAAAGTAGAGCAGCATAAAATATAACGTTCAGAATGTGAATATTTTTGCATGAGAACAAAGGTTATTCAGTTAAAATTGTAAAGGAATTAATCGGTTTTCTTTCAGATAATTGAACTTGGTGAGCAGTAATTTTGGCCTCCAACTATGTCAGACTGGGTACCAGTTCTTGAAGGGTGGAATTCTCTTGTAGCATCTCTGCTATGCATATGGCTCCTTCTGCCAGCATGCAGTTGTCTTCCAGCTCTAGATGGGTGACAGTTTCATTGGACTGGGAAAACACAAAGGTAAACAAAGACACACAGAAAAATTGCTGAAGAGTTAAGGAAGGGGATAGTTTTCTTAGTTCAACAGGCACTGGACATTTCCTCCAAACCTCAGAAAGCATTGCAGGCCCTGGGCAGGACAGCAAGGAGGGGAGACAGAGATATGGCAGTAGGAATTGGCATACAAAAAAGATGCTTTCCTGGAGAGGTTTTGTGTGGGTAGGACTTTCCATTGCTTTTTGCCAGCATGAAGACCCACGTTCAGATCCAATCTCCAATTCAGGCATCTTGGCTTGTCCATTGGTGAGTGTAGCAGAACCCATAGTTGGGGATACCAGTCCCTACACCCTACCTCTGGCCCTGTAGGGGTTGGGAGCACTGGGGACTTGTGTCCCATGGAAAAGCAGCAGTTTGCTTTTGGGAGTAACTAACTCCAGCAAAGGCCAGCAGTTGCCACACAAGACTTTCCTGTGCAGGGGATTAGAAATATTAGGGATGATCAGAGCTCCTGTGTGGAAGATACGTGACATTTTATCCCAGAGTGTGTACTCAGTGATGGCTTCCAGGCCTGAGAGAGGCCTAAAATGCCTATTGTTCTTGAGAACAGCGGGCTCACTCTTGCAGACTACTCACCATGAGAGCAATAGCAATGGCTTTGACACCTTTGGGTCCCAGACCATAGTGGTTCAAGTTTATATAAGACTTGTCCATGTTCTGAATAAAGTATGAGACAGGCACCACCTGCATCAGCTTGCATGCTTCCAAGTACAGCCCTGTGCCTGTAGTGCCCACAAAGGCTTTCTGAGGATCTGTGGAGAAAAAGTATTTGATGAGTGGTGCATTTTTTAAAAGAAATTAAGTAACTTAATTACTTATTAAGTAATCGAGGTACTTACTAGAATTAAGTAACACTATGCAACAACAGTAGGGTTTTACTCTTAAAGGATCATTTTCCCCTGGTTCTCCCAATCCCTTTATCCCAGACCTCCAAGAGTTAATGTATCCGCCTTGCTCCTCCACTTGGCATCCAGCGACTTGCTGCAGCTTCTCACCAGTCTGCAATGTGACTAAACCTTTCTTGGTGTAATTGAGAATCCTTGACATCAGGCGAAAACATTTTTACCTTTTTTCCCCCCTAATCTTAACTGAAGCACGCAGCTGATGTTGCCATCAGAGCCAGGGCAGCTCAGAACATTTTGGCTTACAACCAGCAGAAAGAATCCTAGCATTCGCATCTTGGCCATTGGGTGTTGTTGACACAGCTGCAGTGAGACATACCAGTCCAGCTGGCAGCTGTATTTCCACAAAACCTGTCATTTGGAATTCCTTCATCAACCCCCATATTTAGAGCTCATATTTCTCCATGCTGTTATGTGCATTCAGTGGTCTGACCTCAAGACAAATTCCCCTCTCATCAAAGCCATTTTCCAGTTCAGTCTGAGGCCTCTAACAAAACAGTCTTGTTCTTGCATTCTTGCAGGTTTTGATTTTCCTTCCATTTATAACAAGTTAAGAAGATCTCATCCTAAATTATGGGCAAATCTTACTGTTACAAAAATGAGTGCAAGACTTGTTTAACCAAAGGGGTGATTTCATGAGGCAGAAGATAAAAGGAGAGTCACTGAGAAAGTCCGGGCCAGTTGTGGCAAACCTGTGGTACACAGACCACAATTGCTATGCAGTGTTCTATCAGGAGCACACAGAGCTTCAGTCCCATCCCTGGTTTCAGTTAGCTGCTCCTTCTGCCCAGGCAGTGGGCTAGGCTGGTCATGTTGGTTAAGGACTAGAGGAGAGAAAAAGGAACAAAGGAATAGCCCTGGTGTATAAAAAGCAACTGAAGGAAGATGCTTGACAGCAAAGGGAGAGCTCTTAGAGGGAAATTCATTCCCTTTGGAATCAGTTGCCCGATTACATGTGGTTTTCAGGACCCTGGCAGGGTTGTGTCCTTGGTCTCTATTTCAGATACATACCAGTTCTGCAGGTAGGTACAGCTCTGACTATTGGGAAAGAGAAAGGCTAGTGAGGGCAAAGGGTCAGAAAACATTCACCTTCAACTTCCAAGTCAGTGTCAGAGCCTTCTGTGGCCTTTTCTGCTGAGATGTCACCCAGGGACACAGACTCTGGAGACTCACTGATTTTGGATGTCACCTCATTCTGGTCTGCCATGAAAACAAACAGATGCATTTTGTCAGAGGTGTGACTCTCTGAATGTGATAGATCTCCCACTGCTGTCACTGAAGCCTGTGCCACTCTTCAACACGCTGCAGGTGCACTCCTTCCTCAGCCCTGCTTTGTGCTTACTGCTCCCTCTGCATTGTATGCCTGTGGTGCCGGCCCTAGTGTAGGGATGGGCTCACTCTGGGGCTGCAGATCTGCAGACTGGCCATGACTTGGCACCTTTGGGACAGAGCCCTCCCCAGATTCTGCAGTCCATGTGTGGGGGACTCACAGCTCTCTCACACTAGGTCTTCTCTCCCTCATGGGCTGCCTTTCTCCCATTTCTCAATTTCTGAGCCTTCCAGCAAAGCAAATTTCCCCTCTCTATCCCATTTCCTCATAAGCCTACAAGCCAAACCTTGCCAGTTCCTCCTTGCTCTCCTGAATTGACTCACACTTCCCCAAGAACAGGCAGGACATTGCTGGCTGACTTTGCAATCAGACTGAGAATGCTTTGTAGCACTCTTCAAGCATGGCAGAAGAGAAAGCATTTGAATGCTAATTGTATATTGGGACTGAGTGTAACCAGACCAACTGGAAGTGATACAGCTTCTCTTGCCTACAAGTCATAATAGATTTTATAGCTACAGAGAAGGAGAATTTGAAAAATTCCTTTTAAGAGGAATAAATGCATTTTTTTTTTAAAAAAAGTAATTTTGCCAAAATAATTTCTTGCTAATAACACAATACATATTTTTTCCCTACTCTAAGTCTTAATTTTCATTCCCTATCACTGCTTTTACTACCTTTTTCCCTAACTCCTTATTTCCCTTTAGAGCTTCAGGCTATGGACCTGTAATTTTGTATTCTTCTTGGGTGTAACTTAGCATTGGTATGTGACATGGATCTTGCAGTCTGGTTGTTCATTCAGACCTATGTGAGGGAAATGCTGGTCAGCTGGCATCTACATCACTCTATTTCGTACAGCCATGCAGCTACAGATCCTTCATTAAGACCTTTTTCTTCTGCCAGACTTTATTTGTTCAAATGATGGGTTTACTTGCACTACTTTAGTGCAACAGAGTTCTTAAACTTCTTGTTCTGGGGAACAGACTGTCTATGCTAAACAAAACCCATCCAGACTGTATCATCCCCCGCTAACATGGCTGTCCTGTGTCTAGTATGTCAGCCAGTCCTCCTGCAGTGTGCAGACTGAGCCTTCTGAGGTAGATCCAGGAGTGGTTCCTGCACCCCTGTGATGCTGTAGAAATTGGCACTGGTGCAGATAACAATATTGTCATTCAATCTGAAAAGCAATTACTGGTATTAACACCAATGCAATGGAAAGTGATGGGTCTGGAGACTCCTTTATTGCCCGAAAGCTGGTGCTGGCAAACCCTCTTCTGGTGCATTTTGCTTTCTCAAAACTCCTCCCCGGTGGCAGCTCCCATCTCTGGGCACTGGAATCCTGGATCCCTGTTTGCCCCCTTTCTCTTCATTGCTGCCTGGCCTGGGGAAGGGAAAGCTTTCCACCGGGTGATCAGCCTGCTGCAACAGCAGCCCCTCGTGGGTGCTGGTGATTTTAGTTTGGCCATTTCTGACTATTTCTCAAGTGAGTTTTCTAGTAACTAAACACCATACCTTCATTCTTCTCAGGCTCATTTGCCGTGTCAGCACCAGTGAGCAGCAAGTCCATTTGCTTTTCCATTTGCTTTTCCTCTCCTGTAAATGAAGAGTTCACAGCCATCTCCTAGACCTGTAAGTTCTTCACAGCTACATACAAAAGCATAGCCACTTGGCTACGATTAAAACATCTCCAGGAGGAACAGTGCCGCTTATAAGATCTGTGTTCTTGATTTATAGTGCTGAAAATCCCATTCCCTGCCTGCCAGGTGTCATGAGAAAGCCCTGTTGAGTCTGCAGTCACACTGCCCTGCCCCGCTGTGCCACTGCTACACTTCTGTGAGCTCACCTGCACCCTCCGATTCCAAGGTGACATTCTGTGCTGGAAATCCCGTTGCTCTGGGATACCATCAACTCTGATAACCAAGAATAGCTGTGGTTTTGGCTCTGAACCCCCCAAGACGTATGAGAGAGTCATACCAGGCTGCTGGTAAGAGTTCTCCTTTCCTTAGCGTTCATATTCCAGTTTGTACAATTTCATGAGAAAGCCAGACTGTGGCAGTTATAGTCTTAAAGGAGGTGAGGACAGGAGGAGTGTATTTGTCCTATCCAGTCTTGAACAGATTCAGACTTCCCTACTGCCAAATTCATGTTACGATCAGTAATAAAGTGTGGGTTGTAAACATGTCAGCACTTAATGGGGCTTTGAATCAAGTACTCATTCATCCCACCAACTACAGGTGATGACAAAATAGTTCAGTGGTTATTATTTCACATCATGCATACTGAGGACTTTGTGACCTTACCTAAGGGCTAAAACCAAAACAATAACAGAAAAGGCTTTCTGATAAAGGCTGAACAGAACTAAAACATACACTTAGAATCTTCCCATTATGAGCAATGCTCAGTGAACATAACCTCTCTTACAGATTTTGAAGTTCATGTAGCCTACGCAGCGTAATATGGGCTAACAGAGAGGAAGAAAAAGTCCATTTCCCCAAGGATAGGGTATTTTTAGTGGGTTTATTCCGCTAGGTTCTACATAAACCTCTCAAGTAGTTCAGTCATTAGAGACACAGTTGAATATAGAACAAAATACCACAAAAGTCAGTGAAAGGTTTGACCCTGAAGCAGAGGACCATTGTCAGCTTTGATTTCACTGCCAAAGTTTGTAAATATTTTTCCTAGTGCAGGCCAGACAACTGTGACTGTCCTGATACTTGATTGTGGCAGTGGCTAACACTCTTCTCCAACTTCAGTTTGATTATTCTGATATGGGTCAGGCCTGAAGATATTTTCTTAGAGCTTTCCTTGTCTCCTTGTTTTAAATGCCCCAGTCTTCAGCCCTTACTATTGCAGATCCTTCCTCTGGAGAACACCCTCCATTTTCTGACTAGAAACCACTGATAGTTTCCAGAGGTTTGCTTACTGCAGCAGGAGATGGGAAACCACAGTCCAATTCTGTGTTTTGCCAGAGACATCTGTGGTATTTAAAACAAATCACCATGTCTGTGGTCCATGGTGTTTTATAATTGGGGATTTGAAAAGGAGACTGGTGGGATGATTATTTGTATACTTGCAGCATCAGCTCAGATCCTAGTCATAGACACAAACAGGGTAAGAAGCAGGTTGCTCCTTGAAAAGTGTTTCACAGAATCGCCAGGGCTGGAAGGGAACTCTGGAGATCACCCAGTCCAACCTGCTGCCAAGAGAGGCCCACCGAGAGCAGGTTACATAGGAGCATGTCCAGCCAGGTTTTGAATGGGTTCAGAGGTGGAGACTCTAGGACCCTCCCAGGCAGCCTCTTCCAGTGTTCTAAAGAAGCTCTTAATCATGTTGAGGTGAAACTTCTTGAGGTTTAGTTTATGGCCACTGCTCCCAACCTGTACTGGTACTTGGGGTTATCACAGAATCACAGAATAGTTTGCGATGGACAGGACCATCAAAGCTCATGTAGTCCAACCTCCCTGCAAAGAGGAAGGGCATCTTCAACTGCATCAGGTTGCCCAGAACTACATCCAGCTTGGCCTTGAATGTCTCCAGGGATGGGACATCTACCACCTCTCTGGGCAGCTTGTTCCAGTATTTTGCCACACTAATTGTAAAAAGTTTCTTCCTCACATCCAGCCTGAATCCCCCCTCTTTTAGTTTAAAACCATCACCCCTCATCCTATCACAACAGGCCCAGATAAAAAGTCTATTCTCATCTTTCTTAGAAGCCCCTTTTAAGTATTGGAGGTCTGCAATAAGGTCTCCTTGGAGTCTTCTCCATGCTGAATGCCAACTCTCTCAGCCTTTCAGAGAGTTGTTACATCCCTCTCTGGTCATTTTTACAGTCCTGCTCTGAGCCCTTTCTTTCCTGTTCTGAGGACTGCAGAGCTGGAAGCAGTACTCCAGTTATTCCTCCCCAGGTGCAGTACCCTACACTTGCCCTTGTTGAACCTCATGGAATTCTCTCTGCCTGATTCTTCAGCCTACCAAGGTCCCGCTGAATGGCAGCACAGCCTTCAGGGATATCAGCCACTCCTTCCAGCTTCATATCCCTTCATCCAGGTCATTGATAAACAAGTTCAGTAAGTCTGGAACCAGTTTCATCTAAATATAATCCATGAGACATCAGTTGGTCACCATCAAGGGAGCAGTTTGGCAGCACTCATCAGCAAAAGGCAGAGATGACATGAATCTTGACTTCATTGCAAGTGCCCATCTTGAAAAGACTTTGGAAGAAGGCTAACGAGATCACATTAAAAGTGTGTATTTGGTGTAAAAAGCCATAGCTCTGCTGAGTTCTATCTGTTTGCCATTAGATGTTGTACACATCATGAATGCGGATTTCAATCAGGACTTCTCCTTTCATATGAAACTGTCTGGTTTCAAAATGTGCCAGGTCTCAATCTGCAAGGGCCATAATGTGCTCACTGCCAGCAGAGTGACCTGTGAGCAGCCTATGCAAAGAGAGCACAGTCCTGCACCTCCGTTTCACCCACCCCAATGGTGTTTCTCTCCATTGATTATCACCAACAGTGTTTGCAAAGCTGCTGTAGTTATTAACTCATCTGGAGAAAATGGGATTGTATTTGCTCGGTGTCTTTCCAGGGATAAAAAGCCCAAACACAAACCAAAACCCAAACCTAGCAGAAATTTTCCTTTCTGATTGTATTTCTGGATATCTGGGGATGAAAACTTTCGTTTGACAAGCCAGGTGCCAGGGTGCCAGGGCCAGCCCGCCGCTGCCACCCTGCGCAGGGTCACGGCTCCTGCCCTCCGGGGCCGCAGGGTCCCGCCGCACGGACGGGCCCGGCTGCGGAGCCCGGCCCCCGCTGCTCCCCTGGCTCACAGCGGGCCTGGCCCGGCCCCACCCTGGCAGGGGCTGCCCCACCTACTGGCCGCGGCCTCTCTCGGGCGGGCGGCCCGGCCTGGCGCGGCGTAGAAGGTGGTCTATGCCCGGGCCGGTCTCCAGGCCCTGCGGCGCGGTGTACCGGGCGGCCTAGCTCAACGCGGTGCCTGCACGGCGCGGTGAGTGCTTTGCGCGGCTGCTGCCTCTGCGGCGACAAGGCTCAGGCCGCGGACGCGTCGTGAGGTCGCTGCTGAGGCGGAGCCGATGCGTGCGTCGCCTCGCTGGGGCCGCGCTGTGCCGTGCCGTGCCGTGCCGTGCCGAGCCGGGCGGTATGATCGGCACTGTTCTCTACTATGTGCTGCTGCCGGCGGCGCGGCTCCTCCGGGCCCTCCGAGGTAACCCGGCCCCGGGCGGGCGGCGGTTGGGCCCAGGGCAGCCGGCGGCGGGGGCCCGGAGGGACGGGGTGTGGACGCCCCTTGTTTACCCAAGACGCGGCCTGAAGGCAAAGCGGCCGGAGGGGCCTCGGCGGCTGGGAGCCGGGGGCGTCCCGGCTGCCCCGCAGCTACCCCGGGCCCTCGCCCTGAGCAGCGGGAGGGGCGGGCAGGTGTGGGCCTGAAGCAGCTCACTCCCGGGCAGCGGCGGGGCCGGGTATTGGAGGAGCAGCAGCCAGCTGTTGTGCTGCAGTGGCACACTGCGGTCTGAGGGGAGGATTGGGCCTTCTGACCTGGACCTGTGCTGCAGGTCTGGGGAGATGCTTGGAGCTGAGGTGCTCTGCGGGCTGTCACTCCCCAGGGACCTGGTGTTGACTCATGCATGGACTCCTGCTTTGTGTGCATCAGTATTTCACCTAGCTTTCTAGGTCCTGCTGGTACTTTCTAGGCCTTGATGACTGTGCTTGAACCTGTCCACAGGCCGGTAGCAGACAGTGGCACGCTCTGATCGTTGTGAACAGCCAGCTGACTTCTCTCAAATTCAGCTCCTCTCCTGTAGTGACAGGCGTTTGTAACAGCCATGCCTGGCTAATGGTGTGTGAAAATACTGCCTTGGTGATTGGATGTTCATGAACTTAATTACAAAACTAAAAGGAGTTTGGTTCGTAAGGCTTCATTTCTGACACTGAAAGCTTTGACACGAAAGAGACATGGATGTTGCTGAAACCTGCATCATGTCACTGCTCTGGCTCACTGACTTGTCACAGGGATACGGTAGAGAAAAAGTAATTTGTAGATGAGAGAAATTGCAAATCGGAAGTAGTGTCTGTGTAGAATTTGTAGCAAAACATTAATGCCATCATCTGTTGTATAGATGCAAGTGAAGAGAATCCCTGTCATGTTCTGCTTTACCCCACAATATTAGCACATTTAAATGTTACATTAACAGCAGGGGTTATTTTAATTTTTTACCACAGATGTCAGTCATCAGGTGATCTGTAATTCTTACCAGGGCTACTTCTGTGCATATGTTCTTTCTAATAAGGCTTTTAACCACCCTGTGTCTTTATTTTTCATCTCTTTATTAAGTTTTTCTTCCACAACACATTCTTGTGATAGGTTTGTTCTTAGCTGAGAGCAATTTTGTTACTCAGTCTGTGGAAAGAAACTTGCTGCAAGTGGTGATCTACAAGAGCTTGGCTTCTTGGTCCATACACCCTATCAGCTAACTTTGTACTACAGACTGTGCTTTGCATGTGTTGCTGAGAGCTGATAGTGTTTCCACAAGGCCTTTTGCTTGGCTGACTAGCTGTGGCACTGCCTAAGTTAGAACTGCATTCACAGAATCCCAGAATTGCCAGGGTTGGAAGGGACCTCTGGAGATTGCTCCCCTTGCCAAGGCAGGGCCACTTAGAGCAGGTTACACAGGAACGTGTCCAGGTGGGTTTTGAATGTCTCCAGAAGGGGAGATTCCACAACCAGCCCTCCTGGGCAGCCTCAGTCTAAAGAAGTTCTTCATGTTGAGGTGAAACTTCACATGTCTTAGTTTATGGCCATTGCTCCTCATCCTGTTGCTGGGCACTGCTGAAAAAAATCTGCCACCACCCTGCTGGCATGTGCCTTGTAGGTATTTCTATGTATTTATGAGATCCCCTCTCTGTCTTCCCTAGACTGAACAGGTCCAGCTCCTGCAACTGCTCTCATAAGAGGGATGCTCCAGAACCCTAATAATTCCCTAGAATTGGTGAAGCCTTTATCATCCTGTAGAGTTTCAGTGACTTTGACTAACATAACTAGTGGCCAAACAAGATGCAGTCCAGTTCTGGTTCAGGAGGAGGTGGCATAAGTTATTGGGACAGTAGCCATTTTCTTCAGAGAAGTAATTTGTTTGTGTTGCTGTACTGAATGGCTGAACTGTACAGAGTTACTGCAAATGCATAGGAAAAAGAGGAAGGATTTCCATCTGTCTTATGATGGTTTTGTTCATTTTCGTATGGCAGATGCTTTCTTTACCTGTCGAAAGAATGTGCTTCTGGCGAAGAGCACGTCCTCCCAGATAGAAGACGTCTTTACTGCGAGCAGAGGAGGGTCGGTCCCAGAAGAACAAGAAGCCCTTCTTCAGCAGTGGCTGGAAGAAGGAGCAGGGAATTTGCCAGCCAGTGGGAGTGTTCCATCAGTGGCAAATGTGTCAGTTACGTTCACTAGTGACTGGTTGGAAGGTTCAGAACTATTGATGACTAGCCTCAGTGATCTGAATTCAGCTCCAGAAGTCACCCAGTGTGCTGGTGAGCATCTCACAGAGCTACATGCCTTGGCCTCTTTGGAACCACAAGACCATGCAGTGACTGAACTGGCAGAATTACCAACAGAGGAAACAGTGGCTGTAGCAGGCAGGGCCTCTTCAGCAGCCATGGTGCCACAGAGGGATCATCAGACAGCTGGCCGTGCCACTGTCAGTGTAGAACTGCAGAATGAAGACCCAGCTGTGCTGGCTTGGAGTTTAGTGTGTGATGAAGAGACAGTGCCAACGGAGCCTCACACCTGGCCCATTCAGGATATGGTACAATTTTCTTCTCTTCCGACAGAGGTACCCTACCATGGTCAGTAGTAACAGCTCTGAATCTAATGTTTGGGTTGTGATTTAGGTTTGTAGTGAATGCAGTCAGGTTATTGTTTCTGGGCTTGCTGTCAGTAAGACATTGATTGTATCTGTCCATGCAGAATTGACAGGATCTGCTAGTGAAAGCTGCAGAGTGAGTTTTTGCTGAGGGAGGGCTGGTCATGGCTAGTAGTCTCAGTGCTGTAAGACCATCTGTTCTGAACATCAATATATGTTAATTTTCCAGGAACTGTTCCAAATTGTTGGTTTTGTAATATAAAAAGCAACCAAAACCTGGTTGAGTGCTTCAGTATGCTTGACTGGTCTTCTATTATGCTACCCGCATTGACAATCATCCAAAGGCATCCTAAAAGAGCACCTGAAAAACAGAGCGGGTGAGGGTTTGCATGGAGGCTAGAGGACCCTAATTTAGAGGAAGAGAATGGCTATTTTCTGGGTCCCAGGGTAACAAAAGTATCAGTAGGGCATCCAGCATGGCTGTAACTTGGCTTTTTGTCTCTTGCATACAGAGGTTTTATGGAGAGACTGGGAAGATCTTTCTATCAAGCCATGTGAGCTAGAGCAGGTCTCAAAAAACACTCCTCTCTTTGAATTTCGAATCATGTCTTACAACATCCTTGCCCAGGACCTGGTGGAACAGAGCCTTGATCTCTATCAACACTGTCATCCAGACATCCTGAACTGGAGCTACCGCCTTCCAAACCTTTTGCAGGAAATCCAGCACTGGGATCCCGATGTGAGTATTGCTGAACCTTTTCTACATCAGTGTCACCAGAATTTGAATTCCTTGTGTGGTCTAACAGCATTAAAAAAATGAAAAGAATGGGGTTAAAGTCCTTGGAAAATAAGCCTGCTTGATAACTGAACACTGATTCCTCCATTCCTCTGAGAGTCTTTGAGAGGCCTTGTGCATCCATTTTTATTTTTTTGTTTGATGTTTATTCTGCTTTGATTGTGTTACTGTAGAAGGTAGTTGTACTTTGATATCAGGGCTTAACTTCTTTAAAAAGCAGAAGTAGAGGAAAAGGTAATGTGTGTTGCAGGAGGAAAGGACCAGGTTTATAAGGCAGCACAGGAGGGGAAGTCTGCATAGAAGGGACTTCATGTCTTTCTCTGTTCCTTGAGACCTCTTTGTGTAATTAAGATCTTCTGCCTCGTCACTGGAAAACTGAATGATAAACTAATGTGACCCAGAAAATTATTGCTCTCTTATCTGGAAAGTACAGGACAAAGTTGCAGTGATCACCTTTCTGGTTGTAGGGTTGGTATGTGAGTGCACTTTTCCGCTTTCTTCCTTCCCCAGAACAAGGTAACTAGCAAATACTGGTGGAGTGAGTGAGGTCTCTGTCTTCCTTCTAGGTTCTGTGTCTCCAGGAGGTGCAAGAGAACCATTACTGGGAGCAGCTAGAACCAACATTCAAGGGGATGGGTATGTCCTGCTCATGGAATTGGCCAAGTAGTGCTTCCTGCCTAATGTCTTCAAAGCACTTAGTCTTGAGAGAGCTCTTTCTATTTGTTGGGTATTCTGCTTTACTGAGCTGTCTGCCTAGACTTTCACCTTTTCTTTTGTAATTGATATTTGTCAGAGTTGACAGAGTAACAAAGCTGACAGACTCGTAGAAGGACAAGGAAAGAAACAATGTCCTCAATGCTAAACTGATTACTGGGACATTGGGTGTAATGCTGAACCCAAATGCAGTAGGAACCTCTTCTGCTGTGCAGACTTGCTGAACTCCCTAGCTCATGGGGGGAGCCTGAGGTAGTAACTGGATAAACTTTTTAACAGGTGATGGTTTCTTTTCAGGCCTCACATGCTTTTATAAGCGGAGAACTGGGAAGAAGACAGATGGCTGTGCAGTGTGCTATAAGCACAGCAGGTTCCAGCTGATCAGCTTCAGCTCCATAGAATACTTCCGGCCTGGCCTGGATGTCCTCAATCGGGATAACGTGGGCTTGGTGCTGCTGCTGCAGCCTCTGCTCCCACAGGGCCTAGATATGAAGGCAGTCAGTCCTTTGTGTGTGGCTAACACTCATTTGTTGTTCAATCCCCGGCGGGGAGATATCAAACTGGCCCAAATGGCCTTGCTCCTAGCAGAGATTGACAAGATTGCAAAAAC
The DNA here is from genome assembly GCA_002631895.1 of Agapornis roseicollis. Lineage (NCBI taxonomy): Eukaryota > Metazoa > Chordata > Aves > Psittaciformes > Psittacidae > Agapornis > Agapornis roseicollis. Next base: position 211,544 of record NDXB01019630.1, read on the forward strand.
TACTGAAGGAAGCTACTATCCTGTCATCTTGTGTGGAGACCTGAACTCTGTACCTGATTCTCCACTCTACAAGTTCATCCGGAATGGGGAACTTTCCTACCATGGGATGCCAGCCTGGAAGGTAGATGGCAGCCAGAACTGGGGTTGGGTTATTGCATGTTGCTGTAGAGAAATGCATGTATATGTAAAGAATGCATGGTTGCATCTTCCTCTCATGAGGAAATAGTCTGAATAATGAATTCAGTTATTCAGAAGTCTTCTCCAATTCCTCCAGCACTGCTGCAGAAAGAAGAGGACAAATGTGTGTGCATTGTTTCCACCACTGCTCTTTTGGCTTCTCTTGAGGCAGACTGGAGATAATAGACCATTTCAGGTCCTGGTTCTCCCTTGGTATGGGATTTTTGTGCCTGCGTGACTGTACATGAAAGTGTAGGGGAGTACAAATCCACCAAGACTTTCTGAAGGGTTTATTATATCTGCACCATATTCTAAACAGCTTAGTTCATGCCTTTCTATGAGGCATTCTCCTGTTGCTCTTGGCAGGTGTACATACTTACATTGTCTATAGCATGCAAAAGTTCTGCTCGGTGTTGCTGACTGTTTCTGGTCTCCATGCAGGTGTCTGGTCAGGAAGACTTTTCCCAACAGTTGTATTCACGGAAAATGCTGACCCCACTGTGGCCGAGCAGCTTGGGTGTAACAGACAACTGTCAGTATGTCACCCTGTGCCAGCCAAAGAAACAAGGTGAGCTCCGGTGTGCACTGAGTACATAAGTTTGCTGAGGATGGACAGTTTGTGGGCCTTGCTGTCTCAGTAGCTTAAGCTACTGTGCATGAGGCACTCAGCAAAGATTCTCTTCTTCTGTCAATTTCCTTGGTATATGAGTTAAATTTAATTTTTCTGGGGTCTGTTGCTGTAGCCCCATTTCTGCCATTTTCTTTCTCTAGTCGAGAGCTGAATGTTCTCCTGCCAGTAACCATTGTTCTGTGTATGTCTTTCATATTCCCAGACTTACACTTCTGTGCAGTTGCAAACCATATTCAGCTGCAGGTGTTAGTGGGAGTGGTTCCGGGCAGTATTTGCACACCACTATTAGGAAATCATTCCAAAGGGCCCATTTACAATCATGGCTATTCTCTACTATCCTTAGGGTTAAAAAAAAAAAAAAAAAATGTTTCCTACATTATATT